>JAJJWW010018061.1:0-134879 GCA_023531295.1 Papaver armeniacum | reverse complement strand
ATAATCTACCGATTATAAAAGGGATTATTGGCCGAAGTATCTACACAATAATTGGTAGGTATAGTTTCAATTTAACCTACCGATTCACCTTTAACCTACCGATTATGGTGTTGGCTACCGATTATATAAGGGCATATTGGCCATTTCGAAAAATCGAAGATAAGGGGTAGCTTAGATTTACGTTTGGGTGACCTTTTTTGTCTTTTAGTGTCGCCCCTAATTCTTTCGGGGTCGCCCCTAATTCTTTCGGGGTCGCCCCTAAAAGTGCCAGGTTTTTAAGATATTGTTTTGGTGTGGTTTAATATCTCGGTTTGTTTAGAATCACCGTTTTTCCGTCGTTACAAGGATTAGTGACTCGCTCTTTTTCTATCACTAGTTGTTACACCACCCGTCTTATACGAGTCCAAATTCGGACTCGTCTTATACCGTGTTTAGACAAGTTTTTGACCCAAAATGATATATATCCCCACCCCCTTCCCCTCATATGTGTCAAGTAGGTATTGGTTAAATCCAATAATAATAGGACCCCTGTTATTCTATGTGGATCAAAATAAACGAAATCTAAAGCCCAGATGAAGCCAGCTAATGGTGGAAGGGAACGGGGGATATGTAGCACGTTCGGTTTTTGACTTCTCTCTGAGTACCAAAATCCAAGATGGTGAGATTGGAAACAGTTGAAGTTACATTGGAGTAACTTCATGAAAATACATGCTCTACCTAAAACAGAAACTTAGGCATCACCACAGCACTTGCAGCGGAAATTTGGGCCATGCACATAGTTTTTAAAACGGCGACGGAATGAGGATATCCAAAAGTTCAATTTAAAACAGATTCAAAAAATTTAGTGAGATTTCTAACCTCGAACACCGACGTCCCATGGTATATCTCTAATCTAGTCGCAGAAATCAAACAAAGGCTCACCCAGATCCATCAATACACCATTAGATACGTCAACAGAGAAGGAAATCAAACGACAGACGGTTTAGCAAATCGAGCAAATGGATGACTCGCTCCGTGGGAGGTTCACAACCACGGTATGGGAACACGCAATCCACTTGATCTATAAGTTTTATTGTAATAACAGACTTTATGGGTATTACGTACCCCGATGTAATTTTTAATCTAATCTAATATATTTCATGCTTCAAAAAAACAAAAACAAAAAACTCTACCTGAACCACAAAAGTATATCTTACTTCTGAGGTTAAGGCTCAATTTCGACTAGTTGGGGAACATGATTACGCACAGATTGAAGAGCTTTTGCCTTGTCTGATTGAATTTTAATGTTTTGGATGCAACTTTTTTACATTCTTTTTCTATGTTAAACTCCTTCGATCAAGGATCTTGGAAAAAAAAAAAAAAAAAACCTCCTTCGAGGCTTAGATGATTTTGATGCAAAATAAATACAACATTTTTCTTATGAGTATGCACATAACAAGCGCATTTCTTCTGCACTGACCTTGCATGTATAAGAAGAACTAATAGTTTATGCGTCAATAAGAATGTTAAAATGTACCACTAGCTCATTCAACAGGGTATTGACTAGAATTTGGAAAAATTTGCAGATATCTTTGTGGTATAGTAGTAAATGATACCAGTAACTTGAACTCAAAACTCGTCACAATCGGGATGGAGAAATATTTATTATTTTTTTCTTTCTTTTCCCGGGCTTATGAGTAGTAGATTTTCTTTAAAGTTTAAACTTGAATATAACATTTATGCTTTAATCCGTTTTTTTTTCTAGTACTGTGGACTAACGCAATATGCAATTCGATAAAAAGATTGGGAAATTATCAAGTTTATCACCCTTTTTCTTCTCTCTCCTCTCTCTCACCCCTTCTTCTCCAACAAAAACACCTCTAGCAACCTTTTCTGCTCAGATCTAGTCCGTTTTGGGCTAGATTTTAGAAGGTTTTTCATTTTTACTTGTTTTATAGGTTAGTCTAAGTCTTATAGGCTAGATTTGGCTTCTAGGTTAGACAAAATGTGTTGCAGATTAGACAAAAAGTGTCTATTCTTCAACAATACTTCTCTCTCCAGATATATCTCGGATTCCAACTAGAGCGAGATAGTTGCGCTATTTCATTCAGCGCAACCAAAATTCTACTTTTCGTGGAATGGTTCAGCGAGGTTGATTTATTTTTTGATCCGACTACCGAGATGGTTGTTTTTCATTCAGTTGTGACCACGAGAATGGTTCAAGCATCTAGATGCTAGATTAGAATTGCCATAAGACTTAGAGGGTTATTCTAGCTGACGTGGCCTTCCAATCTAGATGCTAGATTGGAAGGCCATAAGACTAAGCCTTAGTTACATACTTTAATTTAGTTGTTATCATGTTTTTTAGTTATCTACACCATTATGGTGGTTTTATTTGCTTTTTGAAGATTTATCCACGTTTTAATGGTGGTTCTTGGTTATTAGTTTAGTTTTTAGGATCAATAGGGATGTTCTCCAACAATGAAACCTTCATCTTTGTTGTCTCCGGCGACGAAATCTTCATCAATAATTTATCCTATTGACGGAAACTACGGCGGTGATTGTTTTGACGTCGGAATCTCCATCCCTAGTTACAAGAGATTTGAGCAAATCACTCCTATTTTGGGAGCACATCTCCCGTAGAAGAAAATCAAACAAAATAGTTGGAATTTAATTCCAAAAAGAACCATTCTTCCTCCAATTTAATCGGATCTTATTCATACTTGTATTTGTTTTACTGCGGTAATTCTTCTCTTTCTCTTGTCGTATTTCTCGGTATTGTACTGTTACGATATGATCTTGTTTCTTTGTTTTCTCTTATTTTCGATCTTAAACTCATTGTAACCTCGAATTACCATTAATGAAAAGGTTCCTATTATATAAAAAAAGAAAAAGAAAAAGAAAAAAAAAATTGGAAATGGTAGACCTCTTTTGGTAGTCAATATTTTCCTTCCAAAACTATCCCTACCTTTTACTCCAATTATTATGACTCCTTATGTATCCTATTTTTTGAGGGGTATAATTGGCAAGCAAACTAGAATATAGCATATCTAAAAATCCGTGCCTTGGAATTTTATAAATTTTATCTCGTTGAAAAGATTTTAAAGAGATTTACACAATGAGTACAAACAACAATATCAAATTTAGAGTTTTTACGAAAAATTCGGAGGTGTTTATCCTTTTGAGCACAATTATGCAAACCACCACAAAAGATGCATAACACATTATGCAATCATATTTTGGTTTATGCATTTTCTGTTGCAACTTATAAAATGATGTATATCTCGTTGGAAAGATTTTAAAGAGATCTACACAGTGAGTACAAACAAAAATATCGAATTTAGAGTTTTTACGAGAAATTCAGAGGTGTTTATCCTTTTGAGCACAATTATGCAAACCATCACAAAAGATGCATAACATTTTATGCAGCCATATTTTGGTTTATGCATCAACTAATTTTTTGTTGCAACTAATAAAACGATGTATATCTCGTTGGAAAGATATTAAAGAGATCTACACAATGAGTACAAACAACAATATCGAATTTAGAGTTTTTACGAAAAATTCAGAAGTTTTTATCCTTTAAGCACAATTATGCAAACCACCACAAAACATGCATAACACATTATGCAGCTATATTTTGGTTTATGCATCAACTAATTTTCTATTGCAACTAATATGCCTAAAAATATCATTCCAACAAAAAAAATGCATAAGAAATTATGGAGCCACCACAAAGGATGCATGGCAGTTTATACAGTCGTATTTTGGTTCACGCATCCACTAATTTGGTTATGCAACCACTAAAACGATGTATATACTTCAAAAATAACATTCCAGCAAAAAAAAAATGTATAATGCGTTATGCAATCAACGGTGTTTTGTTTTTCTTCGGTCGTCTCTCCCCACCGTGACAGAGGTGTTCTAGCTAGCACTGTTCTGGAGTCCAATAATTAGATGCTTTGAAGCCAAATTCGTTAGTACCTTACACTAGCTAACACCGTGTTTTCTTAACGTGCTTTGAGTAACATACTTCTTAGAACTGATCCGAGGAGTAAAGTCACTGAGTTAATTCTTTTATTTTTTTAACTAATCACAATCTCTATTCTTTTTATACTTCCCCCGTTCCTAATTAATAGGATGGTTTTGTTTTTAGAGAAAATTAAGGAAATTAAGAGAACTAATCATTGAAAGTGGTCCTCATGACACTTGTCAATAAAAGAAGTGAAGTGAAATGGTCCCAATCTACTTGTCGTGAAAGAAGTAAAGTGAAATGGTCCACATAACACTTGCAAAAAGAAGTTAATGAAAAGTGGTTAAGGAAAAGTAAAGTAACGTTTTGTTTTCCGATTAGAAACCAGGTCTATTATTTAGAAATGGAAGGAGTAGTATTTTGTGAAACAAATGCCTTTGCATTTTTAGTCAAATTAAACCTAAGTTAGGTTTCTCATCGCGACCTGAGATGATCCATGCAAGATTTTGCATGTATGATTCTTGGATATCAAATTAGTTTTGCTGATGGAACCCATCAATTATATCAGTCACTCTTAACTTATTTGAAAATAGTTGAATTGTATTCGTTGGAAATCCATCAAGCGTCAGTGTCTTATGGTCTGATAAAGACATTTGATGATAGGGTTTATGAGGGCCGAGTTGTATCCAAAAACATTGGGTACACAGTCAAGATTGTCACTCTTTTGAAATATAAGTATTATTTTCAAACTTGATAATATACCACCAACCGGGGGTTCCCACCCCAATTAATCAGCTAAAAAATATTAGTATCTTCTTCATCACGCATTTACGGTCTTTATCTCGTTCCTTGTAGGGTTTGTTGTATATAATTCACTTGCATATGATTCGTAATGCCATGAACAACCACACGCTAAATATGGCGTGCACCATCATCCGGCAGGAGTAAATGAGTACTAATCATGGAGTATACAGCTACTTGGTTACATTTAAGTAATTAACATTCGTGCCAACTTTTTTTTCTTGGTACCTGCATCTGCATGTTACTTAAAATCTGAGACCTTGTATTCTAATAGTCTGGAGAAGCGCCAAGTTAGACCTTAGCATAAGATTTGACACCGAGTACTCCTCAGGTCAGGTTACACGAGATTAGAAGATGGAATTTGGACACCGTTGCTCTGCTATAGCACAAAAGAAACAGAAGGTACAAAAAGAAAAAGGAAGAAACCGCGTGCCAAAGGCTATAAAAACGCTAAGTATGTTCACATGTCTTTGCATAATAGTTAGCACACATTTATTGAACGAAATTTTGTAAAATCACGAACACATTATTTTTCCTTTCACACAAGAGCGAAGTGAAGTTGGTCAAAGCAAAATATGAAAAAGATAGCAACTAGAGGTGCGTATAAATCTGATGGGGACAATAAAGTCTTAATTTACCACAAAGAAATGGAAAATATATGGCTTAGAGCAAGTCTTATGGTGGAATCCATCCGTCTTCCATCTTCTACGCCACCTCAGCACTTGGAACTGTAGATGGAAGCGCAAGTGTAATGGTGGAATAGTGAAAACGCTATTCTTAATAGCACTAAAAAAACGCTATTAAGAATGGCACAAAAAAATGCTATTAAGAATAGCACTTAGTGTTATTAAGAATATCGTTTTTTCTCAGCCGTTAGATTTCAACAACTCATTTTAAATCTACGGATTCCACAGATTTTTTGTGTCATTCTTAATAGCGTTTTTTTGTGCCATTCTTAATAGCGTTTTTTTTTGTGCCATTCTTAATAGCGTTTCTTGTGTTCTACTGCACTATTCTTATTGGCGTTCACATGGATTCCACGGACCCTTCCACGAAACCGTGAAACCCTGTTTGGATTTTCTGTGGAAGACCCCAACTTGGAAGCCACTAGACTTGACATTCCATGGTTTTTCCACACTTGAAATATGTTGGATTCCACCATAAGACTTGCTATTATAAGATTAGTCTTGCTTGCCCACAGATAATGAAATAATATAGTGTTGGCATGACCCATCTCCATGTGGGAGATTACATATGATTAGTGACAAGACATTGCATGAGTGCATCGAATCTAATGACCTTTGTATTTGATTATGCACGTGAACGTGTGTTTTCTCGTAGAGAGATCTGTTTTTTACTTATTGTATATAGTTGGGGCTCCAACGTTTGATTTCGAAAGCAACAGCATTATTATTCAACATAAAACGCTCTGCCCTCGGGCAATTCCTATGGGAATGGTCAAATGAAATTTTTTGTTGAGGTAGTTGGATGGTCAAATTGATTTTTCCACTATGATAAAGTACAAGGCGTTAGATAACTAATCCGAGAATATACTTACCATGCATCTTTGAAAAGTAGCCGGCGCATTGCAAAGGCCAAACGGCATCCGTCTATATGCAAACGTTCCAAACGGACAAGTGAAAGTGGTCTTCTCTTGGTCCTCCGGTGCAATAACAATTTGGTTGTATCCCGAATAACCATCCAAGAACGCTAACCGCTCCAACATTTGATCAATGAAAGGTAAAGGAAAGTGATCCTTTCGGGTTGCAGAATTAAGCTTTCTATAGTCAATGCACACTCTCCAACCGGTTTGAACTCTTGTAGGAACAAGTTCATCGTCATGATTTCGAACAACCGTAACTCCGGACTTCTTTGGTACCACTTGTACCGGACTAACCCACTTGCTATCGGAAATTGGGTAGATTACCCCCACACTTAGCAATTTGAGTATCTCTTTTTTCACAACCTCCATCATGGGAGGATTAAGCCGACGTTGAGCATCACGTGACCGGCTTCACGTTCTCTTCCATTAGAATCCTATGCATGCACATGGATGGACTAATGCCTTTGATGTCCGCAATTGTCCACCCAAAAGCCGTTTTGTGCTCTCTCAAGACTCTAAGCAAACGGTCTTCTTGTACCGTGTGAGGTTCTTTGCAATAATCACCTAAGCTCATCTCCATCTCCCAAGAAAGCATACTTCAAATGGTCCGGAAGTGGCTTCAATTCTAGTTTAGGCGCCTTCACAATAGATGGTACAAGTATTTCATCATTCACGGGTAAAGCAATATAAGAAACATTACCCTTTTTAGCTTCTTGCAATGTCGCCAAGGCACCACACATCTCCACCAATTCCTTGGAGATTTCAACATCCAAGTTAGACAAGCCGTGGATGTCCAATTCAATGCTCTTTTGCAACACCACATCAAGTTCATCCTCTTGGTTCAATTCCACCATTTGTTGTGCTAATGAATCAACCACATCAATGGAGTAAACGGAATGCACATCACTTGGGTAGCGCATGGCTTCAAATATGTTAAAGTGTATTATCTCCTTGTCGAACTCCATAGTGAGTGTACCCTTATCAACATCAATCTTCGTCTTTGCGGTCTTCATAAACGGCCTCCCAAGAAGTAAAGAAGTAGATGACCGGTTCTCATTGTTATCCATATCCACCACGAAGAAGTCCACCGGAAAAATAAGCTCATTTACTTGCACTAGCACGTCTTCTACAAGCCCCTTTGGATATATGTTAGACTTGTTCGCTAATTGAATAATAACTCTCGTCTCTTTCAAAGGTCCAAGATTCAAGGAGTCATATATATCGGCCGACATCACACTAATGGAAGCACCCAAGTCAAGTAAAGCATGTTCAAACCTTTGCTTACCAATAGTAATTGGCACCGTGAAATCACCGGGATCCGTGCACTTTGTAGGCATCTTCTTCAATAGCATAGCCGATGCACTCTCACCAACTTTAGTAATTTTATTATCAAGCAACCTATCCTTCTTTGTGCATAATTCCTTCATGAACTTCGCATACCATGGCATTGTCTTGATGGCCTCGATGAATGGGATGTTGATTTCGACCTTCTTGAAAATATCCATGAGTGCCTTGTCTAGAGCTTCTTTCTTGGATTTAGCAAAACGACTAGGAAAAGGAGGTGGAGTAGTGAAAGTAGGAACCGGTTCCTTGGATTGGTCGGTTGGTGTTGAATTCTCCTTTGGTGCGGCTCCCTCCTTGTCTTTGACTACCTCTTCACTAGCTTCTTCATGATGACTTGGACCCTCCACTTGTCTTCCACTTCTTAGAGTAACCACATTAACATTCTCTCTTGGATTCACAAATGGTTGTGAAGGAAGTTTTGTGGATGCTTGAGATTTCAATAGGTTCACATCGGTCGCCAATTGTCCCATTTGAGTTTGTAAATCCTTGATGGCCGAATCGGTCTTTTGTTGGCTTTGTTGGAACATAGAAGTAAGACCTTGCACACCTTGCATTAACGCATTGAGCTTGTCATCATTCAAAGAATCACGCTCCTTGACTTGTTGTGGTTGGAATTGTTGAGAACCACCTTGTTGTTGAGGTTGGAAGCGTGATTGTTGGAAACCACCTTGTTGCGCATATGGATTAGGAGCCGCCGCTTGCTTGTTTGCATAACTAAAGTTGGGATGATCCTTCCAACCGGGATTGTAAGTATTGGAATATGGATCGTACCTTGGCCTTTGATTTGGATATAAAGCATTTACTTGTTCGGTCTCACCATCCGGAATAATTACCGCGGCCATCCTTTGCATCATGATCTCCATGTTACTCATCCTTTGATCAAGATGTGATGATGAATCACTAACTTCATGCACTCGCCTAACCATAGGTTCATCCCTTGTGTAGAATTGTTGCGAGTTCGCAGCCATACTTTCAATCAACTCGGTAGCTTGGGTCACCGTCTTGTTCACTAGTGCACCACCACCCGCGGCGTCAAGAAGAGACCTATCACTTGGGTTGAGAGCTTCGTAGAAGTATTGGAGAATCATAACGTCACTAAATTGATGCTGTGGACAGCTTGCCACCAACCTCTTGTATCGCTCCCAACATTCATACAACGACTCTCCCACATGTTGTTTCAATCCACAAATCTCCTTGCGAATTTGAGTAGCTTTGGATGCGGGAAAATATCTCTCGAGGAAAAGTTTCTTCATACCATTCCATGTTGTGATACTTCCGGAAGGCAAATAATATAACCATTCCTTAGCATTGCCCGCCAACGAAAACGGGAAAGCTTTCAACATTGCTCCATCCGCATTAGTCTCCGGTGGAAGCATAGCCATAACTATGGTATAGAAGTCCATAAGATGTTTGTTTGGGTCCTCATTCACCATGCCATGGAACTTTGGTAACTCTCTAATCAACCCCGGCTTGATCTCGAAGGTTGAGTTAGTTTGGATACACCATTGTTGTGTATCAAGCCTGTGAGAAGCTAGGTCCTTGAGTGTACGATCAACCATTGTTTCTTCCTCTTTATCCGAATCTGTGAAATCACTTGATGAAGAAGGAGGAAGCGGAGTGTTAACCGCTCGAATGAAATCCTTTAGTTGAGTGCCGGATCGAAGACGTATTGGACTCGGTCTGCCCTTTTTAAGCATTCACCAAAGGTATACACCTGAAACAAGATTCTCAAAAACTAAGTTAGATACGGTATAGAATCTAACAAAGCAAGAATATAGCAAAAAGAAAAATAAAAACAACTAAAATCGTCCATTGCTCCCTAAGCAATGGCGCAAAATTTGATGCGTGTCGTAGGTGCAATCAAATTAATTAATATTTCCACTCAATTAAAAATAATATAATGGAAGTCAAGTTCGTTCCCACGAGGAGCAAGAGATTCTAGTTGTAAAAATTGTCACAAAAAGGGGGATGTATAAAGCAAAAGAAAATAAACAAAGCAATTAAAAGATAAAGTTGAAATCAATTGAATCATTCTTCGTTGCAAAACAATGATTAAAGTTATGTTCTTTTCTACTTGTTATTAGTCACAAATTACCACCAACCGTAGGTAAAGCAGCTAGATCAGTGCTAAACCCCTAAATCCCTTGTATCACCGGATACGGAAGTTCTCGACTACCGGATTCTATTTACCAAACCACCTAGTAGTAGATCACTCTAGATGTAATTTAAATAAACGCATTAAGATTTATGAACTTATTAGGTTAATATTAGTAGTTAGACTCTTAGATCAAGGTCTACTTGCTAACGTTGTTTTCACACACAATTGCTCCACGGAATCCCTCCGCAAGGTCTCGTGTTTGCTACTTATGTAAAGAGTCAAGAAATGATTACTTATCTCCTAACTTTCACTAGCTTTAGATCAAATTAACAAATCAATTTAGCGTGCACTCTAAACAATCTATCAATCAATCATGAATGAATAAACATTCCTATTAGTAAAAACAAACGATAATCATGTGAAAAACTTCAAGATAGAATTGAAAACAAAACTCAAATTATATGTTAAGAACTAGGAATTCATCCTCAATCAATAATAAAATTAGCTACTCATGCTAAAGAGTTCACACAAAGAATAAAGAAGAGAGAATTGTTGTGTGTGTATAAAGGTGTGTAAAGAGATGTAGAAAACTTCTCTATTTATAGGCTTCAATATTCTCCAAATCTTCCAAGGAATAGAATCCTTTTCCCTTAGTAATTCAATTTCCAAATTCAAGTCTTCCTCATCTTCCATCTTCTCTTTCCAAATTTGAGCCAAATTCTCCATCCAATTCCTAGTCCAAGTCTTCACACCCATGAGAGAAGTCCACTGAAAATTCGGAATTTTGGTCACGGAAAAGCTGGTATTATGGCCGGAATTTGACCGGAATCCGTCACCGCGGCCACCCGAAAATTTCACCGTCATCGGTATATTCGACGGAATATTCCGTCGAGTCCACCGTTAGGACTAACGGTCAAACGGGTCAACCGTCATCAATCTGGGTCAAAAGGAGGGAAGTTAGACACCGAGTCAGCTCCCTAGGTGGATGACTTGTCTTACTCGGCTGTGCTGGATCGGCTGGATCGGACATCGCCGAGTTAACTCGCCGGTGCAGAGAACCGGCCGAGTCTTGGCTGTTTTCTGCTGTTTTCCCGGCCAAAGTCAGGCCTCTCTTCAGCTCCATCCCTGTTCAAATCCTAGCATACATCTAACATTCATTCAATGTTATAAACATTTCCAATTTCTCTACTCAACGACTTTAAATTCAGTAACAGCTTCATCACCATTATTCTTCGCCTAATTCATCTGTTGCATCTGTCTGTGTTTAACTCAATTACAACATCCACCACTTCTATGCACCACCAGATTCAAAGCAGCACCATCTGTATTCAGCCATTACATATCAACATCGCCACCAGAACCCATTTCTTCATCTCTGAGGTCTCTTCTATAGCATATCCTTCTCTGTTTATTTCTTCATCTCCATTTCCCTGAATCGATTGCAACAGCAGCATCGATTTACTTCCTATCAATCCAAGACTCCACCATATCTTCAAAACCCATCTCTCTCAATCGCTGCTCCACCTCAGACTCTGAACCATATCTGTAACAATCTCAGGAGCAAAATTCTTCTCGGTCTGTTCTTCAATTTCTCTGCATCTCGATCTCTGTCTCTCGATTCAACAGAAATCAACACAAACCCATGTTCTTTCTCCTCTCTGACTGCAACCCATCTCAATTTCAGCTTCATCAATTCTCCCTGTTCTTTTATCGACTTGTTCACAATCGATTCACAGATGCAACATCGAACCCTAATTTCAATTTCTGTCTGATCTTCTGAGTTTCGATCTGCTTTTCTACTCCCGATTCACCAGCAAACCCCATTCATTCTTTTATCCAGCACCTTAATCTCGACATCAACAACGTCCCAGACGCCACCCATCTTCACTCGACAACAGCTGCTTCCATTTCTTCCTGAGCTTCAATCACAGACTCGATTCGAACCCTAATAACTTCTTCTCAGTCTGATCTTCTCTGGGTTTCGATCTCTGGATTTCAACCTAGCAGCCGCTGTGCTGTTCTTCTTGTTTTCAGAGAAATGAGTTGAATGAGAGAAATTGTCTCTCAGTATAGGGTTGGATTAAATCAGGATGGGACTTAAAACGCCCAACAGATTAGGACAGCAGCCACCCCACACTGGGTGCCTATAATAGGTGATCACTTCTGATAAGGGCTAGCCTAAAGTGTCCAGCCCCTTATCCTCAGCTGGTCCGTATTTAGTACTCCTTCAAATTGGGTTGCCCCTTAACCTTGGCTAGGCTCCAGATAGTGTTCGCCCCTGAAATGACAATTTTGCCCTTTTGGCTCAAATAGAGTAATTTCTTCTTCTTTTCCTCCGTGTGACTCCATAGTAGCTACAAAACTCAAAACAAGCGTAAAATACATAATTTACAAGAAAAATAACAAAGAAAGCATAAACAATAGATAATAAATAGGATGTATTCTACACCCTATCACCATGGGCGCCCGACAAGAGAATATAGACTTGCCACTGACAGACTCCAAAACTGGGGAATCTATGGAAACTAAGATAAGATCTAACCAAGCACCTTTGGGATTTAAAAGGAGCAACATACAATACGCGGGGGCGAGGCAGAGGGAGAGGGAGATAGATGTTATTTTCAATTTAGTGTTATTTTCAATCCCTGTAGTATTGTTGTTTATTTTAATTAATATGTTTTTTAATTTAATTTAAAGTTGTTTGTTTAAACGACTACACTTAAAATTAAAATTTCAATTATATTAAAAATAATTTTAAATAAACGAGTACAAGTAAATTAAACTAAACTAAACAAGTACAAGTAAATTAAACCAAAGTAAACGAGTATAATTAAATTAAATTAAACTAAACTAAATAACAATTAAAATCAGTTAGCAAGACTGTATTCCTCTTCGTTTTCTTCAGAAGCATCATCTTCATTTTCTTCCACATTGACAAACTGACCAGTTTGTTGAGGGGGGACTACTTGTTCGACCACAACTTGTTGTTGTTCGGCCGCGGCTTGTTGTTGTTCGGCTTCGACCGTATCCATTCCCTTAGTCCATGCAGCAAGTTGTCGTTCATTCATTATTAAAATGTTCAAGGAGAGCAACTTGTTAAGCTTACAATCCCTGTAGTATTGTTCTCGCGAAAGACGACTTTTTTGTTGATTATTTATAGCAATGCCACGGTCCCTGGCTCTATCTGCTTCTATCTGCATCTCGAATTCCTTGTGATCAGTATAGTTGTACTCGCTTGAACCTCCTTCTAATGCTCGTTGGGATGCGTCTCTCGCTGCTTTTGCAGCTTTCTGACCCCCTCCTCTTCTTCTCTTGATGCTGGTGTTAACGTCTAGATTAGTGTTGTGTTGTTCCGGATTACTTGGAGTTCCATCAGGTGAGGAAGCAGGCCCTCCATTCTGAAAATCCTGCGAGACTGGACCATATGGTGATCTTGCGGGCACTTGATGATGAAAATGCGGGGGTCTAACAACCTCACCCAATATTTAGATTATCAATCTGTATGGACTAACTCGAATATACTTTTAAGAGAATCAACTAGACAGTCAGACTCAATCTTAATAAAAAGTATATCAAGGAGTTAATATCTCTATATCTCGATTTGATCTATACTCAAACAAATAGAAATCTGTGAGTCTTTATCAAATACAAGAGATATAAACTTGGATGGTACCAAAGACCAATATCCAAGGATCAATCAATTTCCGATCAACAACCAAAGGTTGGATTTCACAATTGATCGATACAACGCACAACGTGTAATATTTCAATTATATAACAAAATATAATGCGGAATAGAAATAACACAGACACCAGAAGATTTGTTAACGAGGAAACCGCAAATGCAGAAAACCGCGAGACCTAGTCCAGATTGAACACCATACTGTATTAAGCCGCTACAGACACTAGCCTACTACAAACTAACTTCGGTCTGGACTGTAGTTGAACCTAATCAATCTCACACTTTGATTCAAGGTACGATTCACGCTTCTTACGTCTCTGATCCCAGCAGGATACTACGCACTTGATTCCCTTAGCTGATCTCACCCACAACTAAGAGTTGCTATGACCCAAAGTCGAAGACTTTAATAAACAAATCTGTATCACACAGAAAATTCTAAGATAATAGATAAATCTGTCTCCCACAGATAAACCTAAGAGTTTGTTCTGTCTTTTGATAGAAATCAAGGTGAACATGAACTAATTGATAACCCAGACTTATATTCCCGAAGAACAGCCTAGAATTCTCAATCACCTCACAATAATCTTAATCGTATGGTAGTGAAACAAGATATTGCGGAATAACAAACGATGAGACGAAGATGTTTGTGATTTATTTTTATCTTGCTCTATCGAAGATATAATCTCAAGTAAATTATTCAATTGAACTCGTACGATAGAAAATGGCAAGATCAGATCGCTCAACTACAAGAGAAGTAGTTTCGTCTGGCTTCACAATCCCAATGAAGTCTTTCAGTAGTTAACCTACAAGGTCTCGAGAAGAAACCTGAGGTTAAAGGAGAATCAACTATAACAAAACCAACTAGTATCACACAGGAGGTGTCGGGATTAGTTTTTCCAGTTGCTAGAGTTCCCCTTTTATAGTTTTCAAATCAGGGTTTGCAATCTATGTTAGCTTAGTAACAAAGCATTCAATATTCACCGTTAGATGAAAACCTGATTAGATACAAGCTAATATCTTTCAACCGTTATATCGAAACTTAGCTTGTCACACACAAATGAAATGTATTTCATTTAGGTTTGAGTAACCGTACCTAAACGTGTACACTTAGTTGGTTCACAAATAGTTAACCAATGGTTAGCCATATAAGCACTTCCATATTAACCGTATTCATCTTTCTCATAACTAGTTCAAATGACTCATAAGAACTATTTGAAGAGTTGTTCAATTGCTTAGGTCTTTATTCATAGACACAATTGAAACAAAATCGGTTTGATCCATTCGAATCAATTCACGAACAATATAGCCACAATTTGCAAATATTGAATTCCTTATAATTTATTGTTTTAAGTTCATGAACTACCGATTTGAGAAATAACCAACTTGGGTACGCGTACGGGTATGCGTACATTAGCTACCGGATTTGAGTTGGCTTTGGTTTCCAAACTTAGCAGAATTTTTCGGGTAGAAAAGTTCCGCCAGTACGCGTACCTAAGGTGACTGGTTTATGAGTTCGTAAACTCCAAACCAGCAGATTTTCCCGGGAGGAAAAGTTCCGCCAGTACGCGTACCCAACCTGTCTCCTTCACCAATACCGTATGCACACACTTGGTTTCCGGTACATGGATTTATACACTAATATGCGAACACACTATATATGCTTATATCCATAGATGGTAATTTCTTAACTCTACATTTTAATCATTGAAACATTCTTCTATAATGTTATAATAGTCGTTATTCACAACTATCGTCATCAAAGCCATTTTCCAGATTGAAACGTCATCATGACTTTCGTCACGGGTAAAGATGAAAAATGGTTAAAGCGAAAGCTTACCAACACATATTTCGAGAAAAAGATAGGCGAGTAAACTCGGCTCGAAATAGCAAATGTGCATATATGAAAACTATCATACTTATATGACTTTTGTCTCAAGAGTAGGAGATAGAGTATACTTTTGAGTGATAGATAAGTTCAAGTCTCCACATACCTTTTAGTCGGATGAAGTTCCATTAGTTCCTTGAGTATTTCTTCGTCTTCGTAAGATGATCGCCATGGAGTCTGGAGCTCAACTACACTTAACTATCCTAGACTGAGACTTAGCCATAAGTAAACTAGAATTCAAGATATATAGCTTTGACAACTAAATTTGACAAACAAGCTTGAGATAGCAACGCTTGCGAGTTCGACCGAGCAATGCTCTAACAATCTCCCCCTTTGTTAATTTTAGTGACAAAACTATCAATACATATGGATTACAAAATAGATAAAACTTTGTAGCTTCTCGTCCACATGCTTGATCCCCTTGGTGCTTCAACATTACTCGAAAACTTCGTCTTTTCCAAGTACTCCCATGATTCCAAAGATGTTCAGTTCAGCATCATAGTTGTTGAAGATCCGTAGCCATAACAATGAGAAAACAAAAGCTCTCGATCATTGTTATACACTGTCATAATATTATTACACAGTATCAAAGTTCAATTGTATCACAACTTTGACAACAATACTATGGTGATATGTATCACTCCCCCTTAGTCAATACTTTCATCTCAACATGAAAACCACCCCCCCTTACATAATGATCCGAAAACCATATGTATTTGTAGTGTGAACTACATATTAATTATCCCCAATTTTGTCAATAAAATTGGCAAAGGTACGAAAACGGGATCCTAATGAAATTTTCATGGAGACGCTTCAAGACCAAAGAAAAGTACATATAAACTTTGTTTAGATGCAATCATAAAGCCGAAGCTAAATGCATTCATCACGGAGTTTATAAAGATACAAGATAACTCCTCAAATATTCCACAGCCGCTCTCCCCACAAAGATATTGAAATTAAGCGCAAGTTCAAAAGAACTCTCCCCCATTTGATGTCATTCCCGAAAGAACAACAAGAGAGACCTTACTTTTAAGAGAAAAGAAGGATTTCTTTGGACACCAAAAACCACAAAATGATTTTGTATCCAAAATTCTCAATTAAACTAACCACAAGAGAACCCATGATTAATTTAATCGGAATACACAACCAAAATAACCAAAACGAATCTATGATTAGTATAGTTGGAAATGCTCACAAGAAAGCTTATGGAGCCGCACAGTATATACATAAAATATGGATCAGGGAAGATCAATACTGCGGAATATACAAGGATTCATTCTATTTTCTATCACTATTTTCACAATGACATTCAATAGACATAATCCTCGTAAACAAAAGATTTTAACATGTCTTCCATCAATAAATGACATAATAGGCTTAACTTTTGTTTGTCAAAAGTTCATCGATCTTGTATCAATACATGCATATCGACATATGAAAGAGATAACTTTTGACATCGTATGGGACAATAATAGTTCACGGATGCAAACACACATATCCCATAACATATTGCAATATATAAAACCATAAAGATTAATACTGCAAAAATCATTTTCCAAATCAACTTTAGAATTTAAATAAATAAATCTAAAAACATTGCAAGATGAAAACGTTGGACATAGCTATGTGTACTCACAATAATGGCTATTCCAAACCCTAGTTATCCTTCTTAAACAAAACAAGAATAAAAATTCTCTTAAGAAGTTTCCTAGACATTAAGATCTTTGAAAAATTCCTTGTCGTCCCCGAACTCCTTGTCGTCAACAGCCATTGGAACATATGGTTCATGGAGGAAGGAGTCAGTACCAATAAACCTTCTTGGCTGATGATGTCGAACCAGGGCCTTGTGAATTTCCAATGATCTTAAAACACAAGCCTTTATTTGCTGAATCTCTTTTCTTGCCAGCTTCAACTCTTCAAGAACATCAGAAAAGTTCTGAGAGTTTGAAGGAACAACTCTTGGCTTCCTCACATTCCTTCTTTTTCTTTTTAAAGTTGGAGACAATTGAGATTTCTATTTTTCCTTAGTGATTGATGGCTTAACAATCATATTGATATCTTTCCCATCAGAAGACAAGGTGCTTGGAGTATCCATGGAAGCACGGTTTTGTGAGAGGAGTTCACAATCAAACCTCAACAAGCAGTCTTAAGATATAAAGAGTATCAGAGAAGGAAAAAGGAATGTATGGTTTCTAAACCTTTTAAAAAGGTTTGTGTACGCACAGCTCACAACCCCATAAAGAGTGTAATTGTCGAGAAAAACCCTCCTTTATTGATAGACAAGAAATTCCAAAAAACAAAACTAAGAAAAGAAGAAAACAAACTTTTCCTAAAGCCTGAGAGGTACACAATCTTGTCTTTTGATCAGGCACATGAGACAAGATTTACAAATCAACACAATCAAGTTGTATTGCGGTGAACAACAATTTGTCCACCATGTTCCTCTTGAGAGGAATTCATAGACCTCTGTCTATCAAAACGATTTGACCATATTTTCTTCTCTAATGGTCTTGTTTTATCCTTGGAAACTAACTTCTTAGATGAAGATAAAATCTTACATACCTCAGCGGTTTTCTGCGCGAGTTTATGCTTGTTTGGTAGACGATCTGCTATTCGTTGAAGCTTGTTGACATATCTCATCTTATGTTTATACTTGAAACACTTTGAAAGTTCATGCCCTTGAGTGAACAGTAAGAGCATGTCAACGTATAAGATGGTTCAGGCGCCCGAGATGTGCAAGCTGCTAGGCACATAGTTGATCCTGAAACATTAAACATAGAGTTTCCAACAGAGGGGTCAAATGATTCTTCCATATTGATTGGGTTCTCTTCTAGAAGAAGATTGATGTATGTATTGCTACAATTATCAAAATCAATATTTTCACATAGAAGAGCAACACTTGATTTTTTGTCTTCATCAGAATCATAATTGTCAGACATCTCATCAAGTGTCGCAGCAAGACCTTTGTTCCCAGTGTATTTTCTACGATTTGGGCACTCGTTTGCAAAATGACCAAATCCATTACACTTAAAGCACTGAGGCATATCCTCGTCATCTGTTTCATCCGTGTCCCTGTTTTTAGGAGGAATATGATTATGAGGTTTGACTGATGCTTTGGGTTTATCTCTGGAGAACAGTTTACTTCTCTTCAACAGAAGATCCCTAAACTGTCTTGTGATCATCGAGACCGATTTGTCAAGATCTTCATCTGATGAATCAGTCTCAGAGTGATCGTCTTCAGAGATATACACATTTTTACTTTTATCAAGTAATTTTGTGTCTTTTATTGCTTTGAACGCAACATCCTTAGATTTGGATGAATGCTCATGATCAAAGATCTTAAGCTTCCCAACCAGCATATTTCTGGAGAGATTATCAAGTTATTTCCCTCAACGATGGCATTCTTCTTAGATTCGTATCTAGATGGCAGCGATCTGAGAATTTTCATCACAATGTCCTTTTCAGGAATAGTCTTACCCAATGCAAAAGATGCATTAACAATTTCAGACACTTTGTGATTAAACTCATCAAATGAATCTTCATCTGCCATATGAAGGTTTTCCCAATCGGAATTTAGGTTTTGAAGCCTGGCTACCTTTTCACTGGTATTTCCTTCGAATACGGTTTTTAAGATATCCCACGCATCTTTAGACCTAGTGCAATTTGACACATGGTGCTGAAGATTTGGGTTAATGGAATGTATTATGGCATTCAAACCGTCGGAGTTTTGCTTTGCAGCAAGTATCTCAGCAGCATCGTATTCGCCAATATTCTTTGGAACAATAGCGTTACCTATTGCCACAACGGGAGCATCATAGCCATTAACAACATATACCCATGATTGAAAATCACGTGCTTGAGGAAAAGCTCGCATATCAATTTTCCACCATAAGTAGTTTGAGCCATCGAAGACTGGTGGTACATTAATAGAGATAGCACCTCTGTCCATAGAGTCAGATCGCTACAAACACAGACTGATAAGGTCTTTAAACGTGTTTGCCTACTCTGCTACCAATTGAAAATGCGAGGGTCTAACAACCTCACCCAATATTTCGATTAGAAATCTGTATGGACTAACTCGAATATACTTTTAAAAGAATCAACTAGACAGTCAGACTCAATCTTAGTAAAAAGTATATCAAGTAGTTAATATCCCTATATCTCGAACAAATAGAAATCTGTGAGTTTTTATCAAATACAAGAGATATAAACTTGGATGGTACCAAAGACCAATATCCAAGGATCAATCAATTTCCAATCAACAACCAAAGGTTGGATTTCACAATTGATCGATACAACGCACAACCTATGATATTTCAATTATATAACAAAATATAATGCGGAATAGAAATAAACAAAGACACCAGAAGTTTTGTTAACGAGGAAACGACAAATGCAGAAAAACCCCGGGACCTAGTCCAGATTGAACACCACAATGTATTAAGCCGCTACAGACACTAGCCTACTACAAACTAACTTCGGTCTGGACTGTAGTTGAACCCTAATCAATCTCACACTGATTCAAGGTACAGTTGTGCTCCTTACATCTCTGATTCCAGCAGGATACTACGCACTTGATTCCCTTAGATGATCTCACCCACAACTAAGAGTTGCTACGACCCAAAGTCGAAGACTTTCATAAACAAATATATATCACACATAAAAGTCTAAGATAATAGATAAATCTGTATCCCACAGATAAACCTAAGAGTTTGTTCCGTCTTTTGATAGAAATCAAGGTGAACATGAACTAATTGATAACCCGGACTTATATTCCCGAAGAACAACCTAGAATTATCAATCACCTCACAATAATCTTAATCCTATGGTAGCGAAACAAGATATTGCGGAATCACAAACGATGAGACGAAGATGTTTTTGATTTATTTTTATCTTGCCCTATCGGAGATATAATCTCAAGTCAATTATTCAATTGAACTCGTACGATAGAAAATGGCAAGATCAGATCGCTCAACTATAAGAGAAGTAGTTTCGTCTGGCTTCACAATCCCAATGAAGTCTTTCAGTAGTTAACCTACAAGGTCTCGAGAAGAAACCTGAGGTTAAAGGAGAATCAACTATAACAAAACCAACTAGTATCACACAGGAGGTGTCGGGATTAGTTTTTCCAGTTGCTAGAGTTCCCCTTTTATAGTTTTCAAATCAGGGTTTGCAATCTATGTTAGCTTAGTAACAAAGCATTCAATATTCACCGTTAGATGAAAACCTGATTAGATATAAGCTAATATCTTTCAACCGTTATATCGAAACTTAGCTTGTCACACACAAATGAAATGTAGGTTTGAGTAACCGTACCTAAACGTGTACACTTAGTTGGTTCACAAATAGTTAACCAATGGTTAGCCATATAAGCACTTCCATATTAACCGTATTCATCTTTCTCATAACTAGTTCAAATGACTCATAAGAACTATTTAAAGAGTTGTTCAATTGCTTAGGTCTTTATTCATAGACACAATTGAAACAAAATCGGTTTGATCCATTCGAATCAATTCACGAACAATATAGCCACAATTTGCAAATATTGAATTCCTTATAATTTATTGTTTTAAGTTCATCAACTACTGATTTGAGAAATAACCAGCTTGGGTACGCGTACGGGTATGTGTACCTTAGCTACCGGATTTGAGTTGGCTTTGGTTTCTAAACTCTGCAGAATTTTTCGGGTAGAAAAGTTCTGCCAGTACGCGTACGGATATGCGTACCTAAGGTGACTGGTTTATGAGTTCATAAACTCCAAACTCAGCAGAATTTTCCGGGAGGAAAAGTTCCGCCAGTACGCGTACGGGTATGCATACCCAACCTGTCTCCTTCACCAATACCGTATGCACACATATGCACACACTTGGTTTCCGGTACATGGATTTATACACTAATGTGCGAACACGCTATATATGCTTATATCCATAGATGGTAATCTCAACTCTACATTTCAATCATTGAAACATTCTTCTATAATGTTATAATAGTCGTTATTCACAACTACCGTCATCAAAGGCATTTTCAAGATTGAAACGTCATCATGACTTTCGTCACGGGTAAAGATGAAAAATGGTTAAAGCGAAAGTGTACCAACACATATTTCAAGAAAAATGTAGGCGACTAAACCCGGCTTGAAATAGCAAATATGCATGTATGAAAACTATCATACTTATACGACTTTTGTCTCAAGAGTATGAGATAAAGTAGACTTTTGAGTGATATATAAGTTCAAGCCTCCACATACCTTTTAGTCGGATGAAGTTCCATTAGTTCCTTGAGTAGTTATTCGTCTTCGTAAGATGATCGCCATGGAGTCTGGAGCTCAACTACACTTAACTATCCTAGACCGAGATTTAGCCATAAGTAAACTAGAAATCTAGACATATAGTTTTGACAACTAAATTTGACAAACAAGCTTGAGATAGAAACGCTTGCGATTTCGACCGAGCAATGCTCTAACAGATGACCTTCCAACAAGTATGGATTAAACTTGTTAAGCACCCTCAAAATAGTGAAACACTTTTCATGTTGGAATCTGCAACCTTTGTGGGATCTTTGCCACTCTTCCCGACATCTTCGTTCCACATCCAGTTTGCCTTCACCACTTTTTTTGTTGTTCCACATTTGTGTGATCAAAGCTACATATTCACAAACGGCTGCTGAAATTGCGTGAAAACAATGAGACAACCCATCGCCATCACGTCTATTGGGGTTACCTGTTTCTTCACAAATTTTTTGAAAAATCATATCATAAAAAGTTTTTTTTTCTTGATAAATACCATTGATTTCATCTAATGATAATACATAATTTCTGCAAAGTGACTCGTCTTCATCCATCGTATACTTGACACCACGAATTCTTGTGTTTCTTGGTTGTGATTGTTGTGTTTCTTGGTTGTGATTGTTGTGTTTCTTGTTGTGATTGTTGTTGTGATTGTTGTTGTGTTTGTTGTTGTGATCGTTGTTGTGTTCATTTTTGTGATCGTTGTTGTGAAGATGCCATATTTGTTAGAATGAAATACGGAGAGATGAGATTTTTTCTAGTAAATTGAGTTGATATGAATAGTTTTGTTTGAAAAAAAAAAAAAAAAATTAGAGATGATATGAAATTGTGTAATTTTGAGGTAGTGATGAAGAAGGTGTAAGTTTTAAGTCTGGAGATGAACTGAATTTATAGGGAAACAAAAAAGATCATCAGCCGTTGGATTGAAGGAGCCGTTGGCACTTTTAAGATGAACGCTGGCGTCTCAACTTTTATCTCGCGCTGGAAAGAAAAGCGCCAGCGCTTTTGTCTCAAGAGCCAGTGCTTGTGTCTCAAACACCAGCGTTTGAGACAAGCTCGCCCGGCCTATCATCAAACGCTCGCTACATCCTCCAACTCAATGAAAAAACCAACAAATTTGTTAGTTTGAACATCCATTTTTCATGTTTGTTGAGTCCATAGTGGGAGCAAAATGAACAAACTATCAAGTTTGTTCATTCCATAAGAACTGCTCTAACGGCTAGTTTTCTTCAACAAAATTTCTCTTTTTCTAACTAAAATCTAACAATGGTGTAAATCTTTTAGCCTGTGTAAATCCTGATTGATTGAGGGGGTAAGGAATGGAAGGCATAAGAAGCATTCTTAGTTCGGGGAGATCCAAAATTTGTTTTTATCTCAAATAAAAATTCTAATCTATGGAAAGTTGTTTTCTTTTCTCTGGCTTTTTTCTAAAATTGATTTTCTTTCTAATCTGATCATCTTGAGTTAAAGGAGTTAGAGACTTTCTTCACATCTTTCTATATTTGCTCCATGTTTGTATTAAGGGTTTCGAACTTAACTTTCCTATTTAGGGGAGAATTAGTTTTGTATATTGTTGAGGTTTTTTCCTTGTGTTGTGAGTCTCTCATTTAATTTCCTTCTTGTTTCGGGGTAGAATCAAATTCTGCGCTAAAATTTGAAGTTTTTATGCTTGTGTTTGTGAATTTTTTTCTTTACGTTTTGTCTCTGAATATGTTTGAGTCTAGTTTATTTCTATTCGGGTCTAATTTCTAGGTTAGCAGGTTTTCAATCACCATAATCGTATCTAGTTTTTAGGATGCCTTCTTTGTTTAAGTGGCCTTTTAATGAAATGATAGCTACAACTGTCATGTTCTTCATCTCTTTCTCTCTTTGATCGATATCTCATTTCTAGAGATTATTCTCTCTTTGTTCTTTCCAACCTAGTTCTAATTCTTAAACTATATACCTTGTTTTGTATGCTTAGGCTACTAATTTACAATTTGATTAAAACTCTTCTAACCGATCTAGGACTTCTGAGAGTTGTTTCAGTGGTACACAATCATTCAAATTAGGCTCGAGGATACAGGTTTTTAGAATTTTAACCCTTAGGAACAGAGAAGTCCTTATTCAACCATAGAACTAGAGTAGCAAATTATAATAAACTTTCAAATAGTTAATACCTTAGACATGAAAACAACAGAAAGCAAAAAGGTACTTATAAAGCATAAAACAAGACTACTAACATTTAAGCATTCTTACTGAAGGTTTCTTCATCTTGATTACTTTATTAATAAACTATCTCCCCCCTCTCTTCTGCCTCCTCTGCTGCCTCATAGTTACCCGTCCCCTTCTTCTATCGATATCGTGTTTCCATCCTTCATGCATATTCATAGTCCATCCCTGAAGGCATCTCGTTGTATAACAATGCGGGATCTATTGGTAACCCATGTTCAAGGCAATACTGAATCTCAGCCCGTGTCTTGGTATATAATCTGATCTTCTCCTCCGGTTTCATGTTGCATTATGCGAGACCCTTATCTTACTCAGGATGAAGAAACCTGTCAGTCCCATAATAATAACAGAAGTAATACTGAATTCGGTGTAGATGATCCTATCTACACCGTGCTACCCTAGTGAAGGAAACCAAAGCATTCTATGGAATAACCAAGCGATTACAACCCATCATGATCAAGTTTTTTGAAGTTTCTTAAATCTAGTTTTTTTTTTATAGATAGGAATGGATATCTCACGGAAATATGATGTTTTTATAACCAAATAGAGATGCATGCACTAGGTCCAAAGGAGAGAACGCTTGTTTGCAGACTATTAATGCCTACCCCTTAGACTTCTTAACTCTCTTTTTTCTTTGTTTCTCCTCCCTCTCTTGAAATCTCTTTGTTTTCTGCTCTTGCTTAATCAGCTTACTTATCTTCTTAAAATTTGTTTTGAGCGTCTGTGTAATCTGTGTTCAGCCTTTTCTCTTTAGATGAGGTTTAGGTTAGCTCTTAAACATTTAGTGTCCCATAATATCTTTGAATATTTTTGTAATCTTCCTAGGTGCTAACCTTATAGGCCTACTCGTATAAGACCTTTATAATATCATGAACCTTTTATATTAATCTAAATGAATAATCTAAATTATGCCTACAATAAATTATCACTTCTTGCTTTTTGCATTATCTCTCTTGTCTTTTCAAAATCTTTGCCCATAGATTTTAGTCACCTCTAGTCTATGTTCTCATACCTTTTCTTAAAAGTCTCAACCTGCGAGTAGTTTCCTCTCTATGCTTACCAGACTAGACGGGTTTATAAGAGTACTAGATGGGTTTTTTTTATTCCGTCTTGTTGATTGGTAATTATATTGTCTCAACCTCTTTCAAATAATGCCTCATCTTAGTAATGCCTTTCTAATAACTATCTCAAGTCATATATCCCATTTGCTTTGTAGTTTTGTATAGGAGCTATATGGTGCGTTGAAACCAACTTTCCTACCTTTCTTATCGTGAGTTTAGGGAGTTTTAATCCTATAACTTTATTTGAATTCCTGTGACCTTGTTTTTGATGAAGGCTACTTTTGATATGCAACCTTGCTACTCATGTCTTTTGTTTGGCCTATGAGTCTTTTACATGCTCTCTTCTAAAACTTTGCTAAATGTTTTTCGTTCCAAGTCTCTTAACTGCTGGTCTTTAGCTTTAGTCATATCTCTCTCTACTGCTTTGATTCCCGTACCTAGGATTACGCGAATCCCAAAACCTTGTAGTCAAACTTTGTCTGAATATCTTATTTTTGCCCTGCATATCATGAAAAGATTGGTCTTTTCACTGATTTTTCGAACTTAACATCGTTCACGGGTTGAACTGCTTATATTTGCGTTGTGAAGTATTGAGTCTTTATATGTCTCATTGATTTTGAAGTTATGTTAGTCAATAGCTCTTCCATTGTTTTCTTTTGCTCTAGATCTATCATGGGAGATTATAATAATCTTTATCGTCATCTTAGTGGTTTTTCTCTTGCCCAGCGTTTTGTTAATCATAGTAATGTAGGAATTCTTCCAACTCCTCCAGCTTTCATTAGAGATTTCGGTATTAAGCCTTACAACCTCTTAGCTAGGATCTTTTCTACTGACTCCTTAAAGCAATGGGAAGTCAAGGGAGTTCTAAGCCACTTCTGGGGGTCGCAAATCAGTTTTCAGCTAAGAAAATTGGATCCAAATCTTTTTATTATCACCTTTAGAACTAAAGAAGACTTTCATTGGATTTCTGCGAATGGGCCTTGGTACCCTTTTGGAAATGTAATGGCTGCAACTACTGTTTACCAAGGAATGAGCATATCTACTTATAAGGTTAAAGAGATACCTTTATGGGCTTCCATCTCAAATGCAAAGTGTGAGCATAGAAGTGAGGAAATGTTGGGTTTAATTGCTAGTAAAATAGGTCAGGTCAGTAGGGTTTGTAAGGGTTCTGAAACACCAGACTGTCTACCAAGAGTATTAGTATGGGTAAATACAGAAAAGCCACTTATCGATCATCTGCTTGTAAAGGTAGGAAGATACCCAACCACCTCCATTTACTTCAACTACCTGAACCTTCCATCAAAGTTCTGCTCTCATTGCGTACGTCTAGGACATAAAGTTGGTACTTATGCGGTTCTTAAAGGAATACCTTTAGAAGATATCTATGATATCTCAGTTAACTCCCCTTATCCCAGAAATGATATGAATTGGCTGAATGGAGTGTTAGTTCAAGTATGGAACCCGAAAGATAACTTTGATCACCATGGAAAAACAGTACCAGTTGAATCTTACCTTCATCTACCTGGAGTGCGCGACACTTTCACTGATATTTTTAGAACTTATGTTGATGAAGAGCCAGCTTTCCAGCAGCCTCAACAGTCATATAATGTGTTAGGTCCCTTTGTAATAGAGGAGGAGAGCCTCTTGCTGCTTCATCAGTGCTTGGAAAAAGAACTTTCCCGTTCAACTTTCCGGAAAATTATATTCCGTTACCTGATTTTGAGGAGGATTCGTTCAGATCGGCCAACTCGGAAACCTTTAGAGTTATAGATGAGTCTAGAATGGTTGAATCGGTGCTTCAAAATGGGTAGGGACTTTTACAGGACATACCTAACCCGGTTCAGCAAATTAGGAGTTCACCTTCTCTTCTTGAGGGCAGGCGTCTTTCGTTTGACAATGCTAGGGATTCCTTTGAATCCCCAATCTCAATCTCTTCTTCTCCTGCTTCGCTCTCCTCATCAAACAGGAAAGATAAGAAAATTTGCATTGCATCAGCTTTCCAAAATCCTTTAACTCAACCCAAATCTGCTTTTAAAATTTCGATTTCAGATTTTCTTTCTTCGTCTTCTTTTTAGAATGATGGACAATTATTAAGTATCAATCAATATGGATCTAATCTCTCTGTTCATGATGCTAAAAATGATGCCTTTTTTTCCAATTCCATTCCCGGATTTATCCCCCTCAAAGCAACAAAACGAAACACAGGTATGCCCCAAATTTCTTCAACTTATTTATTTTCCTGCATTTTCCTGAATCCTTTTCAATTTGAGTTTTTAAAAGTAATTTCAAATTCATCAATCTAGTTGCTTAATTTAGACATAGTAAAACTTTTCAGTATTGTGACCTTGTAGTTTTCCCTCATTTGTCTGAGCTAATTACTGGTTTTAATTTAGTGAATTGATATTCTGCTTATCTTTTAATTTGAAAATCATTGCTTGGAATGTCCAAGGGTGTAGAAACCCACTGCCCCAAAATCATCTGAAAAATCTAATCTCTAAGGAAAAACCTGATATCTTTTTTTTATCTGAAACAAAAAACCCAAGACCCCTAGTTAAAAAATTAGTATCAGATTTCCCAAATTATCATATTGTAGATCCAGTAGGTCTAGCAGGAGGACTAGTTGTGGCTTGGATTGATGGTTTCCACTTTGATATAGTTCAATGGAACATAAACATGATAAATGTTATAGTTAACACTTCACTTGACACTAAACAATGGGTACTAACTTGTTTCTATGGAAGTCCTTACCCTGTAAACAGAAAAGTAGCTTGGGATTATTTAGCAGAAATCAGTGAACAAATAGCAGTTAGGAATATGCCATGGATAGTACTAGGAGATTTCAATATGATCTTTAACCAGTCTGACAAACAAGGAGGGTTACCTTTTAACAAAACAGATAGTGATTACTACTTTAAAATTTTAGAAAATGCTGGTTTATATGACTTAGGATACACAAGAAATGATTACACTTGGGATAATCATAGGGAAGGGATTCATAATATACAAGAAAAAGGTTAGATAGAGTTGTTTTAAATGCAGATTGGCATGCACAATTCCCTAATGCTGCTTTATCTCATTTACCTATTATAGGCTCAGATCATTGCCATATTCTTCTAACTTTAGATGCTAAATTCTCTAAACAAGAATGGGTGTTCAAATTTTATGATACTTGGTTGAAAGACTAGTTTTGCATAAAAGTCAAAGAACAATCTTGGAGTCTTAACTATGAGGAAAATGTTGCTGCAAGTCTAGTAAATAACCTAAAAATAGCAGGAAAAAACTTACTAGAATGGAAGAAAAATATTTTTGGATTACCAGCTAAGAAAATTAATATATTGCTAAAAGAAATAAAAAGATTACAAAGGACCTTGCCTTCTGAATCAAACCAGAAAAAGTTGAAGGACAAGTTGGGAGAATTAGAAAACCTTTACGACACTCAAGAGGCTATAGCTAAACAACAGTCAAGAGATAATATCATAGCTCTAGGAGAACGAAACACAAAATATTTTTACACTATTACTTTAAGGAGAAGGAAATGGAATAATATTCAAAGCCTGACTTCGGAACCATGGTTAGTTACTAGGGACAAAAATGAGATTAGTTCCATTTTAACCACCTATTTTACCTTTCTTTTCACTAAAACTTCAACTGACTCTTCTTCACCTTTTCAGACTCCTAACTCAATATTTGAAAATATCTCTCCTGTTATTACCCTCCAAGAAAATTTAAGTATTCTTCATATCCCTTCTCCTGAGGAAATCCTCTCTGTTTTAAAAAATATGAAACCCAACAAATCTCCTGGACCGGATGGTTTTCCAGTTAGCTTCTTCCTCCATAACTGGAACTTAGTAGGACCACAGGTAATAGAAACAATACAAATTTTTTTCAAAACTAAAACAATGAATCCAGACTTAAACAAAACTCATCTTTTCTTAATACCTAAGATAAAACATCCAAAAAATCCTAGTCAATTTAGACCAATAGGGCTCTGCAACACTGTTTATAAAGTCATAGCAAAACTGCTAGCTAATAGAATAAAACCTTTTTTAGAAAAGTTTATATCCCCTTTTCAATCAGCTTTCTTATCTTCTAGGCAGATCTCTGATAACATAATAGTAGCACATGAAACTATTCATTCTTTTAAAAAGAAGAAGGCTAGAACAGGAGGCCTAGGGATTAAGATAGATATGTCTAAAGCTTTCGATAGATTAAATTGGAACTTCCTGTTAACTGCTCTGCATACCTTTGGTTTCAATCAAGAGGTCTGCCAATTAATAGAATAGTGCATCTCTACAACATCCATTTCAGTTTTACTAAATGGAACTCCTGGAGATTCTTTTAAACCTTCTAGAGGTCTTAGACAAGGAGACCCCCTCTCTCCTTATTTATTCATTTTATGTATGAAAATCTTTTCTAGGCTTCTCTTATCTCAGGAGAAAAAGAAACTCCTGCATGGAGTCAAAATAACTCCTAAAAGTGAACCTATATCTCACCTCTTCTTTGCAGATGACTGCCTGCTTTTCATTAAAGAAGATTTAGTAGAATGTAAGAACTTACTAGATACAATAGCTATTTTTAGCAAAGCCTCAGGTCAGACTATTAATTTTGAGAAGTCAGATGTATTCTTTAGTAAGAAGGTGGAACCTAAACATCAAAGAATGATGTCAAAATTGCTGAAAATTAAACATATAAATCTCAAGGTGGAAAGATCCTAAAAGAATGGAATCAAATCAAAGAATGATGTCAAAATTGGCGCTTCACTTTTCTAAAGGGAGAAGAAAGAGGCCAAACATGAAAATTAAACATATAAATCTCAAGGATCCTTACTTAGAAGCACCCTTATTTTTGGAAAGATCAAAAATAAAAACATTTGCCCCTGTTCTAGAAAGAATGGAATCTAAATCTAAAGGTTGGAAAGGTTTGGTTCTTTCCCAACCAAGAGGTCGATTTTAATGCTAAATATTAATAATCAAAATCCGGAGTGCAAAATCAAAGGTTAAACATCAAGAAAATCAAAAGAATCACTCTCATAGTATCCCAACTTATCAAATGGGTTGTTTTAAACAACGATGCCAAAAAGATTACCAATAAAATGAATGCAATTCAAAGGGATTTAACACTTGGCGAGGGTTAAGGGAAAGGATGTTTGTGCACTTGGCCACAAAATAAAGGATTCTATCCAAAAGCTTGTCCAAATCTTTGTAAACCCTTACTCAAAGGGGGATCTTACATTTTCAGGTTTTTGAGAGATGCTAGAAAAAAAGATTAACCTAGCAATGTTGGCAAAACTAGCATGGAGACTAGTTAAGGAACCCAATGCTCTATGGGCAAAAACCATGGGATCAAAATATTTTAGGAATAAATCTCCTTTTAGATTTAAACCCTCAAAAACAAGCTCATGGACTTGGAACTGCATTAGACAAGGCATAGAGTTGATTAAGCAACATAGTATTTGGGAAGTAGGTAATGGTCAAGACATAAATATCTGGTATGACAATTGGATCCCAGGACTAGAGGGAACGATAGAAACTCTCAAAACCGATAGCAATATCAACTTAATTTGGGTCTCAGATTTGATTGACATGGACACTTGTAAGTGGAATTTTTCTTTACTTTCTGCCTCTTTCCCTGAAGATACTGTTCATAAAATTAGCAAGATTCATTTGGTTAAAGATAAGTATCATAATCTTAGAAAAGATCAACTTAGATGGAAGCTAACAATCTCTGGTGACTTTACAATCAAATCTATGTATGGTAAGCTAAATGAATCGGTCAGGATATAGTTAGTCTAAGACTACCTGAATCTTATTGGAAATGTCTATGGAGCTTAAATATCTCTGAAATAATCAAGCTATTCCTTTGGAAATATCTCCAAAATTCCCTTACAACCAATGCTAAACTTTATAGAAAAGTCAGAGAGGTAATGCCACATTGCACCATGTGTAAAACAGAAATAGAAACTACTGAACACCTTCTTTTCCACTGTCCTTTTGCCAAGGAAATTTGGGAATCTTCTCCTAATCTTGTTCATCTATCCTTAGATAGTTCTTGTACAATCTTAGATCTATGCAAAAAATGGCTAGTTAATCCTAGAACGGACATTTCCTTAGAATTACTTCTTACCAAAATGTGGTTTATATGGAAAGAAAGATGTGATAGAGTGTTTAAAAGTAAAGCCAAATCGTTTAGAAGTCTAACAATGGAAATTCAGAGACACTTAGATTTTGGGCTAGAAGGAAAAGGAAATCTGCGAAAAGCAAGAGCTTGAACAAAAAGAAGAAACACCACACATGGAAGGCATCTAATACAGACGCACTAAAGATAAATATAGATGCAGCTTGGGTCTCCAAAGATTTACCCTCAAGTTATGCTTTAATCTTAAGAAATGATGCAGAAAACTATCAAGGTGGAAGAGCAGGGCAATCCTCAAGTGCAGATCCACAAGAAGCAGAAGCTGTAGGAGTTCTGCAGGCGACAATTTGGGCTAAGGAAAAACAGATTAACAGTTTAAACATCGAAGGCAATTGTGAAAGCATCTTCAAATATTTACAGGGTCATTCTCCAGATATTTCGTGGCGTGCAAAAGCCTGTCTTGATGAGGCTAACAGAATAACACATCTTTGTAAAAAAAATTTGGGATTTAATTATGTTCCTAGATTAGGTAACCAAGTAGCGGACATCTTAGCAAAACTCGTAAGGGCTTTAAACTCAGTTGTAGAATGGGATATCACTCCCCCCCTCTTGTATTATTAAACAACTCTTAGTAGATAAATCTAATGTGGGGATGCCTCAAACCTCCAGATTAGATGGCTCTACTCCAAGTGTATTTGTGACTCTTAGGGAGTCTTAGTTTCTAATATGAAGTATCTTATTTACAAAAAAAAAAAAAAAAAAAAAAAAAAAAAAAATTTGATTTCGAGGACTCATATGGATTTAAATGTCCAAAATGTGGATGAGGGACATAATTTATAACAAAAATATAAAAATGCATTCTAATTAATTTGATTACTACCTTATTACCTTTAAGGGTCATGTTAACTTATATACCCGTACACAAGTTAACATGCGCATAATAGACCTTTGGTAGCATTGGAAATAAAAATCAGTTATTAAAATAATAATAATCCGTTCTTCTCTAAATTTGAGATTTATGTTCCAATATTACCCTTAGAGTTTTTTAATAAAAAATTCCTAAAAATGGAAGTTAAACAAATCACGAAAATTTTCTCCTTCATATCTCATTCTCTTTCCTTTTCGTCTTCTTCTTCTTCTCCATTTTAATTACACTGTAAAAGCCTTAATCTATTGTTTCTTCAAAATAATTTAAACATTTAATGACTCTTTCCATTGATAAATCTTATGGAAAACTCAAAAACCCAGTAACAAATTAATACACAGATTTCTTTTTCCTTTTTTTTTTTCAATTACTTTAATCGTTCTGAAATCGAATGAACAAATGTTATCAAGGATGCTGATAGAATATGAAAAAGAATTGATTATTTTTTTTAAGAGTTTTATCAAGGATTCAAGATAGATCTTGGTTTTTGAACAAAATTGATTTGGATGGTTATAGGTTTGAAATTTAGTTAAACATCATGTTATCAATTTGATTTTGGTGGTCAGGTGTTTTGGGGTAAAAACTGATTCTGCTGTTTTGGGTAAATTTGGGTGTGTTGATGAGAAACGAATTCAAACCCTAAAAAAATGTACCGCACATGAGTACTTTTGAGTTCGAGAGATCAATCTGTAAGACTCTGGCCTAAACCAAGAAATGGCCGTTCCAGATTCAATTCGGTCACAAGGTGAAGGAGAAGGGTTGATCTTAGGGAGGGAAGCGAAGAAGGTGTTTGAGATCAAAATGTTGAATTATGAAGGTGTGGTTGTTTTATGACTTGTATCCGAAAATGGTTTCTGGCTACTTGTGTTGATAACACTTGTGTTATCTTCGTTTTTGTTGAAATAGGTCGAAAACCTATTTATACAAGTCATTTGAGCGCAACCCCCATCTCATAGGAAATAGAGAAGATTAAGTAGTGGAGTAGTGGAGTTGTGTAAGAAGTGATGATCATTACGTGGTCACATCTTCACCCACTACTTTCACTATTGTTAATCGTTCGTCTTTTCCTGACACGTTCTCATAATGGACGCGCTGCACGCCGCACGTTGTAAGCCGCTAGGCCCAGTTTGTGACATGTTTGATGTCTCTAATAAGTGGGTCAAGTCGTGGGACTTGCCGCGGAGAATAGCATATGGTGCTATTAGGTGAAACAACTAAGTTGTTTATGAAGCCGACATAAAATATCGTATGTATTTGATGCATGTGAAGCATCGCATTTAAGCAGCTCAAATTAATCGATGTGTATGAAGCATCATTGTTTTAGAGCTTGATTGAATAAGTCGCGGATAAGCGTCTTAAAGGAGGTAGCATGATCGACCACCTTTGGGTGATCGTTTGATGGATCTAGGGACACGCCATCACTTGGTCGATTACTGCTCGTGGAGGAGGGGTGGCCGGTGATCATGGCGTCACCCTCCTGACTATCTAGAATCTGATCTAAACCGTCCGACCAAGCTAACAAAGTTGGTCGGACAAGATGATTTGCGGCAGTTGAACGTTGCCACTGATTATATTTTAGGGTTTGAAGCTGCACGGACAACCCCTCTTTGGGCGAGCGTTCCGGGACATCGAGCCCTAGTTCGAACAGGCCGGTCGGCCATGTATAGAGGTGGTTCAACGGTGATCACACTACATCTTCGGAGTCGTCTGAGATTGAATCTAGGCCGCTCAACTAGGCTGGCGAAGATGGATGGTCGCGATTGATTTGCGACAGTAGGGCGTTACCGCAAACGCAATTTTCGGGTTTTCAAAGCAGCGCGTTCACCCTACTTTGGGCGAACGATTTGATGCGCTCTGGTTTTGTAGTGGTCAGGTCGATCGACCAAGGAAGGAGTTGGGCCAACGGTGAACACGTCGGCATCTCTTTGATCGCTCGAAATGCGATTCAAGCCGTCCAACTAGGCCGGCTAAGTTGGACGGACGTGATGCGTTTCGAGACCGTTTTTGTCGGTCTCAATTCGTTTGAGCTATTTTATGCAGCGTGAACGCCCATGTTTGGGTCGGCGTTCGAAGCACTTGCGAATGAGGGGAATAAGACTCGATCGACTAGGGCACTAATGGGCCCGCAGGTGGTCACTATGGTGATTGCCTTGTTTGGCTAGGAAGAGTCTAAACTTGTTAAATCGCGTGGCCAAATCGTGTGGCCGTGATTATTTTTGAGACTGATATTAACAGTTTAGATTTTCTTTAAGAATAAATATGTGTTCGATCACGCTAACTTTAATTAAAAAAGTGTGTGAACACGTTGATCTCCTAGAGAGCGATGTAGCATGTATGAGTATTTTTGTGCAGATCCCAACACTGGCACTTCGGGAGATTCATGCTACTCTGCTGAGAGTGAGCATTAATCGTCATGTCATGTCAATATTGAGAGTTCGACTGGGAACATATCACATGTAAATACTAGGCAAGTCATGCATTAGTCAATAATGCTGGCAGAAAATAGAATTCACAGAATATTTGGGATTGCTACTACGCGCACCATTCTGAGTGAATTTCATATTTATACTGAGTTTCTCAATACATATATATATAAGTAAAGAGGTTTGAACACTCATTACTTTTGAATGGCCTTTATTCCTTTGCAGGATTACCGTGCTAAATATAGGGTTTTACGACTTTGACCCTGAACTAAAAACCATCATCAACAGCAGGATGACAGCGCATTAAATACAGGGTTTACTATTTTAGCCCTTGAACTAAAAACCACCATCAACATCAGGCTAAGGTCGAATCAGCTTCTAAACTACTGATTTTTCAAAAGTTCTTTTAGATTACATTTTAATGGGGTTTCAATTCGAACATAGAAGAGAGATGGCCTTTTCAGGGGAAAAAAAATAAAAAAAGAAAAGTGATCGGTAAATCGCGGCCGTACAGCCTCATGTAGGGTCGAGGGTACTTGATGGAAAAAATGATGAAAAAATGCATCATTTATTACGGGTTTTTAGATATCAAAGTTCACAATTCCGATGCAAAATGCTATAAGATCAAGAAAATTGAGGGTGCTTATCTTGTATACGGGTATACAAGATAAGAGAACCCTACCTTTAAATAACTAACCTAAATTTAATTAAAAACCAATAACTAAACCTACACCTAAACCAATACCTCTTTCTCTCTTTTTCTTGTCTCTTCTTCTTCCATTTTTTTTTTCGTTCTCCAACATTTTTTTTTTAATTATTATTCAATAATGATTAGTCGTCGATTGTCAATCGATAATTACTTCAATTAGGTAGGAATCAAAAAAATCCAGCATTTTTTGGCTGATCTTGATTGCATAAATAGGTTTGAAAAAGCGGGGGTCTAACTACCACACCCAATATTTCGCTTATCAATCTGTATGGACTAACTCCAATATAATTCTGAGAGCACCAACTAATAAAGCGAGCTCAATCAAGAAATATATCAAAGAGTTATATCTTTGTTTCACAATGTAATAAGCAAATCAAACAGATAGAAATCTGTGAGCCTGGTTATTTTGTGAAACAACTTGAACGGTACCAAAGACCAATGTTCAAGTGTCAATCAATTTATATCAACAACCAAAGCTAGGATTATCTAATTGATTGAACTACGCACAACCTGTGATATTTCAATTATATAAACAAATATAGTGCGGAAAAGAAATAAAACAGACACCAAAAATTTTGTTAACGAGGAAACCCCAAATGCAGAAAAATCCCGGGACCTAGTCCAGATGTGAACACCACACTGTATTAAGCCGCTACAAACACTAGCCTAATCCAAGTTAACTTCGGACTAGAATGTAGTTGTGCCCCAACCAATCTCACACTGATCAAGGTACATTTGTGTTTCTTACGCCTCTTAAACCACGCCGGATTCTGCGCACTTGATTTCCTTAGCTGATCTCACCCACAAATAAGAGTTGCTACGACCCAAAGTCGAAGACTTGATAAACAAATCTGTATCACACAGAAAAGTCTATTGAATAGATAAATCTGTCTCCCAAGTTTTGTTCCGTCTTTTGATAAATCAAGGTGAACATGAACCAATTGATAAATCAGACTTATATTCCCAAAGAACAACCTAGTATTATCAATCACCTCACAATAATCTTAATCGATTAACGAAACAAGATATTATGGAATCACAAACGATGAGACGAAGATGTTTGTGATTACTTTTAAATCTTGCCTATCGGAGATAAATCCCGAGCAAATCTTAAAGAAGATAGTACTCAATCACAATAGAAAACATCAAGATCAGAACACGCAACTACAGAGAAATAGTTGGGTCTGGCTTCACAATACCAATGAAGTCTTTAAGTCGTTAACCTACTGGGTTTTAGAAAAACCTAAGGTTAAAGGAGAATCGACTCTAGTCGCAACTAGTATCACACAGGAGGTGTGGGGATTAGGTTTCCCAGTTGCTAGAGTTATCCTTTATATAGTCTCCAGATCAAGGTTTGCAAATGAATGTTACCTTGGTAACAAAGCATTCAATATTCACCGTTAGATGAAAACCTGATTAGATTCAAGCTAATATCTTTCAACCGTTAAATCGAACTTAGCTTGTTATACACAAATGAAATGTACCAACATTTAGATAAAGGTAACCGTACCTAAACGTGTACACTTAGTTGGTTCAACAATAGTTAACCTAGGTTAGCCATATGAACACTTTCATATCAACCTAATTCATCTTTATCACAACTAGTTCAAATGACTCAAATGAAACTAGTTAGAGAGTTGTTCAATTGTTTATATTCTCATAGAAGTATACAAGACACAATTGAAGCAAAATCGATTTTGATTCACTCGAATCATTTCATGAACATTATAGCCACGGTTTGCAAAAGATTGCATTCCTTAATATATAAATGTATTAGTTCATGAACAACCGATTTTAGAACATAACCTACTCAAGTACGCAACGGGTACGCATACTTAAGTAGCCGGACTGAGTTTGGTTTCGCCAGTACGCGAATGGGTACGCATACTACTACATTTCCAAACTCTAGCAGAAATTCACGGAACCTGAACTTCCGCCAGTACGCGTACAGGTACCCATACTTAGTTCCCAGACTTCCATACACCAACCAGTACGCGTACGTGTGCGCATACCATGGTTCTCGGACTTGGACTTACACAAATGTGAATACACACACTATGCTTATATCCAATCATGGTTATATGTTCTAAACTCTCAATTCAATCATTGAAACATTCTTAAAAGACGACAATAGATGTCTCACATAACTATTAGCTCCAAAGCAAATTTCAAGTGATCGAATGATCAATACGAAACATTCCGAGTCTACACCAAATGATTGTATCACACAAATCATGTAGGATGTTACAAGGCAATTTTCACATGATCATCTTTTGACTTGTGTCAAGAATAAAAGATGAACTTGGTTAAAGCGAAAGCTTACCAACACATATTTCGAGAAATAGATAAGCGAGATAAACTCGGCTCGAAATATCAAATGTGTATAATTGAAGTCTATATAGCAATACGACTTTTGTCTCAAATAGGAGATAGAGTAGATAGACTTTTGAGTGATATATGAGTTCAAGTCTCCACATACCTTTTGTTGATGAAGTTCCACAAGTTCCCTTGAGTAGTTCTTCGTCTTCATTCGATAAACGCCGTGAAGTCTAAAGCTCAACTAAACTTTTTACCCTAATCCGATACTTAGCTATAAGTAGACTAGAAACAAGACTTATAGTTTTGGCAACTAAACTTGACAAACAAGCTTGAGATAACAAAGCTTGCGAGTTCGACCGAGCAGTGCTCTAGCAATCTCCCTCTTTGTCAATTTTAGTGACAAAACTATCAATACATATGGATTTCAAAATAAATAAACTTTGTAGCTTCTCATCCAAATGCTTGATATCCTTGGTTCTTCAACATTACTCGAAATCTTCGTCACTTCCAAGTACTCCAATGATTCTAAATGTGTTCAACTCAACATCATGGTTGTTGAAGATCCGTAACTATAACAATAAGAAAACAATTGTTCTGAATCATTGTTATACAGTGTCATAGTATTATTACACAACATCAAAGTTTAATTGTATCACAACTTTTACGACAATACTATGGTGATATGTATCACTCCCCCTTAGTCAATACTTCATCTCACATGAAAACCACCCCCCCTTACATAATGATCCGTAAACCATATGTACTTGTAGTGTGCACTACACGTTGATTCTCCCCATTTTTGTCAATATAGATTGGCAAAGGTATGAAAACTAGTGGGATCCTAATGAAATTTCCATAGAGATACTTCATGAACAAAAGAGAACATATCAAATTTGTTTAGATGCAATCATATAGCCGAAACTAAATGCATTCATCAAGGAGTTTATAAAGATACAAGATAAACCCTACAATATTCCATAGCCGCACTCTCCACAAAGATTTGGCAATTAAGCACAAGTTCAATTAAGAAATCTCCCCCATAAAATGTCATTCCCAAAGGAACAACAAGAGCGACCTTACTCTTACGAGAAAAGAAGGATTTCTTTGGACATTAACAAATTACATGAAACATGGATTTGTATCCATAAAACTCAATTAAAATAACCACAAGAGAAACTATGATTAATTTAATTAGAAATGCTCAACATAAGAAAACTTACGGAGCTACACAGTACTTTCACATAAAGTTGATCAGGGAAAGATCAATACTGCGGAATATTCAAAGATTCATTCTATTTTCCATCAATATTTGCATAATGATGTCATAGACTTAATCTTTGTTATCAAAAGTTCATTCTATCTTCCGTCAATATTTGCATAAAGACATATAATAGACTTAACTTTTGACATATATGGGACAATCATAGTTCACGGATGCAAACACACATATCACATATAAAAAATTGCAATATAGAAAACCATAAAGATTAATACTGCAAAATCATCTTCCAAATAAACTTTAGAATTTAAATAAATAAATCTAAAAACATTGCAAGATGAAAACCGCTGGAAATAGCTATGTGTACTCACAATAATTGCTATTCCAAACCCTAGTTATCCTTCTCAAAACATAAGAATAAATTCTCATAAGAAGTTTCCTAGACATTAAGACCAACTCGTAATGCACATACAAGATGATTTGTCCTTAGAGGGTAGAATCAATCTTTTTCGCCCTGATTTACTCCAAGAATAGCTACCAAAGGCGTATAAAAAGATTTTCTTAACAAAGAAGAACATATAAAGTCATTAACGACCATGCACCATAGTTCACATAAGATGATTGTGAACATTCAAGAATTCCATAGCAATGCGTACTACTACCCATTCTTGAACTTCCTTCTTTGTGATTTACCAACATCATTCTTGTAAAAGCTACAAATGAGCTTAGAAGAGGAGTACTCCATTAATTCAAGTGCCCAAGTCCAAGAGAAGTTGAACAAGTGCGACGAAACGGAGCAAAACACTCAAAAACAAGAGACTGCCCAACCTTAAATCATCCAAATTCAAGAATTCTCATCTCCAATTTGAAGAGAATTCAAAGAGGAAGATAATGCAAAAAGAATGAGGTCATTCTGAGTTCGGACGAAGAAGTTACGGCCAAAACAAGTTTACCGAACATCGACGTCTATAGGCCAGTATGCATACGGGTTTGCAAACGAATTTTCGTGACCAGGAGCAGTATGCAAACGGGTTTGCGTACTAAAATCCCTTGATTTTGATTTTAAAAGATGGTATGCATACCTGGTAAGTGTACCATGAAGTCCAAACATCCCAAACTATTATTTTCAAGCCTAAACACTTAAGAACCTTAAACACATATCAAGTTAGGTAGAAATGAACGATAAGCAAGGTACATGGATCATTATAAGTGCCCTAAGCAAATAAAAACACAAATCTTGCTCAAGTTTAGAGACATACCTTTTTAGAGGAATCCAATCGAATTCTACAGCCTTACCAAACATAATATGTGCGCCCCAGTTCTCGTGCTTCCCTCACCGTATACATAACATGGCATTCCTTGGTGAGGATGCACTTACAACACAATCAAGTTGTGTTGAGGTGAACAATGTCTTGCTCACCACAAGTGACTGAAACAGACTTTTCCGTAACTATGGAATTTTCACCATCTATAGTTTTTGGCTTATTCTTTTTCACTTTTGGATTATCATGAAAGAGATCGCATTTAGAACCTTTCACATCCAAACCCATCTTTCCAGAGAACTTTTTAAGTTCCAACATCATGGATACTGCTTTCTCCATAGTCATGGAATTTTCTGGAAGATCATTCCTTTCCACACTCAAAACATCATTGACTTGGTATCCACTTCTGAGTGCGTTTAGGAACAACCTGACCCTTCTTCCCATTACTCTCTTCTAATATTCTCGGAAGATAATTGGATTGACTATTATTTATAAAGTTAGTCTTTCTCCAATTGGGAGCATCAGATCTTGTTTTCTTCTTTACGCAGTTATCCTTTTGATAACCATTACGATTGTGAAAAGGATTCGTATGACGTTTATAGGCAAAACTAGTAGCCTGTTTGGATAGGAAAACAGAAGCTACTTTTCTACTTCTGTAAGTTGATAAGTCGAAAGTCAGGGTGGGAAGTGTATTTTAGATTGACTTTTAAAAGTCAAAAAGTGACTTTTTTTTGGAGCCGAGATTTTTGGCTTTCGACTTCTTAGAGAAGCTGCTTCTCCTCGTTAATCGTGGCCTGATTTTTCTTTCACTTTATTTTCCCCTCGGTATCTTCTTCCTTCCCTTATCTTCTTCCTTCCATTTCTACAGAGCTGGGAGAGAAGAACTAGAAGCTCTGAGACAAGAACTAGGGTAACCTCTTCTTCTCTTTTTCTCATCAATTATGATTCATAGTAAGATCGATGATGGAATTTTTCAATGAGATTGATTTGATTCGGTTTTATTATTTATATATTTCAAAAAAATCATATTTATCTAGCATACATAACATGACAAAGTTGATGAAGATCTGATTGCAGACATCTTTATCGTTGTTAATATATGTTCGATTTCTTATTTCATTTTTTTTGTTTGCTTATTTTTCTTTACTGATAGTGATGGATTTAGATTTACAAAGGTAGAAATTAAATTGGGGTTTAAGATCTAAAACCCCCTTAAAATCTCCGTCTCTACATAATCTCTGCTAATTTTTGATTCCATTGGAGACTTGGATGTTCAAATTATTAAATCAGTTTACATGTTTTACATCAATTAGGATGTATTTATGATATTGTTCTTATTATTTGTTAGATTAATTATGGCTTCAAGTTCAAGCCAAGCTACAATGCCTTCTTTTGAAGAAGCTAAAGAGGTTTCTGCCAATTGGTCTCTTGTTCATGAATCATTTTTCATAGATCTGATGATAGTTAAGGTTCAAGCAAGTGCTGAAGATAGGCAATTGGGAGGATTCTCAAAACATGATTGGACTGACATTAGGAAGCAATATTATATGAGGTTCAGGTTGAAACATAGTTTGAAGGCATTTAAAAACAAATTTACTAAGTTGAAGGAAAGGTACAGAGATCATAAGAAACTTATGGAAGATAATACTGGGCTAGGATGGGATCCTATTTTGTGTACAGTAGAGGCCTCAAATGAATGGTGGGATGACCATGTGAAGGTGGGATTCTATTATTCTTATACATTATGCATCTTTCAATTTAGCTATGTAACAAAAAATGTTTCATTAAATTACTAACTGTCTACTAACTCACAGAAATTTCCACGAGATAAGGTGTTTCGTGTTAATGGTTGTCCCGAATATTCAAAGTTAGGGATGATATATGGTGACACAGTGGCAACGGGAAATCTTAGACAAACGCAAGATGGTGGTTTTGATTCTTCCGATGGCGAAGATCAGACAAATGTGTTCGAAGAAGAAGTTCCCCAACCTAGTCCTATACCACCGTTTCATGGTAGTACACAGTTTTCTAGTAACAATGGTGTCGCAGGTGATGTGAATGATGGAAATATGGATAACCAAAATCGCGGCCGCTCCCGTAATCCAAGTGGCACCAATAGAAGTACACCTGTTTCCGGCAGCAATGGTGGTATAGCTGACATGATGGAAGACAATGTGGATGACCATTTTCGTCATCGATCGCGTACACCAAGTGGGAGCAATAGACGTGCTAGGAAGGAAAACAAGGCTAATGAAATTGGAGAATCACTGAAGATATTAGCTGAAAATGCTAAAGCTAAATTGGAGGATAAAACTAAATACTCAATCTCTGAATGCCTAGAACTTTTGGATTCGATGGGAACACATGTTGGAAGGGCTACATATGTTAAGGCTGTAAAAGTGCTTCAAGACAAAGGATGGAGAGAGACATTTATCAAAATGTCGGAAGACCGAAGGAATGATTGGATTGATTCCATAGAAAATGGGGATTTTTAGAATGATGGCACTCATAGAGTTTAAGCTATCGGTACTTAATTAGATGAATACTTTTTGGTTCGGCATATTTACTAGCTAACTATAGGTCCAAGGGAAATGGAAGGAAACATCTGACTTTGCATCCTAGGTCAAGCTATCCTTTTTTGTTGATATTTTGGTTAATTTTGGGTATATATTTTCTGAGATGTGGATGAGTAAAATGTTAATGTCACTGTTTGACATGGTGTCTTGCTCTTTTTTTTTCTTTGTAACGAAGATAACTCTACACATCCATGTAATAGCTTGGCTTTGGAATATATCTATATATATATATGGCTTTCATTTTACTAAAAATTGTTATCTCTAATGTTTCTTATGTACTGTTGTTAGTAGTTTTTCGTAATTCTGATACAATTTCTTTTTAATGGAATTATCATTAGTTAACAGGTGAAATATGAGTTCCAATACTGAATCTGAAGCAAGCAGTGAAGATGAAGTTGTGGAGTTGGTAGTGAGGTATGTGCTAGAGAAAAACATTGGAAATTGCATTCCAAAGCAGCCGTACCGGACAGACTCATTATCTGGTAAGCAATATGTGTTTAATATACTAAATGGGAATGAAAACCGGTGCCCAGAAATACTTCGGCTGGAGGTATCGAGGGTATTTACGTGACACTCGCCATGTCGCCGTTGAAGAACAAGTATGTATATTCTTATATACAATAGGACACAATGAATGTAACAGATTGGTTGCAGATCGGTTTCAACACTCCAATGAGACCATATCTCGTCATTTCAAGACCGTTTTAAAAGCCATATGCAGATTTGCGAAAGAAGTTATCAAACCTCCAGATTTTGGCACTACCCATCCATATATTATGAGTAGGCGTGACAAATATTATCCTTGGTTTAAGGTATACTCTTGTGGTATCGCATATTATGAAGTTCTTTAGGTTTAACTACAAAATACTGCTGCCTAATTCTATTAATTTTTTGTTACTGATAGGATTGTGTTGGTGCAATCGATGGAACACATATTAGTGCATCAGTTCCAACCGGTACAGCACAAATACCATATCGGGGAAGGAAGACTTTGCCCACCCAAAACGTTATGTGTGTTTGTGATTTTGATATGTGTTTCACTTATGTTTTAGCTGGTTGGGAAGGCACGGCTAATGATGCAAGAATTTTCATGGAAGCAATTAGCGATCCACAATCAAATTTCCCCCACCCCCCTGAAGGTAAGCTTTCACTATTGTTATACTTCATTGGTTTAATAGCCCATTTACCTCAAACCAGGTACACATATATTGGATTACAAATGAAAATTCAGTCAAAAACTTGCGCAATTTCATGAAAACAGAACTTGGATTTTTCTCAGTTTTAGGACTATCTCCTAGGATCTGTATGGAGTAATTAAATTAATATATGAGTGTAGTAGGTTAATCTTTGACGTCAACTGTGGATTTGGGACTATCTAAGCCACCCCATCCTTGGATCTTGGTTCTGCCACTCATTTCAGTTGCTTGAATGTGTTGTTCCCTTCGTGCTTTAAGTAAATATATTAATGCATGCATAAATATTCCAAACTGTAGGTGTTGGTGTATGTGTATATGTTGGTCTTGGTAGGGTATATAAGTTTTTACTGACTGAATTTTATTACTGGGACAGGAAAATACTATGTAGTTGACTCGGGATACTCTAATATGCTCGGATATTTAGCTCCATATAGAGGAGAGCGGTACCATCTGAATGATTATCAAGGAAGCAGGGTACCTTCTAGCGCAAGGGAAAAATTTAACCATGCACACTCATCGTTGCGTAATATGATTGAACGGTGTTTTGGTGTACTCAAAGCTCGCTTTCCTATTTTGAAGATGATGCCGTCTTACAGCTTGCGTAAGCAAAGGAATATCGTTATAGCTTCATGCGCGATACATAATTTTATTAGAAAACACGCTATTACAGACGGTTTATTCCTCGAATATGGAATTGACGATATGATTATCGAAGGTGAAGGACCAAGTGATATTTGTGAGACCGGCACTTACGCAAATTTATCTGCTAGTGAGGCTCAAAGAAGACGACGTGACATGGATTCTTACCGAGATGGGGTTCGCCTAGGCATGTCCATGTATTACCGTCTTCCATTATGAAAAATGTGTATCAACTTTCGTAATATGAACCATCCCATACTAGTACAAATGCAAAATGCATAACGGTTATGCTTGGTATTTATGGGTTATAAAATTCTTCTATTTTAAGGATTACTGCAATACTGCTGTTATTTATGGGTTATAAATTTTTCTTTTTGAGGATTACACTGTTGTTCAAGGATTCTACAAGGACCATACGAAAAAAAAAAGGAAGAGTATCCTCTATATAAGGAGGAACAAGAACAAACATAGATAACAATAATTTTACAATGATAATTTTTTTTTTGACTTCTGCTTTGGTTATGTTGCCAAACTTACTTAATGACTTTTTTGCTTAAAAGTCATGCAAATGCCAAACTAACTTATCTACTTTTTTGCTTCTGAGAAGTACTTCTGAGAAGTCCAAAAGCACTTCTGACTTCTGCTTCTGTATCCAAACAGGCTATAGGTTTATCACAGCACTTATTCCTTTGCCTAAAGGTTGGACAATTACAACCTCTAACGTTAAGGGGATTAGTCTTAACATATGATCTTTGTTTCACAACTTCTTGTGATGCCCAAACAAGAACATCATGAAGTTTCTCATTCCTTATACGGAAACGACATCTCCTTTCCAGGTGACCTTTATTTCCGCAATAGTGGCAAACATAAGGAATGTTCTTACCTCGATCCGTGTGTGCTGACTTTGGAGGTTGATATACTTTGCTCTTCTGAAATTTAACTGCCGGTGTAGGTATTTCACTTTTGTCATTATTGGAAACCTTTTGTTGAGAAGAATCACTAGCCTTGACAAATTTTACCTCTTTGCTAATACTTGGAGCATCTATTCCCTTATAGCCCAATCATCGTGTATCGTGATGATTTTTACTTGCTCCTAGCATAGTGGTTAATTTGCTTGAACTAGTATTGAACTTTTTCAAGTCATCTTCCAACATCTTGATTTTATCAAGAGCAGCAGCTAAATCAGCCTCCAGGCGTTTTTCTCGAGTGAGATAAGCGCTTTCCCTGTCATTAAAACTAATTTGTTGAGAGTTAATCCTTGCTTCAAATTCTGCAAGTTTCTCTTCCAACGGAAAGTACTTTTGATAAAGATTATCATATTCAAGTGACTTCATACGTAGGTTTTCCTCAGAATCCTTGAGGATCGATTCGTTAGAACGATTCGAAACATAAACACCTGCGTAACATCAATTGCTTGTTTTTTCGACAGAGAGGAGTCAGAAGGGATGTGACATGAGAAGTTATCATCTTCTTATTTTCCAAAGAATTCAAAACCTTCACATACTCTGAGACTACCTCATCAACCTATCTATCAATATCTTAATCACCTTCATCAGAAAGTTCATCCAACTGTTCTTCTAGGTGTTTTTCCCAGTTATCAACAATTTCTACATCAAGAGAATGTTTAAATATTGACTTAGATGTGACAGTTCTCTCAGGTAAATCCAAACTTTGAAAATCATCTGGTAATTTCTGAACTAGTACGTTTTTAGAGATAGACTCATCCATATAGTCAGATTGCTACAAACACAGAATTATGAGGTCTTAGCGTGTTTGCCTGCTCTGATACCAATTGAAAAAGCGGGGGTCTAACAACCACACCCAATATTTCGCTTAGAAATCTGTATGGACTAACTCCAATATAATTCTGAGAGCACCAACTAATAAAGCGATCTCAATCAAGAAATATATCAAAGAGTTATATTTATTTTTCACAATGTAATCCGCAAACAAACAGATAGAAATCCGTGAGCCTGATTATTATGTGAAACAACTTGAACGGTACCAAAGACCAATGTTCAAGTATCAATCAATTTATATCAACAACCAAAGGTTGGATTATCTAATTGATTGAACTACGCATAACCTGTGATATTTCAATTATATAAACAAATATAATACGGAACAGAAATAACACAGACACCAAAAATTTTGTTAACGAGGAAACCGCAAATGCAGAAAAACCCTGGGACCTAGTCCAAATTTGAATGCCACACTGTATTAAGCCGCTACAGGCACTAGCCTACTCCAAGTTAACTTCGGACTGGAATGTAGTTGAGCCCTAACCAATCTCACACTGATCAAGGTACAGTTGCGTTCTTAAAGATGAGGAAAAAATGATTTGCTGGTTTTTAGGAAATTGAAGAGTCGACCGTGTGGAGACTCCCTGAACCGAGCGAAATGTTTAACCTCACATAGATGCACTTCAAGAAGGGAGTGCTTTAAGTTCGAGAGATCAATCTGTAAGACTCCGGCCTAAACCAAGAACAATGGTCGTTCCAGAGTCAATTCGGTCACAAGAGAGGATGGGTTGATCTGTATGAGGGAAGCTGAGAAATGCGTGAGATCAATGGTGATCTGAGATTGTAGGTGTGTTGTGAATTCAGCGTAAGAATGCTCTGAATGATTGAATTTTTGCTCAATTGATAGTGAATGCTCAGACGATGAGTTCGTGTAGACGAAAGATTGTCTGTATGAACTTGCCGAGAATTCTTTTAGACGAATGTTCGAGTGTTCGAAATCCTGTTCTTTCAATCAGAATTCAGAGACATTTTATAATGCCGGAGTTGAAAACACCATGGTCCCATGAAGTATGACAGTTTGCTGGAATCAGAGAGTGGGGAAGTGGTAAATCGTGTTAAAACCAGTTGCTCATCGTGCGGAGACTTGGTTAATTTTCCACCCGCTACTTTGCTGACTCTTCCAACTGATTGCACGACTTGCTCACTTTCTCATCGTGGGTGAACACACGTGCCGTAGACCGCCAGACCAAAACCCTAGTTAATATCCCCATGTGACACGATTGATATCTCGTGATTGTGGAGTCAGTTGCTGACTTTGTGGGACGATGAGTCCATGTATTTGTTGAATTGAACATGTTTTGCAAATGTTCTGAAATTCATGAATCAAATATGTCTGCTGAGACGACGTATTATCATGTTGATTACCTAAGACGAGCAAACTGTGTAGCTGAATTGTCGAATAATATTGATAGTTGAACAAATATTCTTGAATCTGAGCAAATATTTTCGGTTCGAGCAAATATTGCTAGTCTGAGGAATATTGCTAGTTTGAGCAAATATTGCTCGTTTGATGAATTGTTGGTAGAAGGACCAAAATAAATATTAATTTAAGATACGAACTGCTAAGTCGAGTAAAATAAATAAAAACGTTGATCATGAAATCAACATAAAATTATCAGAGTATTTGAATCTGCTCAGAATCATGTTTCTACAGAGCTCTGGATTCAAAACCCTAATTTTATCGAAATGATGATTTATTGCAAATCAATCTGCAGAGTGAAGCAGGGACCAGCTATATGGGATGATGAGTTCACCATGTACGCCCAAATGATCGAATGAGCAAAATACCAAAGTCTCTTAGAGGACCAGTTGGTGAAAGAATGATTAAATGCTGGTTTAATCATTTATTGAAATAATGCTCGTATGAGCGACAAATAATAAAACCTAGCCATGAATGAGGAACCGACCAAGAGGTCACGAGACCGGATCTTGGTGGCCATGGGACCAATGGATGGTCGTTCAAGCAAACTCTTAATTGTTTGGAAGAAGTTTGAACCTAATATGAGCAATTGAGCAAATTAGGTTAAAATCATTAAAACATGCGGGACCGGCTGTTTGCAGGCCTTAGAGCCACCCTTGGTCGGTCAAGGGGATGTGCTCGTGTCACCATAGTGTCCGTGTCTCAATCCTTAGAGTTTCAGTATTTTCCGATGCACATTTGAGCAATATTCTGAGAAAATATGCAGAATCCAGGGTTTTTGCTGAAACTAGGAAAAATACATGAGATGATGAAAAATAATAAATGAAAAAGGGAATTGCAAGTTGTGGGAACGGCCACGGTTAGGGCATGGCCGGCTGGTTAACAAGCACGGTCCCGCACTTTCCCAGTTTTATGTATTTTCTCTGATTTGAGGGAAATTCCATGAAACTGGAGAGTTTGCTGGAATTAGGGAATTTCCATGAGATGAGAGAGATATAATAATAATAAAATAGGGAATGATGGAGTGTGGGACCGGCAATGGTCAAGGCATGGCCGCCGCCCAATGGGCACGGTCCCAGAGCACTCTTCCCAATTTTATGTAATTTTCATGATTTTAGGAAATTTTCATAAAATCAAAGAGATTTGTTAAAACCAAGGTATTTTGTTGAAATCGGGGAGTTTTCATGGGATCAGGAAACTGAAGACAACAGACAATAATAAAATAATAGGCGCGTGGGACCGGCTAGGGCATGGCCGGCCGCCTAGAGCCCGGTCCCACGAGTTTTTCCTAATTTTATAATAATTTTCATGATTTTAGAGAAAATTCATAAAATTAGGGAATTTTCATGGTTTTAGGGAAAATTCATAAAATCAAGGAATTTTCATAATTTGAGAGAAATAATAAAATAATGGGCACGTGAGGTGTGGGACCGGCCACAGCTAGGGCATGGCCGGCCGGCTGGTGCATGATAGGGTGTAGAATACATCCTATTTACTATCTATTGTTTATGCTTTCTTTGTTATTTTTCTTGTAAATTATGTATTTTACGTTTGTTTTGAGTTTTATAGCTACTTTGGAGTCGCACGGAGGAAAAGAAGAAGAAATCATCCAATTTGAGCAAAAGGGCAAAAAGGTCATTTTACAGGCGATTGATATATGGAGCCCAGTTGAGGTTAAGGGGCAACCCAATTTGAAGGAATACTAAACAAAGATTAGCAATGTTTAAGGGGTAGCCATCTCGGGTGTCCCTTATCATATATCATTGGGTGGTCGCATACAAGGTGGGTGCAAATAGCCGCCCCACATCTAAAACCTAAATTGGGTTCGTTGTCCAATCACATTCAATTCATTACGTAACTGCTGAAATTGAGAAAGAGAAAGAGGCGCAGCCATAAGCAGAATTGCGAGAGAGAAAATCGAGAGAAGAAACTGTGAGTTAAATGAGTCGTTGAGCGAAGCAGATGAGAAACTGGAAATAGATGAAGGTTCTGTGATTGGTTGCTGTCTAAATTTTGTGTTGATTTCTGTTGAATGGATGAATCAGGGTTTGAAGAATTGATGACTCTGTGATGTCGAGAAGATGGAATTGATGAATTGAACAATGGGTTTTGTGATGTTGAGATTTGCAGGAGGTGATATATTGAAGTGGTTGATGGTGCTGTTGAGGTGATTTAGGGTTTGCTGTCTCAGAAACTGCAGATGGAAATCGGAAAGAGGAGATTAAATGGGTTTGTTGTAAGCCTGGGTTTGATTTGAATTAATGAAGTTGATTTGTCGATTCAATGAAGCTACAACAGATTGGAGCCGGATTTGGGGTTTGAAGAACTCAGGGAATCGAGCTCGGTTTGAGCTGTTATTCAATACAGGGAGAAGAAATTGGAGATGGAAGATGTGGGAGCTGTTGATGGTGCAGCTGTGGCTAATTGAAGTTGATGTGCCGGTTTTGAATCGAGTATGCTCTGTTTAGGAGATGGTGAACTGGGTTGTGATGTTACAAGTGAAGCTGTCAGGTGGTGTTAAAGGTGCAGTATGTGTTGGTGGTGCTGAGCTGATGGTGGTTGGATGGTACTGAGAATGAATGGGTTCGAATCAGACAACGAGTTTGATCTAAGATTGAAGCAGAGCTGGGATTGGTGCTGTCTGAAGTTGCAGAATGGGTCTGTAAAGGAAAGAATTCAGATAAAGAGATAGAAGATGGGTTTTAGTGTTGTTGGTTGCATTCTGTTGCTGCCAGAGGAATTGAGCTATGGATATGTTGGGTTAAGGCTCTGATGGTGTTATGGGATGGCAGTGAAGTGGATTTGAAGCTGCAGCTGTTGTGACTCAGTATAAGGCTCAGATGGGAAGTTTGCTGTCAGAGTTAAGATGGGATTGTAATTGGAGACACAGAGAATAGTATTGATGTTACAACTGATGAATGCTTGGAACTGTGAATGTTAGATGTATGTGACAGGGTTTGAAGCAGGGAGGTGATGTCGCCGAGTAACCGATGTTTCGCTTTATTCTGAATTGTGGAATGGTGCCCGAATGAATAGATGAATGTGTAGGATTCTTAACAGGGAAGTGAAGCGAAAGAGGCCTGAATGTGGCCCGGAAATCCCGAAAACAGTGAGACTCCTACGGGACTGGGTTCTGGCGAGTCAACTCGGCGATCCAGCCGATTCAGTGATCCAGCCGATCAGACCAGTAAGCTTAGTCAGACCTGACTTAGACGAACTGACTCAGCTGACTCTTTCTCCCTTGACCCGGCTGACTAACAGTTGACTGACGGTTGACCCGTTTGACCGTTAGTCCTAACGGTGGACTGACGGAATATTCCGTCGAATATTCCCTCGACGGACAGAATTTTCAGGTGGTCGGCGGTGACGGATTCCGGCCACAATACCAGTTTTCCGGCGAGCAAAAAATTCCAGAATTTTCTATGGACTTCTCTCATGGGTGTGAAGACTTGGGCTTGGAATTGGATGGAGAATTGGACTCAAATTTGGAAAGAGAAGATGGAAGAGGAGAAAGACTTGAATTTGGAAATTGAATTGCAAAAGGAAAAGGATTCTATTCCTTGGAAGATTTGGAGAATATTGAAGCCTATAAATAGAGAAGTTTTCTACATCTTCTACACACATCTCTACACACACAACACTTTTCTTTTCTTATTCTTTGTGTGAACTTTTTAACATGAGTAGCTAATTTTATTGATTGAGGATGAATTCCTAGTTCTTAATATGATTTGAGTTTTTGTTTTCAATTCTATCTTGAGTTTTTCACATGATTATCGTTTGTTTTTACTAATAGGAATGATCTTAAAGACATTCATGATTGATTGATAGATTGTTTAGGTGGCCAACTAAATTGATTTGTTAATTTGATCTAAAGCTAGTGAAAGTTAGGAGATAAGTAATCGTTTCTTAACTCTTTACATAAGTAGCAAACACGAGACCTTGCGGAGGGATTCCGTGGAGCAATTGTGTGTAGAAACAACGCTAGAAAGTGAACCAAGCGAACCGAGTTTAACTACTAGTACTAAACCTAAATTCATAAATCTTAATGCATTCAGGAATTACATCTTGTAAGAGAACCTCGTGGTGGTTCTTTTGAATAGAATCGATAACTAAGCGGACTTGTTACTCGGTGAAATTAGGGATTTTGGGGCTAGCTAAGCGTACCTGCTATCCTACGGTTGGTGATAATCTGTGACTAATAACAAGTAGAAAAGAACATAACTTTAATCATTGTTTTGCAACGAAGAAGGATTCCTTGATCTTGTCTCTCTTATTGCTTTCAACTTTCGATTTTAATTGCTTTGTTTATTTTCTTTTGCTTTTTATACCCCCTTTTGTGACAATTTTTACAACTAGAATCTCTTGCTCCTCGTGGGAACGAACTTGACTTCCATTATATTATTTTTAATTGAGTGGAAACATTAATTAATTTGATTGCACCTACGACACGCATCAGTGCACGGTCCCACGAGTTTTCCTAATTTTATAATATTTTTTATGATTTTAGAGAAAATTCATAAAATTAGGGAATTTTCATGGTTTTAGGGAAAATTCATGAAATCAGGGAATTTTCATATTTTGAGAGAAATAATAAAATAATGGGGACGTGAGGTGTGGGACCGGCCACGGCTAGGGCATGGCCGGCCGGCTGGTGCTCGGTCCCGCGACACCTTTCCCTAATTTTATTATTTCTTTGATAAAATCATGAGATTAGAGAATTTCCTTGAAAAGAAGGAGATTAGCTCGAACGAGAGAATTTTCACGAGATCAGGGAAAAATAATAAAATATGACAAAATATAAAATTGGGCGCGGGACTGGTCACGGCATGACCGCCAAACGATGAGCCCACCCCCAGCGCCTTTGCTAATATTTTATTATTATTATTTTTCCTTCCGATTTTGCATAGGTTCATCGTTCATTCATATTTTGAAATGCTCGTTTGCGCATTCAAATGCTGGTTTGTGCATTATTGCTAAGTACACTTGCACCATTTTAGTCAGGGCTTATTCGATGCCCAGATGCCTGTCTCGTTGAATATTTATCACTAACCCGTGGAATTCTGCTCGGAAGAACCCCGAATTGAAGTGACGAAATATAACGAAGAATCGTAGAATATTGCTGGATATTCAAGCGATTAGAGATAATTAACTGATGGCTCAATACTAGTAGGGCTTCCTATCTAGGAGCATTAATTATCTGAGGGTTGAGCAATATGAACTTGCCGGAGTGTCATATTCCTCTTGTATAGTAAGGGAAAACATGGTTGCATCCTGAAGACGTTATTGCTCTATACTAGCAGACACGCTGTCTAGGAGCCATCCAATCTTGCGATTCTATACAGTATGAGATGTGTCGTGGTCTCAGCTGGGAGACTACACATCTACATCTTCTCTGAGAGACTTTCTCGATAATAGGTTTTATGGCATGAGCTTTCACGCTTAGAGACATGAGTCTCAATACTCATCCGATTGCTGGATCCGGAGTAATTACTGAAATTGTTCAGTATTCATGAGATGTGCCGTGGCCTCAGCTGAAATACTACACATCTACACATACTCTGAGAGACAGCCTTCTCAGTCAGATATTTATGGCATGAGCTTTCATGCTTTAATGAGAGACATGGGCCTCAATATTCATCCGATTGCCGGATCCGGAGTATAGTTTTACAATTTTACCCTTTGTCAAAAATCCACCATCTACATTAAGTCGCCTGCTTAGTGAGGAACAATCATGTTCCTCAGTCAGCATTGAATGGTGATTTTCCAGGTATAAACAGAAATAAGTAATTGAACTTAGTCATAAGATAAGACATTACCGGATTTCGACTGAATGAGCAAACCATGGTTTGAGCGGAAATCCCAGTGGCATAATAGAGCATCATCTAGTGAGCAAAAATTGGTGTAGAACCGCTGATTCGATGGTGGAACCTTGGTTGGTCTAGGATTTACGGGCCGGGCCCAAAGAGGAAATCCGTATGGAATTAGGTTTTGGAAATAAAATTAGGTATAAAAGGAATTAATTCCTCCCCTTTTTTTTTTATTCTTCCCACACGACTACCATCTCCCTCATCCTTCCACCACCTTCACGTCCGAGCATCCAGAAGAGCAGGAAAAAATCGCCGGAGTTCCCGCCCGCCGGCGCCGGTCGGCCAAATTCCGGCCGACACCGGCCAGGTAGGCATTTTTTTTTATTTTGCTGATTTCATGAGTTGTTCTTGTTGACCTTCTATACATGTGTATATATTAGCGTGAGTGTTGTAGAAAAACTCTTATTTATTAAACGTATGTTCGTTCAATCGTTAGTTTAAGAAACTAGCAACAATCCCTAACTTGAGAGAGATTTTTCTTTGGAAATAGACCTGTGTCCAGTGATAAAATTTTTGTTTATGAGCTTTCATGGAAACCAAAAGTTTATCTTAAAAGGTGTGAGCTTTCACAAAACCGGAATAAACCTCGTTTTAGAGAATAATGCTCATACGAAGGAAAAATAGATTTTTTTTTTTTGAAACCGTGACATATTATGATGAATATGATGTATTTTGTTCACGTGGGTTTGTTCATATTAGATAAAATTCGGAAATTTACGTGAGTAATTCACGTTAATTACTGTTTTGTAAAATCAAAACATGGGTTTTGAGTAACCTCGAAACTTCGACAATTTATTTATGATAAAATATTGTCTTGGTGTAAATTTCATAGTTCAGTTGTGGATGTTTGTACTATGAAAATTGTGTCTATGATTTTATGAAAAATCAGCTTTGAAAGTTAATAAAGTTTCGTTCGTTATTGCAGGTTTCAAGAAACGAACTAATTTTGGAGTGTTAACTCTTGCGGCACAGTCACTATTGTTAGTGGAATCGTAAAGAGGTAAGAGTTAAGAGTTACCATTTTTGTAGATGGATTTATTTGCATGTCGATAATTTTATGATCCTGGTTCCAGAAAATGTCAGCTTCCAGCAGCAGCTATTCCTCCGGCTCTTCTGATGAGGATTCCAAAGCTAAATTGAAAGCTAAGAAAATTCATAACGAGGGAGTGAAGATAGCATACCCCTGAATGAGCGGAGGGTCACTTATGCTGAACTCAGGAAGAGAAAGGCTGAGGATGATGAGGCAGAGGCTCGTCAGCGCAGAAAGGATCGAATCCGGTGCAGAATACTAAAGGCTGAGGAGAGACGCCAATTCTTGGACGGGGTACCTTCTGACTCCGATGCTGATGCTTCTGAAGAAGAAACTACATGGGAGTTACCATAGCGTAAGATCAAGCCTGACTGGTATTCCAGAGAGTTCGAGAGAACCATGAAGCAAATTGAAGCTGAAGCTGAAGCAGAAGAAGATTCGGACTCAGATGATCTTGATATCCATCCAGATTTCATCGATAATTCCGACAGTGACTCCGAAGAGGATTCCGAGAAGGATAGTGATGAAGATTCTGAAAAGGACAGTGATGATGAATCTGACAACTCGGATGAATCTGACGAGCAGCTTTACTTTCAATCCCCTTTTCTCTTTTAGCATTTAAATATTTTTAGCTTTCATAGTAGACATCTTCATTCAATCAAATTTATTGAAGTATTAAGATTTTCCTTTCAAACTAGAGACCCTTTCATTAATGCTATTTCTTCTTGATTGAATCAAATAAAGTGAACCAATCTTCACACACCGAACCCATTATAATCTTCCTTTGCTTGATTTACGGTTCGCATCTGTGAAAATATCCAGGCACAGACAATGTAACACACAAATTCGTGTGACTTGCTGACCGTGTCTAGCTTTGGTCAGTCCCCAGTGCATTATTTTACTTCGCATCTTTAGTATTGACCTTGTTCAAAGACTTAGGGTTTCAGTAAAACCCGCAACTGAATTGACTATTTGCAGAAGATAAGTGCCTGCCGTATCTTGTATATATCTCCAAGGTTTAGGGTTTAATACTTGCGCAAATATTTCTTCCATTCCTGAGTTAGTTTCACAGAATAAATTTTCGATTGTCATACCTTTCATACCATGTCTAGCGATAATACTTCTTCTCGAAACGGACTTCAGTCGAAGCATGGAATAGAAGCGTTTATCTCGATAAGTTGTACATCTTCTTCGTCCCTGTTTGATCGAGGTTATTGATCGTAGGGAATGATTTGTTGCAGGATAATCAGAAAAATCCTTCTTCTCACAATTCGAGGCCCAAGCGGACTTTCAGAACTCCTGCCTGGTATAGGTCGGCTCCCGCTGAGACTGGATCATCTGTAAGCAATCTTACAATTCTTGAAGTTTTACCATGCTCAATTTCGACAAAATTAAACACTTCATCATTTTGTCACAAGCGGACGTTCGTGTCGTTGTTGATGCCAGAAGGAGAAGGAGTGGAAGGTCTGTGACCGTGGTTGAGGTTGAAGATAGCAGCAACCAGGCATGTGAAGATTCTGCAGAATCCGTGGAGACAGGAGACAGTGTTCATGCTCGTGAATACCCGACGGCTGGACTCTTGTTTGAAGCTCCCTTGATCAATACTTTCCCGGACAATGAGGTGGTCGGTGGATTCGTCATTCCCAAGTGTCATGCACCTCTGTATACCAAGATCTGGAAAAAGTATGGGCACATTGCTACTACGGAAGTGTGGAAAGGTTTTCTACCAACCCTCTTGACCACAGTTGCAGGGCTGTTACCGATCATTGAAGAGATGAACCAAATGCACCTGCGTGATGTCAAGAATCAGGAACTGCACAAGTGGGATGAGATGGTTTCCAATTGTGAGACATTGCGATTCAATGTGAGATGGCTTCGTCGTCGACTTGAGATAATCAAGATTCATAAGGCGACGGAGGCTGCTGATGCGATTTCCATGACCACTGCTTTATTGGAGGAGGAGGAGATACTGGCTTTGGAGTCGGCTAGGTTCGAGAAGGCGGTCGAGGATTTGAAGTCAAAGACCAGGATCTTCCAGAAGAAACTTGATAGAGTTTCTTATAGGGATTATCTATTGCTGGACGGTTTGCTCTGAGTGATCATTCGGGAGAGTTGAAATGTAGGTTTCTGATAAGGTAGAATAATCTGATAGCATGAGGAATTTTTTGTTCAATTGATGAATGTTTGGTGAACAAACGAGCATTTTGCATGCTCTTTGAAGGAAATAAAGTACATTTGAGATGTATTTGAATAAAGGTAAATTATCTGCTGCTGATCAAGCATAATAGGCTTTGAGACATTTGTTGTTGATAATATTTCCTTCCTTTCCTCCACTGACTGCTAAAATTTTGTAGTATCCACTAGACACCGATTTGATGATAACATACGGCCCTTCCCATTTCAGAGAGAATTTGGGAGCGGACATGTCTTGTTGAATGTGCTTTGCCGTCCTTAATACCAAATCTCCTACTTGGAAAGTTCGAGGTTTTACCATTTTGTTGTAAGCTCTGGATATTCTCTGTTTGTAGGCTTCCACATACTTTTCTACTTTAGCTCTCCTTGATTCGAGCATGTCCAGTTCAGCAACTCTTGACTTGGAAACTTCAGCTTCATCCCATCGTATTCCACTAGCCGCTGCAATCCTTGCCGAAGGAATTTTTATCTCAGCTGGGAGTATGGCATCAGCCCCATAGACGAGCGAATACGGTGATGTTCCAATCGAGCTTCTTGGCGCAGTTCTGTAAGCCCACAAAGCCATGGGTAATTTCTCATGCCATGACCGTGGATTGTCATGAATTGTTCGACTGATGATCCGAATCAAAGTTTTGTTGGTGCTCTCTGCTTGACAGTTTCCTTGGGGATAGTATGGCGTGGACAAAATCTGTTTGATCCCGTACTCCTTGAGCAATTTTTCGACATCTTTGTTGGCGAAAGGAGTCCCGTTATCTGTGATGATATGTTTGGGGACGCCGAATCTACATATAATGTGTTCCTTGATGAAAGCTGCAATAGCTTCCCCTGTAGTACCTCTGAGCGGGTTTTCTTCTGTAGATGGTGGATTTTCGACAAAGGCTAAAATCGTAAACCCATAATTATAAGTATGCCTGATCCAGCAATCAGACGAATATTGAGGCTCATGTCTCTTATCGAAAGCATGAAAGCTCATGCCACAAGAATCTCTGACTGAGAATACTGTCTCTCAGAGTATATATGGATATGTAGTCTCTCAGCTGAGGCAACGACATATCTCATAAATACTAAGTAATTTCAGTAATTACTTCTATATAGAATCGAAATATTAGACGGCTCCTAGACAGCTTGCCTGCTAGTATAGAGCAATAACGTCGGTCTCAGCAAAAATCCCTGATTTCTTCATATTTTCTCAAAATGTTGCTCAAACGCACACCAAAAAATATCAAAATTCTCATAACTGAGATACGAACACTTTGGTGACGTGAGCATGTTACCTTGACCGACCAGGGTTGGCTCTTTGGCTCGCAAGAGGCTGGTCCCATGTATTTTGACAATTTTGACCTAATTTGCGCAATTGCACGTATTAGGTCCAAAACTCTTCCAAACAACTTGGAACTTCATAAGACGATCAATATTCGATCCCGTGACTACCTGGGCGGTTTCATGACCCCTTGGTCGGTCCCTCACATCTTCATAATTAATTAGGTTTTATTACCTAAGGTTCAGACGAGCATTATTTTAATAAATGATTAAACCAGCATTTAATCATCCTTTCATCAAATCAACTGGTCTTCAGGAGACCTTGATATTTTCTCATGTGAGCATCTGGCGCTACATGGTTGATCCATAATCCCATGTATCCGGTCCCTCCTTCCCTCCGTGGTTAATTTTCAATAAACCATCAGTTAATCATTAACTGATCAAATTAGGGTTTTGAGTCCAAGGTTCATAATTCCAGATTCAAACGCTAATAATTTTACGTTGATCCCGTGATCAACATTTTATTTATCATACTCGGTTCAATTGCCAGTATCTTATTTGGTCATGCTACCAATAATTCATCGAATGAGCAATATTTGCTCAAACCAAGGAATACCGGTTCAACTATCAATATTCAACAATTCATCGAATGAGCAATATTTGCTCATGTTAGCTTATTCACGCATTATATCTCTGTCTCAACAGACATGTTCAATTTATGAGTCTCAGAACATTTCCAAATCACGTTCGACTCAACAAAACAAGGACTCATTGTCCCATGAAGTTAGCAACTGACTAACTAAATACACGTCTGCCTTGCAGACTTCACAATCACACGAGACATCAATCGTGTTACATGGGGGTATTAACAAGGGTTTTGGTCTGGCGTTCTACGGAACGTGTGTTCATACACATGATGAGAATGTGAGCAAGTCGTGCAATCAGTTGAAGGAGTTAACAAAGTAGTGGATGGAAAATCAACCAAGTCTCCGCACGTTGAGCAACTGGTTTTAGCACGATTTCCACTTCCCCATTATTTGATTCCATCAACTGTCACACTTCATGAGATCATGGTGTTTTCAATTCCAGCAATATAAATAAATCTCTGAATCATGATTGAAACAAGGATAATCTCAGGTCAAACCAACAACACGAGATTAACAATCCAACTCTCAATAGAGCAAATTCAATCATTCAGAATTTATCTTATTTTCAGAATACACAACACACCCACAATCTTCGATCACCATTGATCTCACATATTTATCAGCTTCCCTCCTACAGACCGACCCATCCTCTCTTGTGACCGAATTTACTCTGGAACGGCCATTGTCTTGGTTTAGATCGGAGTACTACAGATTGATCTCTCGAATTCAAAGCACTCCCTTCTTGTAGTGCATCTGTGTAAGGTTAAGCATTTCGCTCGGTTCAAGGAGTATTCTCCGCGCGATCATCTCATCAATTCCGTAAAAACCAGCGAATCGTTTTTCCCCATCTACAGATTGGTGACCACAGTGGGAGATTAATCTCTCGGTTTCACAAGATGGCTGGTCTTAGGTCTAGGTTAGTTACAGGTTCCAATGCAAACGACGCTAGCACTAGCAACAACAACAACAACAATGAGGATATTTCGGCAACAATTCCAGCCTCTAACACTGGCGGTGGTGATATTACTCCTCCTCATACTAACACGGAAGGTCATCCTCTATCCATCCGACATCCTGAAGAAGTCAGAGGAAACCCACCACCTACCATTGCTGATCTCATCAAAGTGCAAGAGACTCTTGCCAAGAATCAGACTGACATGGCTGCTACACAGAAGGAGATCCGTAATTATCTCAAAAATCTTACTGACAAGATGTCAGAGAAGACTCAAGGAAAGGGAAAAGAAAAAGAGACATCTCCAGATGCTGATCCTAAAGTAGTTTCAATTCATACAGTGGATGGCAACAATGTCCGCAAGCTGCAGACGATCCATCAACAAAGGAATCATCAAATTTCATTACTCGGGAAGATTTGGAACGCATCTTGGAGAACCGTGGAAAAGACAAGACATCACATGTCCATCGTCACCAGCCTTCGTACCCTGCTGCTACGCATAGGATTCCTCTTCCAAAAGGGCATAAACCTGGTACAACAACATCGCACCAGGAACTATCAACAATTGGGGAGAAATGATTAACGCCTTCTACAGAAAGTACTTCTTTATGTCAGAGAAAATTACTCTCTCTGATCTTGGAAGAATGTTTCAGAGGAACAATGAACATCCCAATGACTACGTGAAAAGATTCAGAGTCCAGGCCCTGGACTGTCATGATCCAAACATCACGGAGCAGTAACTGGTAGACTTGTGTATCAACGGCATGACCCCGGTCTACAGAGATTTATTGGAAAATCTTCGTTTCCATACCTTCTCAGAGATTCATGAAGTGGCGAAGAGATCGGCAACTATTGCGCCCGCTTTACTGGAAAGAAAAAAAGCTATGAAGAACCGCGAGACACTCGAAGTAGCAGACGTCTGATCAAGAAGCAGTAAAACCTCCAGCCTTCCACAAACACTATTGCAGAAGGGATCAAACGGAAAGCTAAACTTTCGCGAAAGCATACCTCAGCTCCTTCAAAAGCACAAAGCAAGGATAAGCAAGATGCACAAGCCTCTGACCAACGCACAAGAGTTCTTAATTAAGAAGCACCTGACTTTCCTTTTTCCATTGAAGAGGTGATCTAACTCCTGGATGTCTGGGTCCAAGATGGTGCAATCAAGTTTCCACATGTCGAGAAAGAACCAACTGAAGAAGACATGGAAAGTCCTCGTTACTGCCGCTTCCACAGGTTCGTCAATCATCCCATAAGAAACTGCGCAGTTTTGAAGCACATTTTCAAAGAGAAGGTTGATCCACAATAGCTTCAATCGGGATGAAGGAGTACACAAGAATCCTCTCCCATTCAGAACCTTTACACTCTCTGAACAACCTATCAAAAAGGCGGTTCAATCCTTGGTAGAACGTGAATTGCTCTATCTGTCGAAGGCACAAAGGAGAGTCATGTTCACAACACTAAACCACATTGTATCAAGAAGTCCATTCCGGAAATAATTCTTGAGCCTCCAGCCACAGACCAAGAGATGTACGACTGGGGACTGCTTACCACAGTCAGAAGAAACGAATTTGGAAGAACGTTGATCGATGCTGGCACCGCCATCAACAACATTCCACTGAAAACCATCAGATCCACATGCATCACTCGACAAGAAGCTACTCATGCTCCCATCTCAATCAGAAACCTTGAAGGAGCGCTCGGAAATACTTATGGCTACATCACTCTCAAAGTGAACATAAGTTTAACCTGGACAAAAACCAAGTTTCACATAATCAGGAAGATCCAGGATATGACATGTCCTTCAGACGAGCATGGATCCGCGCTGAAAAGATGGGTACTTACAAAGCGCCTTTTTTTTACATATCTCTCCAACGAAGAAAGTTCTGATCCAGAAGATTTGACGGACATTCCATCATCAGAGTACTTTGAGGAATTTCAAATTTTAACGAGGTTGAAGCAAGAACCTGCAAAAGATGCATAGACATTCATCAAGAGGTTCCGCACTCAGGCAAGTCTCATTCCATGTCTATGTCATTTATTTCCCCACATGCTATCCTAGCATGGGGACTTAATTATGCTAGCAACTCTACAAGACGTTATGAATGGTAGCTTCACCGTATTAGTATTTTACCAAGTGGTTGAATCCGACGTTTCTCTGAATCAAGCAATAAAACATTCATTACTGATGTCCAAACATGGCAAAGAACACTTTGGGCGTTTCTCCTGCAAGTCCATGTGTTCCACAAAATCATAAAGCTCTGATGTCTGCACAAGTGTTGAATCCCACTACCGCAATGAAAAGGATGTTGAATCAACAGAAGATACTCCAGGGCCGAGATGATCAAACCCCTAAGACATTCGATGTTTAAGGAATATACTCTTCAACGCTCAAGCATCTAAGAAGCCATCACATTGTACTCCCAATCAAAGAGTACAACGCAAATATCTCGACGATGACACATTGATTCAACACCATCAAAGAGTAACTAAACTACAATCGATAAGTCTTCATTATCCCATGATAAGACTTCTGAAGCATATGCAACGTCATTCATACATGGATAGCACTAACTCCTTCAACATACACTGGGTAACCTGAGGTGATTCCATGAAACTTCATCAACGGGATTTCTCTACATCACAAGCCCCTGCATGATTGAGGAACTTTCTCTCTTCACCAATCACATCCAAAGATGAAAACTGCTGATGCTATCTACCGCAACAACATCGACTCATCGACAAAGCCGCTTCTGGGTAAAGTTATGCTTTCAGGAGCATTCAGGTTGAACTCTCAGTACACCTTCATCTTAGCGACGCTCAACTCATCAACTAGTTCGTGAATGTAAACAGCTCACAGGATGAAAGAGCAAAGATTATATCTATAATCATGGTTCTAGCCTTTTCGGAGCAACTTCAACCATGGTATCAAGCATCAACAATAATCTCTAGAGGAACACCATCCATGATTTCAAGCATCGACAAGGATCTCTGGAGCGTAATCATTCATGGTCTCAAAGACCCACAACGGTCTCAGGAGCAACATCCTCAGGGCTTCATCAACTAATCATTCTCTGAAGTGTTACACATGAAGCGGACTTTTCTAAGAACCGATGATTCATATCAAGATATGTAGACCTGATAACATGCTCACATGAAAGTCTTCCCAAATCTGGCACGACTGGTGGGCATAATCCAAAGTCTTCTACAAGATGTTCTCATCACCTCTACAAATGAGATACAACACACTTCAGGCCATGGGTTTGCAAAAACGTACCAATAGGTGAGGAATGGGACAATGCTTCCTCAACGAAAGATGTTCGTCTATGTCTCTTATACAACATACCAAAAGGGCGCATTAATCGGACATACGAGCTGAAAGATATGGCCTTTACAGCCAGGTTTATGAAGTATGAAAATTCTGTACGGGATTACAAATCACAAATGTGCACGCTTCGTTGGATAACCTCTACAACTCCGAATTGACTGATTCTTTTGTCATGTGACAACTCAGTCTCTTAGATTCAAAAATTGAGGTCAAGCATCATATTCCGACGTCGTATGAGGTTCCTACAGCTTCCTGAGCATACAACATGCAAGCAGCAATTCTAAGACGGGATTCATAACTTCCACAATCGATTTGTGTCCACAAGGTCTTTTCGCTAAGTCCTTCATCAAGGTACCTCCAACTTCGACCACCTGGGTTTTTACATCAATTTTTATACCCGGATCCTTTATCTAGGTCCTGCCAGAAGGAGGGAAAATGAAAGAGAGAGATTCAACAAAATACTGGGGACTGACGGTCCACTGATCATGACGATCAATTTCACAGTCCAACACTCGTGGTTCCGGGATCTCCAGTGCTAGTAAATCATCTCAAAAAAATGCTACCACCGGGACATGCCACCATGGTCATTACATCATCCTCTCTTGAGAGCAACCTCAGTTATGGTCCCGTGACCAGGGTTTCAGAAGTGATGTTTCTACAGAAACAAGATGGCACTGCAAGCACCATGCTCATGTATCAATCAAAGGTTCCTTATCTCGAATGAATCAATGACATTAAATCCTTCAACAACTGTTCAAGACACAAGCGAATGGTCTAAAAGCACAACATGAGTGTTTTACAACAAGCTCGTCTGAGATGATTTTACACTGTCCTGTACAAACCGGCGAACTGGGAGCAATTGGTGAAGAATCTAGGGATGGATCATATACCATTCTCTTCGTATGAATGTCCTACACAACATATCCGAAATTAAAATCAATTGAAGAAACGAGAAAGGAGATGTGGCCGAAGCATTGGACAACATACAATCTGAAAAAGTTCTGAAAGTCTCCTGAAAGTTTACTGTTTCGCCTTTTTCAGGCCCTAAACATGCTCAAAACTCAAAAATCTTCTTCAAAAAAGGTTGGAAATTTTCTGGGCTTGAAGATACATATGCAGATCGCGAAAATACGACTTCGAACGAAGATTCTACGGTATTTTTGCTAAAATGCTGAGGCTCGGCAATGCCGGAATCTCCATTGGAAACGCCGCTATCTCCATTCGGTTCGGGATTTCGGGAATTCTCCATATTCCCATATCCCAAAGAAGAGCACGCTTCATCAACATGATGCTTATCTACAATGATTTCTTCCTGGATTCATCAACAACAATTATTATTATTTCATTCAAGGAGATGCCACGATCACCTGCACGAAAAAGGGATACTTACATCGACTTCTTCATCAGTGCTGGATTCATGAGTTGTTTGCCCGGAACAAGTTGAAGACCGTCAATCGATGGAGCAAAAGTCTGAAAAGAAATAACAAACCTTGGTCTCATGATCCTAATTGCACGGGCAAAGTCATGACAAAGGAGCGCTAACAACTCACCAAAGAAACGGCTGGGGACTACACGTCATTTGCTAACATCATGTAGTCCTTACTTCTGGGTTCTCCGCTTCGGTAGACTTTCTTCCATTTCCGTGGAGTCTACATTGATCCAGGATCTCACTACACGATCATCCTATGTTAAAGCAAATGAAATAACCAGGAGTACAACTCAGTATGAAGGATCTCTCACCATCACCCAGAGGTTCCAAAAGTACCATTTCTTAAAGTTTTGTCCATAGAGATGTTATCTCTGGAAACACCATCTTTGGAAGTATCATCATGGGAGTCAGTCATTCTCGCAAAGTGGCTACTTCAGCACATCGTTCATACAAAGCGCAGGCTTCGACAGAACAATGAATCATGGAATAAATGTGCTCACAACAGAGTCTACAAAAATGGTAACCATCCAACTCTTACTTATTTACAATTTCACTAGCTGTAGTGATTATAATCTCGAGAATTCGTTCGCTCCTTCAAACCTGCAAAGACAAACAAAATTCATTATTCAAAATCATGACTTGATTTTCATAAAACCGTGAACAACCCACGTAAATTTTTACTATGTGAACATTCATTGGTTTTCAAAATTGGACAGACGTCCATTCTACAATTGTGAAAACTCACATACAGACATTATTTCACCATGTATGATTGTCTACTTTCAACAGTTGTTCAAAATCAAAACATTGATTTTACTAAATATATATATTTAACGTGAAACTCACGTAAATTTGAAAAATATATCTATATATTTTTGCTCCTCGCACGAGCATCTGTCTCTCGAAGCGAGAGTATATTTTTAAAGATTTCCGAAAGCTCGAAGATAAAAATTTCATGAAAGCTCATAAACAAAATTTTATCACTAACAGACGCACGTCTGTTCAAAAAAAAAAATTTCTCTCGTACGAGCATCCACCTTTGAAACGAGAGTTTATTCCACTTTGTGAAATCTCACGTATTTAAAAAAAATAAAATTTTGTTTTCGTGAAAGCTCATAGACAAAATTTTATCATTAGACTCAGGTCTATTTTGTTTGTTCCTTAAACTAACGAAAGAACGAGCGTCTATTCCTAAAACAAGGATTTATTTTCGGGCCCGGCCCTTGAATCCTAAACCGACCAAGGTTCCACCATCGAATCAGCGGTTCTACACCAATTTATGCTCACTGGATGATGCTCTATTATGCCACTGGGGTTTCCGCTCAAACCATGTGTTGATGGTGGATTTTCGTTTAAGGTTAAATTTGTAAGTAACCAGAAAAATCATGCGCTGACATCTTGTAAAAGATAAAGCCGTTTGTAAGTGATGGATACTCCTCACTTAATTCACCAAGAATGGAGCATGTAGCAACAATCCCATTCTGTGAATACGTAAAATTCCTCCCAGGTTGGAGCATGTAGCAACAATCCCTTCTGTGAATTTCATATCGACTTTGTATTTCTGTACCCATTATCGATTGTGGCATGACGACCGAGTGTTACTCTTACTGAGTAACACGAACCTCCAAGCACTATAATGAATCCATGTACGAAATACCCGTACAGGCTGATTCTCGGTGTGTTATACTAGCCCGAGCCCTCTCGGTGTGTTATACTAGCCCGATTGAGCCCCTCTCGGTGTGTTATACTAGCCCGATTGAGCCCCTCTCGGTGTGTTATACTAGCCCGATTGAGCATCCGGACTTGACTGTATCAGTCTCCGGATATGATCTGATCGCAGTCATCCAACTCCGCAAGCATGATTGGATGACCACAGATCAATTCCATCACCCCCAAGCAGGTATGGAATACACGGCCTTAGCCTGCCAGATATGATCTGATCGCAGTCATCCAACTCCGCAAGCATGATTGGATGACCACAGATCAATTCCATCACCCCCAAGCAGGTATGGAATACACACGGCCGACCCGCATGGTCGACCATTGGCCTTTGCTTGCCAAGAAACCGTCCATACCAAGCATTATGGGCGGAAAACCCTAAATTAGGGTTTGCGGCATATTACATATGTCGCAAAACGGTCTCAACCGTCCGTCTTCGCAGGCATAGATGGAGGGTGTAGATGTAGACTCAAAAGGCCCGGAGCATGTCGACACAATCACCATGTGACCGCCTACACGCTTGACCAATCGGTCAAAGCCAACCGTGGTTGGTTACAACAAAACCATCCGCCCAAAAGAGCATGGTCGCGCGGCTTTGAAAGCCAAAATTAGGGTTCAAGCCATCACGCGCGTCCATCTTCTCCGGCACGAATGGAGGGTCACAGATTAGATTGAGCAAGGGTCGGTCACACCAAAGATGACCACCGTGGGCCCATCTACCTCCTCACGCGGTCGGCCAAGGCTCATCATTCCCGGCCAACCCAAAACGCACGCCCAAACTCGTGCGGTTACACCTCCCAAATCCTAAACCGATCTCGACCGCTCAACTTCACCGGATGATTTGAATGGCTTAGATCACGTTTTCATGGGATAACGGTATAGGTGTGAACATCAACCTACCACCTACACGATAGTGTGATCGACCAAAACCAACCAATGTTGGTCGCTTCGAAACGCGTGCCCAAACTAGGGAAATCACGCCGGTTTCCAACTCCTTTGCGGCAAGGATTTCGCACAAAATCGATCTCGACCACTCCTCTTTACCGGTCAAATTGAGTGGCCCAGATCGCGCTTTCATGAGGGAACGGAATACAGGCGCCTACACCATCATGCCGTCAACACGCATGTATGGTCGGTCTTCTCAAAATCCTTCCCATGCTTGGTTTCGACCAAAGTCAAGAGTGATGCTTGCGCACCTCTTTAAAAACCCTAATTTCATCAACGGTCGCAGATGAGTGTCTCAAACATCATCTCATCCGTCCGACCTCACCAGCTTGGTTATACAACCCCAGTCGGGAGTTATTTGGTTAGTGAGCAGTCATTACACATCACTTTACCACACCCGTAATGCAGACTGCATAAAATACACACGATACGCACAAGTATCGACTTTCAATAACGCAGTTTATTCAATTCAGATTACATGCTATCTTTCGTGGATCCACGATCCACATTCCGAGACATCAATCATGTCACAAACCGGGGATACTTATCGGGGTATTGGTCCGGCGGTTTACAAAGGTGCGGCGTGCAACGCGCCATCACAAGAACGTGTTAGGGAGTCATGGACGGTTAGAGATGAACAGGAAAAGTGGGCAAGACTGGTCGTGCGTTACCGACACACAACTCCACTACTCCATCATTCCACTACCTCCACTTCCCACGAGAAACGTGAATGAGGCTCAATGACTTGTATAAATAGGTTCTCCGCCCTATTTTAAACAACAAGGAAAGACAAGACAAGACAGAAAAACCAAGTGTTGATACCGTCACATTCAACCATTTTCTGTTACAAGTCATAAGCAAGCCAACACCTTCACAATCTCAACACCTTCTTCGCTTCCCTCCCTAAGATCAACCCCATCTCCTTCACTTTGTGACCGAAACAAGTCCTGGAACGGCCATTTCTTGGTTTAGGCCGGACTTGCACAGATTGATCTCTCGAATCTACAAGCACTCACCACGCAAAGGCATTTGTTGTAGGTTTAAATTCATTCCTCATCACACCCCAAATTACCAAATTCTATAGAGTAATTTTCACCCATCAACAATTGGCGACCACAAAGGGAGATTGATCTATCGGTTGCATAAAATTGAATCCTCAATTTCTCGGTTTCCATCTCGCAATGTATCCGGAAACTACGGGCGGTTCGAATATCATGGGAAGCATAGCCGAATGTCGGAGGATGTCTTGGCAAATCAAGCCAGACGCTGGGAGGCGGAACGAGATATTTCGCCTTTTGAATGATATAGCGGCACAATTACAAGAAGGGTCGACGAGCATCTACTCGAGAGAGCACAAGAAATGTTGAATCATTAGCCAGAGTCACACCTTTACTAGTGGAGATGCAGAAGAACGCGTGATCACAGGGGACTCGGGAGATACGAACAACATGGTCCAGCCGACAACGAAGACTCGAGGCAACTCCACAGAGGAAAAGACTTATCCGGAGTACCACAACGTCTACCGGATAAGGAAATGGAGCCTGGATCCCTGCTGGGAGATTTATATCTCAAGACCCTTGTCGAAGCTCGGAAGACTGTCCAATCCGCATCGACTTTTCAACCGACTGGAGAAATGCTCGAAGAAGGAGAAATCAATCAGGAAATGCCTGAATACGAGAGGATGGAAATGTTCACCCGGTCACTCAGCAGTGACGTTGCGGCATCTTCCACATCCCTCTGCCTAGGCAAACGATCCGCGGATGTGATGGCACTCGCAAATCTTCCAACTTCATCTCCCGCTCCACGTCAAAGCCACGGAGAGACGTTACAACGCCCACTAACACAGGAAAAGCCAGACTCAAGGTACTTACATTTTCCCTTCCAAATGAAGAAGATTACGAGCTGCTGGAGACGTGGGTGCGAAACGGAGAGGTGGAGCTACCCCGGCATGGCGTCCGCCTACCGATCAAGAAGTAATGGACCCGAGGTATCACATTACCACCGGTTCCTCCATCACCCCACCCCGAAGAATGCAACGCTTTGAAGTGCATTGTTCGGGGAGAAGCTTGGTTCGAGAGATAGCTTTCGGAGGATTTTCTTAGAAAGACTACTCCGGTTTGATATAGTGAGGCTTCAAAAGCAAGTAAGTTTTACTCAACAACTTTACAAGAAAGATAGTTTAGAATTCACTGGGGACTTAGCATCCCGCACATAGAGAAAGAGGCTCAGTGATCAAACGCCATGTTTGTTTCCATTTGTACCTCCCCTTTACGTAACATTTGCAATTTCATATGTGCAATCCTTGATGACCAAGATGCAAATCTCATTTAACATAATATCTTTCAAAAGGGTTGTTCACAAAACTATCTCAAAATAAGCCAATTCAATTACCTATTAAACCAAAACCGGAAGTCAAAGAAAATCCTCACTATCACTCAAAAAAGAAAAGCATATAAGAGAAAACGCCAAAGATATAGCACAAATACTTGGGAAGTCCTTCAAGAAGAACTCATCCTTCTCGGGCAAGGGCGGCTTTCATCCTTTGGAGCACGGCACTGCTTCTACTCCAGTTCTTTAGACAACCTCTCAACCTCTTCTTCCCGACGAGCAACACAAATTGCGGAAGAGACTTCATCATGTAATTTCTGGAGCTCCCGAATCTCGGAGAACCCTTTGAAGAACCAGGGAGCATTGAAGGCATGCTGCAAACACGTCCGAGATGGCACCTCCAATCTTCAATCACCTCTTCGAAACCTGCTCCACCAGTCGCAGCGCTCATCCCTGGATGGAAACTAAAGCTTCTTGGACGCGGTTGACCAATGCAAGACGACACCGGAGCTTCGCGGTGGTAGCAATATGGCCGTGTTTCTTCCAGTTATCGTATACAACTTTTCAAACCGAACCAAGCACGCTGAATCCACCGACCAACACATGACCTGGATAAGGGACGGTAAAGGAGGATCGAACAAAGCCCCAGGCTGCATCACCGCAATTCGGCGACCGCGGAGTCTTGTCGGGTGCGAAGCCTTTCAAGAAGTCACCACAATAGCCATACGGTCCGGGCCCATTCGGGATGGGTGTCAAGGGAGCCGTCTCAACTGCAGCGGCCACCGTCTCTCTTGCATTCCTTACGGCATCTATTTCACTGGGGTGTTGATTTTCGTCACGACCCGTCGACAAGATCACTAAGGAAAGCGCCTTGTTCAACCGAGCTTGCATCATCTCTGTCATTGTCAGAAAAAGGAGCGGTACCGCCAGACTTCTCAGCATGAAGGTCCGTACCGCCAGACTTCTCAGAGCATGAAGGTCCGTACTGCCGGACTTCTCGGATGAAGGACCGTACCGCCGGACTTCTCGAAGATGATGACCAAGATCGCCCGGCCTTCCCGTCTTGAATGCGTGCCAACCTTGTGAAGGCATTATCTTTCGAAATTCACCGATTTAAAACAAGGATCGTTTTAGAAGAACTTACACTGGAGAAATGAAAGAACCGATGGGAGGAGGTTTAAATACCCGCATATTAGAAGAATTGAGGATTACTGGACCGCATGCTTGCCTCTTAGGTCTCTCTCCTACTTGGGGACTGCAATCCTCAGCTCTTGTCCGTTTGGATGGAAGTGGCTTCAACCGGAAATGCTTCGTCAAGACGTCAGAAGATGGCTCACTACGGGAATTCGTCACAACACTCTTCGAAAATTTCTGGAAGATCGACAGTTGTTTTCCCCAAAATTCCTTATACCTGTCGGTCACCACTGGGTTTCTCCCAATAGGCCAGAAGGGAAGGCTCACCTGGTCTAAGAACACATTGGCGTTAAGAATTTGTGGAAGGAATTCTTCCGGAGCCCCTAGTGGACGGATAAATGGGACACCCTGATCAAATCCCATCTGGCGAGCAGCCCTGTCAATGTTGTACGGAGTCACGTAAAATTCTCCGTTGAATAGAGACGGGACATATCCTCTGGAATGCAGCTGCGCATGTAAATAATTTCCCCGCATCTCATGGTCTCAACATCGGACGCAACACAACGCCCGGGATCGTCAGCAAAGGTCTTTGGCTGAATGATGGAGGAGTGAATCGGCCCCCATGGACGAAAATCTACGGAAGAAATGTTGTCAAATATCTCCACAAGTTTCGCACCGGCTTTAGGACGCTTCTTATTCCATCGGAGTATTCTCGAGCCGCCGTACAAGTTAACGAGTGAAGGTGCAGGAGTAGGAGCATAACTTCTGAAGTGTTCCCATAAGAGCGCCCGAAGAAAAGCGAAGTGAACGTGCGACTCCACCCTCTTGTACCCGTTAGAAACGTGCATATCCATTACTAAAGCGTCCGAGATGAGAATACAAATATCCAAGAAACAATGCAGCTAGAGGAAGAACTTCGCCTGCGCCAAACCTTTATAGCAATCTTAACAAGCTCACCTCTTATGGTCTTCTTCCCGAACCATCATCAAATATATCCCTGGGATAGCCATAAAGACAGAACGCAATCACGCCGAGCTCTCGTTTTCCAACTCTGCGAAGACCACTCAAACCCACCAAGTATAAAAGCATCTCGCATCCTTCCTCTCCTCCTTGTCCGGACTCTCGAATCCCTCCGCCTTTGAAGTATAGCATCATAATTACTTTGCTCCGCATCAGAGAGCTCGTAAAAAGACTTCCGGCAACAGCAGGTTCATTAATGCGGCCACACTCTCCAAAGTAATAGTCATCTCTCCCCATCTAGATATGGCTGTGTGAGTGAAAATACGCCACCGAGAAATGAAGGTGATCAAGCCCGCGGTGTCTTTCCTAATTTCGAGGGTAGCGGATGCCATGACCGCATCGAGAATTTGTGCTTTGGTCAAATTGTCCTTAATGCCCTTATTACTCAACATGCGTCTCATCCATCCTTCGTAAGAACCCGGTGGAGTATGGCAAGTCTTGAAGTCAATAGGAGAAGGTGGATATTCGTTTCTCCGGAGACAAAATCTCATCACAAGTGCTGAAGAAGAGAATGGATCAAAGATCCATATTTTCCGAACCTAAAGCAAGACTATCTTATGAGAAGGATGCTTCCTAATATTTGGAAAAGGCAAGGTGAACAACTCATCATTGATGTTCGGCATATCTTTGAAGCTATCAACACTTCCCGACTTGGCACCACATTATCTTCAAGACATATCGACGAAGTTCTTTTCTACCACAATGAAATAAAAGACAGTTAGAACTTGTACGTCACACACAGGCAAGACACAACTCACACAATGGCCGGTCCAAACATCATACAAGTTTCGGTCTGGTATTGATTTTAAGTTCTCCGGTATAACTTTCAAGTCAGTCTGGCATTGATTTCAAGACCGGTGCAAGTTTCAGTCTGGTACAAATTTCAAGTTCAATGCAAATTTCAGCCAAGCATGTGTGAGTAAGACCCACGTTCCGGCATACACGGCGGGCCCGCATTCATTCATCCGCATGCATCGTACGATTTTCTTTATTCGTGGGAATCATGTCTACGGGATTCAAGCCAAATGGTGGAGAAAGCTAAGCATGCATATGTCTTACAAGAGGTATTTACCTAACAAAACTAGGGTTTGACCGTTAAAAAAAAAAAAAAAAAAAATGGGGAGCGAAACCTACCTTGTACGGCCGGACGGGAGCAACTCCGGCAACGGACGGCGGTGGTTTCCGGCGACGGCTCCGGCAGCAAGCGGCAGCAGCAAAGTTGCGGGCGAGAGCAGCAAGCAACAAAGAAAAATTCGTGAGGAAAGGAGAAGGGTCTTGTCTCTTTTATAGACAAAATTTAGAAGAATCCCAATAGAAGAAGGATTCCTCCCTTATTTGGTTTCCTCTTTTGATTCGAATACCCAAAGAAAGAAACCGGCCCCACCAGAGATTCCATACAAGCGTGACGGCGTGGGAAATTAGCGGTCGGCCAACACTCTTCCGGGTAAACTCCTTTTATCCCGTCTTTCTCATATATGTCCGTCACCATCTCATGCCTACCACACAATAATGTAACCATTATGTGCTAGGCAGGGGACTTAATGTTGATGGTGGATTTTCGTTTAAGGTTAAATTTGTAAGTAACCAGAAAAATCATGCGCTGACATCTTGTAAAAGATAAAGCCGTTTGTAAGTGATGGATACTCCTCACTTAATTCACCAAGAATGGAGCATGTAGCAACAATCCCATTCTGTGAATACGTAAAATTCCTCCAGGTTGGAGCATGTAGCAACAATCCCTTCCCGGTGAATTTCATATCGCCTTTGTATTTCCTGTACCCATTATCGGTGTGGCATGACGACCGAGTGTTACTCTTACAGAGTAACACGAACCTCCAAGCACTATAATGAATCCATGTACGAAATACCCGTGACAGCCGATTCTCGGTGTGTTATACTGGCCCGAGCCCTCTCGGTGTGTTATACTAGCCCGATTGAGCCCTCTCGGTGTGTTATACTAGCCCGATTGAGCCCCTCTCGGTGTGTTATACTAGCCGATTGAGCATCCGGACTTGATCCGTATCGGTCTCCGGATATGATTCGATCGCATCATCCAACTCCGCAAGCATGATTGGATGACCACGGATCAATTCCATCACCCCCAAGCGGTATGGAATACACGGCCTTAGCTCTGCCGATATGATCGATCGCAGTCATCCAACTCCGCAAGCATGATTGGATGACCACGAGATCAATTCCATCACCCCAAGCGGTATGGAATACACACGGCCGACCCGCATGGTCGACCATTGGCCTTTGCTTGCCAAGAAACCGTCCATACCAAGCATTATGGGCGGAAAACCTAAATTAGGGTTTGCGGCATATTACATATGTCGCAAAACGGTCTCAACCGTCCGTCTTCGCAGGCATAGATGGAGGGTGTAGATGTAGACTCAAAAGGCCCGGAGCATGTCGACACAATCACCATGTGACCGCCTACACGCTTGACCAATCGGTCAAAGCCAACCGTGGTTGGTTACAACAAAACCATCCGCCCAAAAAGAGCATGGTCGCGCGGCTTTGAAAGCCAAAATTAGGGTTCAAGCCATCACGCGCGTCCATCTTCTCCCTAAGACGAATGGAGGGTCACAGATTAGATTGAGCAAGGGTCGGTCACACCAGCATGACCACCGTGGGCCCATCTACCTCCTCACGCGGTCGGCCAAGGCTCATCATTCCCGGCCAACCCAAAACGCACGCCCAAACTCGTGCGGTTACACCTCCCAAATCCTAAACTGATCTCGACCGCTCAACTTCACCGGATGATTTGAATGGCTTAGATCACGTTTTCATGGGATAATCAGGTATAGGTGTGAACACCAACCTACCACCTACACGATAGTGTGATCGACCAAAACCAACCAATGTTGGTCGCTTCGAAACGCGTGCCCAAACTAGGGAAATCACGCCGGCGGTTTCCAACTCCTTTGCGGAAAGGGATTTTACCACAAATCGATCTCGACCACTCCTCTTTACGGGTCAAATTGAGTGGCCCAGATCGCGCTTTCATGAGGGAACGGAATACGGGCGCCTACACCATCATGCCGTCAACACGCATGTATGGTCGGTCTTCTCCAAAATCCTTCCCATGCTTGGTTTCGACCAAGTCAAGAGTGATGCTTGCGCACCTCTTTAAAAACCCTAATTTCATCAACGGTCGCAGATGAGTGTCTCAAACATCATCTCATCCGTCCGACCTCACCAGCTTGGTTATACAACCCGGTCAGAGTTATTTGGTTAGTGAGCAGTCATTACACATCACTTTACCACACCGTAATGCAATGACTGCATAAAATACACAATGCGATCTTTGCACAAGTATCGACTTTACGAATAACGCAGTTATTCAATTCAGCATTACATGCTATCTTTCGTGGATCCACGATCCACATTCCAGTTATCAATCATGTCACAAATCGGGGATACTTATCGGGGTATTGGTCTGGCGGTTTACGGCGTGCGGCGTGCAAACGCGCCATCACAAGAACGTGTTAGGGAGTCATGGACGGTTAGAGATGAACAGAAAAGTGGGCAAGACCGGTCGTGCGTTACCGACACACAACTCCACTACTCCATCATTCCACTACCTCCACTTCCCACGAGAAACGTGAATGAGGCTCAATGACTTGTATAAATAGGCTCTCCGCCCTATTTTAAACAACAAGGAAAGACAAGACAAGACAGAAAAACCAAGTGTTGATACCGTCACATTCAACCATTTTCTGTTACAAGTCATAAGCAAGCCAACACCTTCACAATCTCAACACCTTCTTCGCTTCCCTCCCTAAGATCAACCCCATCTCCTTCACTTTGTGACCGAAACAAGTCTGGAACGGCCATTTCTTGGTTTAGGCCGGACTTGCACAGATTGATCTCTCGAATCTACAAGCACTCACCGCGGTGCAGGCATTTGTTGTAGGTTTAAATTCATTCCTCATCACACCCCAAATTACCAAATTCGGCAGGAGTAATTTTCACCCATCAACACCATGGTTTGCTCATTCAGTCGAAATCCGGTAATGTCTTATCTTATGACTAAGTTCAATTACTTATTTCTGTTTGTACCGAAAATCACCATTGAATGCGATCGAGGAACATGACTGTTCCTCACTAAGCGAGGACTTAATGTAGATGGTGGATTTTCGACAAAGGCTAAAATCGTAAACCCATAATTATAAGTATTCCTGATCCAGCAATCGGATGAATATTGAGGCTCATGTCTCTTATCGAAAGCATGAAAGCTCATGCCACAAGAATCTCTGACTGAGAATACTGTCTCTCAGAGTATATATGGATATGTAGTCTCTCAGCTGAGGCAACGGCATATCTCATAAATACTGAGCAATTTCAGTAATTACTTATATATAGAATCGAAAGATTAGACGGCTCCTAGACAACTTGCCTGCTAGTATAGAGCAATAACGTCTTCAGGATGTAACAATGTTTTCCCTGGCTATATGAAAGAAATATGACGCTTCAACAAGCTCATATCACTCATTTTCTGAATAATTAATGCTCCTAGACGATCGTGCTAGTATAGAGCCATTAATTAATTATTCTCAAAATCAATAGATTCATTAATCAATCCACGGAAAATATTCAATATTTTCATAATATTTCGTTACTTCAATTCATGGTTCTTCCCAGCAGAATTCCATGGGTTAGTAATAAATATTCAACGTACGGGCATCTGAGATACCTTTGAGTAAGACCCGACCAGAACGGTGCAAGTGTATTTAACAATAATGCACTAACGAGCACCTGAACACACGAATGAGTAATTCAGAATACGACGAGACGATGAACCTATGCAAAATAGGAAGAAAATAATAAATAATAAAATATTAATCAAGGCGCTAGGGGACTGGGCTCACCGGCTGGCCAGTCATGCCGTGACCAGTTCCACGCCCAAATTTTATATTTTATCATATTTTATTATTTTCCTTGATCTCATGAAAATCCTTTCATTTGAACAAATATCCTTCGTTTTGAGGAAACTCCTCAGTTTCATGGTGTTTCCTTCACACTGAGGAAATAATATAAAATTAGGGAAAATATTGTGGGGCCGTGATTATTGGCCAACCGGACATGCCTTGATCCCGGCCGGCCCCACACCTCATGGTTCCTCATTATTTTATTATTATTTCCCTAATCTCATGAAAACTCCTTAATCTCATGATATTTCCTTGATCCCATGAAAATAATATAAAATTAGGGAAACCCGTGGGACCGAGCCATAGCCGGCCGGTCATGCCCTAGCTGGCCCCACACGTCTTATTTTATTATATTTTTCATGTTTCCTTAATCCCATGAAATTCCTTGATTTCATGATGTTTCCTTCAAATTATGAAAATTCCTTCAAATTATGAAATAATACATAAAATTAGGGAAAACTCACGGGACCGGGCCCTAGCCGGCCAACCATGCCCAAGCCGGTCCCACACGTCCCTTATTTTATTATTATTATTATTTATGTTTTCCTCATCTCATGGAAACTCCTTGATTTCAACAAAACTCCTTGGTTTTAACAAACTCTTTGGTTTTATGATATTTCCCTAAAATCATGAAAACATAATAAAATTAGGAAAAATACCATGGGACCGGCCCCTTGGCCATAGCCGGTCACACACTTTATGATTTCTTCATTATTTTATTATTTTTCCTTCATCTCATGAAGTTTTCACGAGCTCAGCAAAAATCCCTGATTTCTTCATATTTTCTCAAAATGTTGCTCAAACGGACACCAGAAAAAATCAAAATTCTCATAACTGAGATACGAACACTTTGGTGACGTGAGCATGTTACCTTGACCGACCAGGGTTGGCTCTTTGGCTCGCAAGAGGCTGGTCCCATGTATTTTGACAATTTTGACCTAATTTGCGCAATTGCACGTATTAGCTCCAAAACTCTTCCAAACACCTTGGAACTTCATAAGACGATCAATATTCGATCCCGTGACTACCCAGGGCCGGTTTCATGACCCCTTGGTCGGTCCCTCACATCTTCATAATTAATTAGGTTTTATTACCTAAGGTTCAGACGAGCATTATTTTAATAAATGATTAAACCAGCATTTAATCATCCTTTCATCAAATCAACAGGTCTTCAGGAGACCTTGATATTTGCTCACGTGAGCATCTGGCGCTACATGGTTGATCCATAATCCCATGTAGCCGGTCTTTCCTTCCCTCCGTGGTTAATTTTAAATAAACCATCAGTTAATCATCAATTGATCAAATTAGGATTTTGAGTCCAAGGTTCATAATTCCAGATTCAAATGCTAATAATTTTACGTTGATCTCGTGATCAACATTTTATTTATCATACTCGGTTCAATTACCAGTATCTTATTTGGTCATGCTACCAATAATTCATCGAATGAGCAACATTTGCTCAGATGAGCAATATTTGCTCAAACCAAGGAATACTGGTTCAACTATCAATATTCAACAATTCATCGAATGAGCAATATTTTCTCATGTTAGCTTATTCACGCATTATATCTCTGTCTCAACAGACATGTTCAATTCATGAGTCTCGGAAAATTTCCAAATCACGTTCGACTCAACAAAACAAGGACTCATCATCCCATGAAGTCATGAAGTCGGCAACTGACTAACTAAATACACGTCTGCCTTGCAGACTCCACAATCACACGAGACATCAATCGTGTTACATGGGGGGATATTAACTAGGGTTTTGGTCTGGCGGTCTACGGCACGTGTGTTCATACATATGATGAGAATGTGAGCAAGTCGTGCAATCAGTTGAAGGAGTTAACAAAGTAGTGGATGGAAAATCAACCAAGTCTCCGCACGTTGAGCAACTGGTTTTAACACAATTTCCACTTCCCCATTCTTTGATTCCATCAACTGTCACACTTCATGAGATCATGGTGTTTTCAATTCCAGCAATATAAATAAATCTCTGAATCATGATTGAAACAAGGATAATCTCAGGTCAAACCGACAACACGAGATTAACAATCCAACTCTCAATAGAGCAAATTCAATCATTCAGAATTTATCTTATTTTCAGAATACACAACACACCCACAATCTTCGATCACCATTGATCTCACATATTTCTTAGCTTCCCTCCTACAGACCGACCCATCCTCTCTTGTGACCGAATTTACTCTGGAACGACCATTGTCTTGGTTTAGGCCGGAGTACTACAGATTGATCTCTCGAATTCAAAGCACTCCCTTCTTGCAGTGCATCTGTGTGAGGTTAAGCATTTTTTTCGGTTCAAGGAGTCTCCTCCGCGCGATCATCTCCTCAATTCCGTAAAAACCAGCGAATTGTTTTTCCCCATCTACAGCTTCGACCCATTTAATGAAATACTCAGTAGCCGTGATGATGTATTCGTGTTGCTTTGAGGATGCTGGATTGATCTTTCCGATGATATCAAGTCCCCAGATATAGAAAGGCCATGGACTATTCACATAGTGTAATGGAAGACAATGAGTATGAATAAGGTTACCGTGAACCTGGTATTGATGGCACTTTTGAACGTATGCGGCTGCATCGTCTTCCATAGTCGTCCAGTAATATTTCTCGTGGATTTGGAGAAATAATTTCTTTTTCCCTTGGTGTTCTCCTTCATGAGTTTCTTTCAAGACTGTCAGATTTCATCTTGGCCGTGCATCTCAACAAGTCTCCTCCAAAGCTTTTACGGTATAAGATTCTGTCAAGAAAGACAAATCTCTTAGCTCTCTGTATGAGCTTGATTGCATCTTTCTTTTCTGGTGGCGACTTGTTGTCTCGAAGGTATTCGATGTAAGGTTGCCTCCAGTTCCCAGCATGATGAAGTGTCAAGATCTCCAAATGATGAGGAGGCATCTGACAATTAGGACAAGCTCCCTGCAAGGTCCTCGACGTGCTTCCATGGAGGGCCAGTAGTATCCGAGTCTTTGGAGTCTTTTATAAAGTGTTATCACCAGCGTCTGTCCGCACACTTCCTGATGCACACTTTCGGGTTTTCCTTCGCTTCTTCTTCGTTGAGCACCGTGATAGAGATGCATCTGGGTTACGATGGTACAAGGCTCCGTGGAGCAAGAAGAAGTTCTTTAGTTCTTTGAGACTGACTGCTCCTTCTGTAACAGAACTTCTCATCTCGTGAATAATAGGTGTCCTCCAGTCATTTGCTTGAGCATCTTCAGTTTCACTAAGCCATGTGGATGACACAGCTCGTCTTTGAACTATGATAGCTTTCTCTGACCCTTCGAATTGCAGATTGGAGGCGAGGGTTGCCAAGCAATCAGCATGTCTGTTGTTGGTTCGACCAGTATGGGTGATAGTTGCGTCGGCAAAATTAGTTAGGAGTCGTTGCGCCTCAGCTCTGAATGGAGCAAGTGTTATCTCCTTGATAGAGTATATCCCATTCATTTGATTAACTAACAATTTTGAATCTCCTCTGATCTCCAGGTACCTCACTCCTGCCTGTTTATCTAAGGATAATCCTAGCAAGAAGGCTTCATATTCTGCTGAGTTATTTGTACAGTGGAAATCCAGCTTAAATGAATGTGAGAATACTTTACCAGATGGAGAGACCAAGACTATGCCCACTCCTCCAGTATCATTGCTAGGAGTGGCAGATCCATCAAAGTATAACAACCACGTTTCTTCCTTAACGACTGAAATTTCTGGAAATTCACCTGGTACATCATCCTGTAGTGTCATGGAATCTTCCCCTGGAAAAGCATCCAATAAATCTGCCACTTCTTGACCTTTGATTGCTTTGGTAGAAACACATACTATGTCGAACTTTGACATCTGAAGCAGCCATTTTGCAGGTCTTCCTATCAGAGCGGGTTTGGACAGTAAAAACTTTATGGGATCGGCTTTGGAGACGAGCACGACTCGTTGGACAAGAAATAATGTCTCGAACCTCTCGCATTGCATGAGCTAATGCCGCATCCTCTTTCAGGCTTTCGGATATCTGAGTTGAGCATCCTTCATGGTTCTACTGTAATAGTAGATTGGATATTCGACGCCTTCTTCGTCTTTTTTGAGCTAGCAAAGTGTTCGATAGCAACGTCACTGAAGTCATGTATAATACCAATGGTCGTCCCTATACTTTGAGACCTCATGACTGCGCAGTGATAAAGTATCTCATTGTATCTTCCGGAATGCCTCCTGTTGAACATCTGTCTGTAAAACTTGCTCCCTTCTTCACGGAGGACCGAACGAAGCAATAAGTTGAGCCAATCCTGGTATGAAGCGTCTGATGTAATTCACCTTACCCATGAAACTCTGTAGTTCCTTCACAGTGCGCGGAGGAGGCATGGTGGTGATGGATTTTGCTTTGTCTGGATCGATTTTGATCCCTTCGGCAGTGACCAGGAATCCTAGAAACTTCCCAGAAGAAACTCCGAAAGTGCATTTTAGAGGATTCATCTTTAACTTGTATTCTCTGCATCTTTCAAAAACTTGCCTCAGAACTTCTAGATGCGATGCTCGAGCTTTCGATTTCACCACAACATCGTCGACATAGTCTTCTACTTGCTTGTGCATCATATCATGAAATATTGCTGTCATGGCTCGTTGGTAGGTGGCACCTGCATTCTTCAATCCAAAGGGCATCACAGTATAATGAAAATTCCCGATAGGAGTGCGAAACGCGGTCTTGGCAGCATCATGCTCGAACATCTTGATTTGGTTGTATCCTCCGTAACCATCCATGAATGAGAACATACCGTGACCGCTAGTTGCATCGACGAGCATATCAATGTTGGGCAAGGGAAAGTCATCCTTCGGGCAACATTTATTCAGGTTTCTGAAATCTACACAGCATCTGATTTGACCATTTTTCTTCTTAACTGGAACAACGTTAGCCAGCCATGTCGGATATTGAATAGGCTTGATAAACCCCGCTACCAGCAATTTCTGAATCTCGACCTTTATTTGCTCCTCGACCTCATGTCTGAACTGTCTTGGTGGTTGTTTGACAGCTTTGGAACCGGGAGTGATATGCAGACGATGAGTGACTAGTTTGTCGTCCAGACCCGGCATTTCTTCGTACGTCCAGGCAAAGATGTCCCGATATTCTTTCAGTAAACTTACCAAACCTGCTCGTTCCTCCTGTGATAACGCAACACTGATTCGGATTGGTCTCGAGTCTTCTTCTGTGCCGATGTTGACTGTCTCAAGATCATCAGTAGTAGAGTTTGTGCCATCTTGCAACTGTTGCGGAGCATCTTGAACCTCGTCGTCAGGCGTTTGCTCGACCTGACATGATTCATTAGTGCGGGGAGACTCTTGATCAATCTCCCCTATTAATTGCTAATCTTTGCGTCGTCGATAAATGGTTCTTCCTTCCGCATCATGGATGGTTTTGAAGTTGGATTCTGGCGTCGCGACTTAGTCCTTACGGCTTTTGACGGGCGTAGCAGGTGATTTGACTGGTCTTGCTTCCGAAGATGGTGATGACGTGTCAGCAACAGCTGCTTCGATAGTCTTCTAGATCGGAAGTGGAGTGATGCAAATCTTCTTGGGAGGTTCAGGAATGTTTCTATGGGATTCGATGAATTCGGCATCATAGGCCAGGGCGTAATGGGATAACGAAGCGGCTATGTGAACGGTCTTGTTGTTGAGTAGATCCTTCATACATTGATGGTAAGTCGATGGGACCACCTTGTTGTCATGGAGCCACGGTCTCCCAAGTATCATGTGATAGTCAGGTTCTTGTTCGATCACATGAAATTTTACTTTCGACTGAATTAGTCTTACCCTAAAATCTACATACGCATATCCATATGTATGGCTTTGGCTTCCTTCAAATCCTGTCATTAAGATGGGATGGCGAATAATTTTACCTTGTGGGAATATGGCCATCCTGAGGGTCTTCATAGTGACGACGTTCGTGGAAGCGCCTGTGTCAACGAGAGCCCTCCTAAATTCGGTGCCTTTGATGAAACCAATCACGTACAATGCCCGATTATGTCCTTCATCTTCCATGCGATCTTCTTCTCCAAAAGTGATGTTGTCGATCGAATGTTCAGACACCAGGGAGACTTCTTCAACTGCTGGGGTTGGTGGAGTTATTTGCACGTCAGATGATATCTGGCTGAGTGAGGCAAACGTGTCTGTACGCTGCTCCTTGGAAAAGTGTAAAAGTTAACACAAATTTTCAACCAATTATGCAACTTCCTGCTCCTCTGGCTTCTCATAAGTGGTAAAACTATTGGTTTGAGGCAGATCATCAGTCGGAGCAGTTGGACGTTCCACCATATCTGCTCCAAGTATTCTTGTTACATGTACTAGGCAGGTGAACAAGTTGTCGATTGATGCTTTCAACCTTTGTACGTTTCTTGACAAATTGTTTTGCCTCCGCGCTAGTTCAGTCAAAGTCGGGATTTCTCCATCGTTCGTTTCGACGGAGATAAATGGAGTTGTGAAATATGATAATTCATTGTAACCAGAATTGTTCGAAGGAGTGTGAGGAACGTTACCATTCTAGAGATTCTGGTTTGGATCTGGAGTGGTTGAATTATTCCTAAGACCAACCATCTTGTGAAATCTTGAGATTGCAACTCAGAGATTAATCTCCCACTGTGGTCGCCAATCTATAGATGGGGAAAAAACGATTTGCTGGTTTTTACGGAATTGAAGAGTCGACCGTGTGGAGACTCCTTGAACCGAGTGAAATATTGAACCTCACACAGATGCACTGCAAGAAGGGAGTGCTTTAAGTTCAAGAGATCAATCTGTAAGACTCCGGCCTAAACCAAGAAAAATGGTCGTTCTAGAGTCAATTCGGTCACAAGAGAGGATGGGTTGATCTGTAGGAGGGAAGCTGAGAAATGCGTGCTATCAACGGTGTTCTGAGATTGTAGGTGTGTTGTGAATTCAGCGTAAGAATGATTGAATTTTTGCTCAATTGAGAGTGAATGCTCAGACGATGAGTTCGTGTAGACGAAAGATTGTTTGTATGAACTTGCTGAGAATTCTTTTAGACGAATGTTCAAAATCCTGTTCTTTTAATCAGGATTCATAGACATTTTATAATACCGGAGTTGAAAACACCATGATCCCATGAAGTGTGACAGTTTGCTGGAATCAGAGAGTGGGGAAGTGTGAAATCGTGTTAAAACCAGTTGCTCATCGTGCGGAGACTTGGTTAATTTTCCACCCACTACTTTGCCGACTCTTCCAACTGATTGCACGACATGCTCACATTCTCATCATGGGTGAACACACGTGTCGTAGACCGCCAGACCAAAACCCTAGTTAATATCCCCCATGTGACACGATTGATATCTCGTGATTGTGGAGTCAGTTGCTGACTTTGTGGGACTATGAGTCCATGTATTTGTTGAATTGAACATGTTTTGCAAATGTTCTAAAATTCATGAATCAAATATGTCTGCTGAGACGAGGTATTATTATGTTGATTACCTAAGACGAGCAAACTGTGTTACTGAATTGTCGAATAATATTGATAGTTGAACCAATATTCTTGAATCTGAGCAAATATTGTTGGTTCGAGAAAATATTGCTAGTCTGAGGAATATTGCTAGTTTGAGCAAATATTGTCGGTTTGAGCAAATATTGCTCGTTTGATGAATTATTGGTAGCAGGACCAAAATAAATAATAATTTAAGATACTGACTGCTGGGTCGAGTAAAATAAATAAAAACGTTGATCATGAAATCAACATAAAATTATCAGAGTATTTGAATCTGCTCAGAATCATGTTTCTACAGAGCTCTGGATTCAAAACCCTAATTTTATCGAAACGATGATTTATTGCAAATCAATCTGCAGAGTGAAGTAGGGACCAGCTACATAGGATGACGAGTTCACCATGTACGCCCAGATGCTCGAATGAGCAAAATACCAAAGTCTCTTAGAGGACCAGTTGGTGAAAGAATGATTAAATGCTGGTTTAATCATTTATTGAAATAATGCTCGTGTGAGCGAAAAATAATAAAACCTAGCCATGAATGAGGAACCGACCAAGAGGTTACGAGACCGACTCTTGGTGGCCGTGGGACCAATGGATGGTCGTTCAAGCAAACTCTTAATTGTTTGGAAGAAGTTTGAACCTAATATGAGCATTTGAGCAAATTAGGTTAAAATCATTAAAACATGCTGGACCGGCTGTTTGCAGGCCTTAGAGCCACCCTTGGTCGGTCAATGGGATGTGCTCGTGTCACCATAGTGTCCGTGTCTCAATCCTGAGAGTTTCAGTATTTTCCGATGCGCATTTGAGCAACATTCTGAGAAAATATGCAGAATCCAGGGTTTTTGCTGAAACTAGGAAAAATACATGAGATGATGAAAAATAATAAATGAAAAAGGGAATTGCAAGGTGTGGGACCGGCCACGGCTAGGGCATGGCCGGCTGGTTAACAAGCACGGTCCCACACTTTCCCAGTTTTATGTGATTTTATGTATTTTCTTTGATTTGAGGGAAATTCCATGAAACCGGAGAGTTTGCTGGAATTAGGGAATATCCATGAGATGAGAGAGATATAATAATAATAAAATAGGGAATGATGGAGTGTGGGACCGGCAATGGCCAAGGCATGGCCGGCCGGCCAATGGGCACGGTCCCAGAGCACTCTTCCCAATTTTATGTAATTTTCATGATTTTAGGAAATTTTCATAAAATCAAAGAGATTTGTTAAAACCAAGGTATTTTGTTGAAATCAGGGAGTTTTCATGGAATCAGGAAACTTAAGACAACAAACTGTAAGATCAGAATATCGCGGCATCAATACTTCGCGAGATTAATAAATGACGACATTGCGAGGGAGTCGCAGGGAAGTAAAATAAATGACGCAATGAATGACGACAGCCAGAACATGAGGAAGATATGAAAATATGGCGAAGTTTAAGAGTGTCGCGAGATTGTATACTTGTACGCTTGCGATATTTTGCAAGCCATTCCCGACAATAAAGGACAGCTTAGCTGTCATCCACTGTGTACTACCCTATATAAAGGGTCGAGTAAGTCTGTTGAGGGAGAGATCTTTTTGAATTGTTAAGCAAGTCATTAGGAGAGAGAAAGTTTTAGAGTGATTGTAATTCTATAACTCATTTCTATTTCATATTGAAAAGATTCAAGTATTCAATCAATAAGAATCATAATCATTCATCTTAAAATGACTTAATTGTGTATATTCTAGTGAGGGGTGTAGTGTAGGATTTCCTTCAACTACATAATGGCGCTAGAAACAGGGATTGAGTAGAGATCAACCTTGTGAATTGAAAGAATCAGGAGTAACAAGAAAGAAATTTCGTATAATTTTCAACAACTTACTAAAATTGAGAAATGGCTAGAAGAAGGAATGCATTAGAACAACCAACAACTGTTAGAAGAAGCGGGAGATTAGCTGGAGAAAGGAGAAATGAAGTAGGTGAACCATCAAGAATAAACGCAAGAGATAAAGAAGAAGGTCAAATTCAACCACCAATTCAACCAGCACCGAATAGAGTAATAGATTATGATAGGGTGAGTGTGCATACATGGAGATCAGATTCTATGGAAGAAAGAGAAGAAGTGCAACAATTGATAAATAATGGACAAGAGGAGAGAAATCGAGAAGAGATGGGAGAAACAATTCATAGAAATGAAGAAGTCGCAGCATTAGAAGCATTGAGGCAAACAATACATGAAGAAAGGCGATTAGAAGCGGAAGAACGTGCAAATTTAACAAGGAAAAACCATGAGTTAAGAATGGAAAATATGAGGTTGCAGAATAGAAGGTCGAGAAGTAATACCAGGTCAAGATCAGGATCGGTTAGAGAAGATATGAGGAGAACATTACCTGTAGAAAATGTTAATGAAGAAAATCAAGAAAGAGAGTCAAATCTCGGTGAAGGATGTTGCGAGAGAAGAGAAGTGGTAGAAGATCGTTATATTCCACGTCCTGAAATTCTACAGAATGGCCAAAATGACGGAAATCAAGAAAATAGGCAGCGTCAAGTGCAGAATAATCCAATTGGTGGAGAAAATCAGGAAGAAGGAAGAAGAATACTGTATGAGAGAGAAACACAGAGGAAACAAAAGGAGATTGAAGATGACATCGAAAAACATTATATTGAACAAGCGCGTCTAGCTTGCGAAAGGGAAAGATTAAGAGTAGAAATGGAAGAACGGGAATTGGAGGAAGAAATTTGGCAGAACAATCATGACAATCGAGAAAGAAGACGTGACCAAAATCGCAACAATGGAAATATCAATGAAGAATATGAAAGAATACAAAGGAGAACTGATAGACAACCAAGAAGAGAAAATGATAGATATAACGGTGTGCGAATTCGTGAACGAGATGAAGGAGAAGGTCGCAGAGAAAGAAGAGAAGAAAATGAAGAACAAGAAAATCAAAGCAGACATGAACGCAGAAGGAGAGAGGCAGAACTAAAAAGACCAATAAATTCGAATCCTGATGTAAATGAACAAATCTTGAGAGAGTTGGCAGAGATGAGAGGAATGTTGAACAATAGAAGGGGAGGAGGAAGAAGACAATTGGATGAGGCCATCGAAGAGGCTGCGAAAACCCCCTTTACACTAGAGGTGCAGTTAGGAGGAATACCCCCAAAGTGCAATTTACCCGCGTTAACCAGCATTTTTGATGGAACAACTTGTGTAATACAACACATCAAAGCGTATGTGCGATGTATGTTACAATGGGAAAATCATGATGCCATATTGTGCAAATATTTTGCATCAAGTTTAACAGGAGAAGCACTGAAATGGTTTGAGGGTTTGCCAAGAAACACAATCACGTCATTCAACCATTTACAAGCTATATTCTTAGGGGCATATATAAGTAACAACTCCTCGCGACCAGGAATTGAAGACGTATTTGGGATGAAACAAAGAGTTGGCGAAAGTTTGAGACACTTAACTGTGAGATGGAAGACAATGTGTAGCTAAATGGCTGGACGAGTGGATGAAAGATATCTTATTCTATCATTCATAAACGCTATGTTCGCGACCAATTTGTTATATATTCAAATTTTTAGAGTCAAGAATACAATTACAATGACTGAGTTGCGAGAACTCCAGGAGGAATATATTGCTCTAGAGGAAAGGCAAAATGAGATGGAATCATACCCAGTTGCGAATACAAATTCAAATGCTGCGAATGCAAGCTTATTACCCAAATTGATAAACACAGTAACGAGTACTTCGCAAGGGCAACATGAAAGGATAATAGATGATGGACAGCCAAAGATAGTAGCTATGGGAAGCCGTGATCAAGAAGAATTTGAAAGGGAAAGGAACTACTACAACCGTGGCGGCAATAACAAAATTCAAAGACTTGATCATCCGCAAGAAACTTATGGAGGTCGAAGGCAGAATTATCATGGAGGACAGCGAAGTCACAGAGTAGTATGGGAGGAAATCAAAATGCCACCACTAAATACTAGTGTGGAAAAAATATGGGAAGCTATACTCTTGATGGAAAACATACCTGCACCATGGAACATGGGGAATGAGCCACCACCAAGTGATAGAAGTCACGAGTTCTGTTCTTACCACCGCTTTCATGGACACCTAACAAATGGCTGCAGAAATATAAAAGAATCATCCTCGAATGATTGACCAAGGAAAGTCAATCATTTTCTAAAAAGTGAAGAGAAGGTTCAACCGTTACCACCACCGCCGTAAAATGCACAGACAAACTCAAGAAAGGGAAAGAAACATTCGTAATAGAAGTTGGAGCGAAAGCTAAAAATTTGTCTTGCAACTCCATTGTACATTCATACCGAACAATTGAAGATTTTCATGATAATATTCTCAGTAGAGTTTTTGCGAGGGATGCTGATAATAAAGAAGTGATGAACATCGCGAAGATATTGCAGTTAAAAGAATGGCAAATGCAGATTATTTCTTTCACTGCAGAAGAGATTCCTGAATGCAGAGAGACGCATGATAGCCCATTGGTCGTAAAATTGGAAATTAATCCAAAACCTGTAGATGGCGAAGATGATGAAGCGAGAAAATTCTGGGCGATCAACGAGAATCTTAATTGATACGGGGGGCTCAGTAAACATCCTTTTTTACCATACTTACAAGACTATGGGTGGGAAGGATGAAGAGTTGATACCTTCGACGTATAAAATATACGGTTTCAATGGCACGGCGAATAAGCCTAAAGGAGAAGTTCATATTAGAATACCCTTTCAAGGATTATCAACTGAAATTTTGTTCTGTAGTCGATGTGGAATCCCCTTATAATGCATTGATTGGAAGGCCATGGTTGCACGAAATTCTGGGTGTAGCGTCGACTTATCATCAGTGTATAAAGTTTCCTCATCCTAGCGGTGTTGTAGTTATAAGGGAGACTGGATGGAAGGACAAAAATGCTATGAGATTGATGTGGAGAGTTGTGAGGAAAGAGCTGCAAAAAGGAAGGGCTGGAAGCAAAATATAAAAGATGAACAAAGAAGAGAAAGGTTGATGGTGGATACCATAGATACAAGAGGTGAAGATACATTGCGAAGCAAGTGCATGAAAACAAATTGAAAATTATGATGGAAAGGAACCATTAAGAGGTTTGAATGATGCATAGGCAGAGAGCAAATAGGAGCAAAAAGTGTAAGAAATGAATAATCATTATTATCAAAATCAATGACAAAGGCATATCAAGAGTAAGAGGAAGAAATAATAATTGAAGAAGAAATGCGCGAGAATCTCGCCATCAAGAATGTATGAAAATTTGATTGAAGAATTGAAATGAGATTACAATAAACAAAGCAAGATTGTGCGATAGCTTCACAAACAAAATAACAAGAGAAAACCAAAAATGAATGATTGAATGAATTAACAAAAATGAAAGAGTGAGTGAATGGGACGAACCTTTATGGCGTACACCCTAGTTCGCGAATGATATTTCGCAAGAGGCAAATGTAAGACCTAAAGTGCGTCATATAAGGGGGTATCTCTTGACATGGCTCATGGAAAAGGTTACACCGCCCCTGGAATCTGAGTCATGAAAATTTGGGGCCCATGAAAGCCTATCCGGGAGAGATACCTTGGATTTCCAACTATATATATAAGGTTATACCCTGGTTGGACGCCCGAGGGTCTCTTCCAAGGAGTCAGTGTATGCTCAAGGCGCCGAGGTACACGGTTGAGCCAAGAGTGCCTGGGACATTTGAAGTGTCTCGGCCATTCTTGGCAAGTCTTGGCACATGCTGCACTCGGCCCGAAGAAAACTTCACTTAGGGTGCAGTCTCGTAACCATAAGCCATATAGGTATAAGGGATAAGAGGCTGCGAAAACAACTGGTTGTTGTTAAGACCGGATGTGAGGAGCTAGTCTTGTATGGCCGATGTACGCCTCCTTGAAGGGGCAACCAGGAAGATGATAAGGGCGGCACCCTCCATTAGGGAGCTGAAAAGTGTCAAAAGACGACAATGTCATGGGGCTTTAAGTTCGCAAGAATTTTTAGGCCTGTCATATTGTCGCAACATAAACATCATGCATAGACAAAAATATTAAGAAACTGATAAGACAAGATCAATGGGTCGTTACATGAAAGTGTAATGACGTCCTGCGATTTTGTCGCAAGACGTCAATGTCATGGGACTTTATGTTCGCAAGAATATTTAAGACCTGTCATATTGATGCAAAATGAGGGGTGGCAAAATAAGACCTTTAACTAGGAAGGCAAAATAAGACCACACAAAAACAATGATAAGACAAGATCAATGGGTCATTACATGAAAGTGTAGCGACGTCCTGCGATTTTGTCGCAATGATGAATTTCAACATAAATGATGATAAAATAACATAAGAAATTGAGTAAGCAAACAAGCTTGCGAATATGACTATATTTCTTCACTTATTTGTGGAGAATCAAAATGATAGCCATGAAATTAAGAAATATCATTACTTAAAGATTATCAACTTAATTTCTCTCATGTGAAAATAAATAACAAAGGCAAGTATGGGAATGATTACAATAAAAACTTGTTATTTATTTTCATATGATAGATTTACAGTAAGAGATTACAAAATGGAAGGTTAGAAGGATAAATGTACAAGTATCGCAGGAAGAGAAAAAGGAAAAAGAACAATCTTTCAACTTATTCTTCTTCTTCATCAGATTCTTTATCAGATTCCTCTTCTTCGCTTGCTTCACTATCGAGACATCTGAGGAAGGCATATTTTCAGGAATTTCATCGAGAAGACAAGGATATGAAGAAAGAGGAATGTTGTGGTCATTGCAAATTGCTTCAATAGTTTGATTGCGAAAACGCACAGCATCATTATTGAACTTCGCCACAGTAGTTTGTAGTTGCTTCTTCAGCTTAGAATATTTTTCATTGCGAAGAGAGAAGTCTTTTGCAAGTTGTGCTTTCTCAGATTCAAGTTCCTTGATTCTAGTTTGAAACCACTTCTCGATTCTCGCGAACAAATGACAATGAGTTAGCAACTTAATAACAGTTTCATAAAAAAGAAGCGAAAAATAATGAAGAACAAGAAACAACCTTCTCTCGCTTTAAATCATATCTTTAACCAAGGCATTATGCTCGGCATGAAGACTGACGTTAACACCTAAGTTATTTCTGGCATTATCTAGAACCTTCGCAGCCCAAGCAAATTCATCATCATTATTTATGACAAGAAGTGAACGAATCTGATTTTCTCGCTCATTAAGTATGGCATTTTGGCGAAGAGATTCGTCTCGTTCAATTTGGACTTCAAGAAGAGTTTTTTGAAATTTTGCTAATGCTTGTGCACCTTGATTAGCAATGCGATCCTTATCATCTATGAGGCTGCTAATCTTTTTCCTTAGAATATTATTACTCTCCTGGGAGTCAAGATATAAACGTTTAAATCGATTGGCTAAACCTAAGCTAGATCTATGTTCAATTTCTAAAAGGTGAAATTTGGTTCGAAGTTCATTTAATGAGAGAGAATTAATCTTGTTTGAAGAACTACTTAAAGATTCATTGAGATGAGCGAGAAGAGCGTCATCATCCATAGGTTCAGGGAATGAATGGAGAAGGATGGCTTTCGTCGGAAAGATTATAAATGTCTGCGAAAATGATAAGTTAGGCAAAAAAAAATAAATGGCAAAGTAGAAATGAAGAAAAGAGAAGGGTGTTATACCATAAAGTTGCTGATTAGCACTTTGAAGAGTAGATATTTTGTCCTTCTAGGAAGAAGACTCAACTTCCAACTGTTGAATTTTCTATCCTTCTTGCGAGATGTCGCAACTTCAGCGTCTAGTTCTTTGTCCTTCTCTTTAAGTTGAAGATTTTTCTTTTCAAGATTGTTGCGTCTTTTCTCGAGGTCTGATGCAACGACAAAGGAAGCTCTCCCAGACTATAAAGGAAAGTAAAGAAATTGTTAAGATAAGGTTTATAATCGAAATCACAGAGAAATAAAGAAATATGAACATACCAAAGCACTGAGTGCATTTAAGAAACTGGGAGTCATTGTTCGGAAACTCCGCGAAGAATCATTATCCACTAGCGGGGGGCATCGCAAATATTAGCGAGAGCTTCGCAAGTAGCAGATAAATGATCATCTCCCAATCCTTGCATAGAATCAGAAAAGACACTAGACAATTGTGCCATAGCAGATGCGACCGAATGATTCTCCTTTGCAAAAGAAGTATCAACCTCATTTTCATCTTCGTCAGAACTCTCGCTGGTTTGGGAACTAGAACGAGAAGAGGGATGGATTTTCCGTTTTTTAGAAGATGGAGCAGAAGATTTATCCTTGCGAAGAGTGATTTTATTCTTGCCTTTAACCTTCGCAGCTTCGGGAATGTCAATTTCTTCAACGCCAACCTTCGCACACGAATGAAGATAAGAAACAGAGGCAACAATATTGTTAAAAATAACAAAAGAAAGTATTTCTTACTTCATCCGTGATTGATCGGAGTATCGCCAGAGTACTCGCTTTTGGACGTCTTCTATAACTCTTTTTCAATTTGATAATCTGAAAATTTTGCAAGCCTAGTAAATATAAGAGGAAGGAAATATCGTAAAGCAAACCTGAAATAGGAAATATACCTCTTTTGCCTTCTCGGTCCATTTAAATTCCCAAGGACGATAGTCTGCGAGATTCGCAGGGAGTGTATGAGAACCTGCAATATAAGGTCCGCTCAAAAATAGAGGAATAACCCACCACTTCTCATCTTTGGAATACCGAGGAACATTATTTTTGCCCGAGTGCCAGTCAATATTGTAGGATCATAATATCGCAATGCATAGGGCTCGCGAGATCAATAAACGACAGTACCGCGAGGGAGACGCAGGAAACTAAAATAGACGACGCAATGGAAAACGACACACAAAACAACTGAAAGACATGGAACCTGGCGAGGCAAAGAAGTGTCGCGAGATTGAATAGTTGTACACTCGCGACACTTCGCGAGACATTCCCGAAAATAAAGGATAGCTTAGTGTCATCCACTATGTATTACCCTATATAAAGGGTCGAGTGAGTCTGTGTAGGAGAGATCTTTTGGAATTGTTGCGCAAGTCATTAGGAGAGAGAAAGTTTAAGAGTGTTTTACTTGCTAAGTGTAATTCCATCTTCCCTGTGTAGATAACTCATGAAATCAATCAATAAACATTCTCAATTATGCATCTTTCAATGGACTAATTAACCAAAATATAGTGAGGGGTGTAGTGTGGGAAAACCTGCTACTACATATGCGCTAGAAACAGGGAGAGCAGTGATTGACGAAGAAATTGGAAAGAATTTGGATTAACAGAAAAGAGATTTGGAAAAGATATTCAAGAATTCATTGAAAAGAAAGATGGCTAGAAGAAGAAATGTACAAGAGCAACCAACGATTGTAAGAAGAAGTGGGAGACTTGCTGGAGAAAGGAGGAATGAAACAGGAGAATCATCAAGGATGAACATGAGAAATGATGAAGAAGGTCAAAACCAGCCACCAACCTCCCCAGTAGCAAACGCGGCTGTGGATTATGATAGAGTAAGTGTGCATACTTGGAGATCGATTCAAGACGAGAGAGAAGAGGAGCAGCAATTGATGAACAATGGACAAGGAGAACAAGGAATGAATGGAGAAATGAACCCAGAAAACGAAGAAATGGCAGCGTTAGAAAGATTGAGACAAACAATACATGAGGAGAGACGGCTAGAGGCGGCGAGAGCGAGCAAACTTGACAAGACAAAATCATGAATTGAGGATGGAAAATATGAGATTGCAAAGTAGGAGATCTAGAAGTAGCGTGAGATCAAGTTCTAGATCGAACAGAGAAGAAAGAAGAAAGAGTTTTACCAACAGAGAATACCGAGGAAGAGACACAAGATCCAGACGCAGAGCACGGCGAGAGAAGAGGAGAAATAGAAGATCGTTATATTCCTCAGCCCGAAAATCTTCGAAATGAGCGAAATAGGGAAAATCAGGAAAACATGCAACTCCAAGGGCCAAATGACCCAGCTGCTGAAGGAAGAATAATCCTACGCGGGAGAGAAGAATTGAGAAGAAACCGAGAGATCGAGGATGACATTGAGAGACACTACATTGAACAAGCGCGACTAGCTCGCGAGAGAGAAAGGCTAAGAGAAGAAATGGAAAATCAAGAGATGGAGGAAGCAATCCGGAGAATAACCATGACAACCGCGAGAGAAAGGAGGGAACAAAATCGTGCTAATAGAAATATTAATGAAGAGTATGAGAGGGTGCAAATGATGAGAGAGCTGATAGGCAGCCAAGAAGAGAGAACAACCGATATAATGGCGTGCGAATTAACGAAAGAGGCCAAGAAAGAACGTCGCGAGGAAAGAAGAGGAGAAGATAATGAGCGGGAAGGTCAAAATAGGCACGAGCGAAGAAGGAGAGAAGCAAGAGCTAAAAAGACCGGTAGAATCAAATTCCGAGGCAAATGAACAAATCTTAAGAGAGCTAGCTGAAATGAGAGGATTACTTGAACAATAGAAGGGAAGGAGGAAGGAGACAACTGGACGAAGCCATCGCGTAAGCCGCGAAGAACCCCTTCACGCTAGAAGGGCTGATGGGAGGAATACCTCCTAAGTGCAATCTACCCGCATTAACCAACATCTTTGATGGAACAACTTTGTGCGATACAACACATTAAAGCTTACATGAGATGTATGTTACAATGGGAGAATCATGATGCTATATTATGCAAATATTTCAAGGTCAAGCTTAATAGGAGAAGCACTAAAATGGTTTGAAGGTCTGCAAGGAACACAATCACATCATTCAATCATTTACAAGCCACATTCTGGAGCATACATAAGTAACAACTCTTCGCGACCAGGTATTGAAGATGTATTCGGGTTGAAACAAAGGATTGGCGAGAGCTTAAGACAGTTGATGAAAGAAGGTGGAGAACCATGTGCAAGAAATGGCGGGACGGGTTGAGGAGAGATATCTCATACTCTCATTTGTGAATGCTCTCTTCGCGACTAACTTGTTATACATTCAAATTTTTAGAATCAAAAATACAATCACGATGGCGAACTGCGAGAATTACAGGAAGAATATATTGCCTTAGAAGAAAGACAAAATGAAATGAATTCTTATCCTTTGTCGCGAACACGAACTCCAACGCCTTGCGAACGCAAGTTTGTTACCTCAATTCATCAATACGGTGGCGAGCACTTCGCAAGGACAAAGAGCAAGGAGGGCTGATGAGGGACATCGAAGGTAGTAGCCATGGGAAGCCATGATCAAGAAGAGTTTGAACGCGAAAGGAATTACTACAATCGTAATAAAGAATAATAAGATTCGGAGGCTAGATCATGTGCAAGAAACTTATGGCGGACGAAGGCAAAATAACCGTGGAGGGCGAGAGAAGTCATAGAACAATATGGGAACAAATTAAGATGCCTCCTTGAATGCTAGCGTTGAAAAGATCTGGGAAGCTATACTTGTGATGGAAAATGTACCAAAGACCTTGGAATGTTGGGATGGAACCACCGCCAGGAGATAGAAGCCATGAGTTTTGTTCTTACCATCGCTTCCATGGGCATCAAACAAACGATTGTAGAAACATAAAGAGAATTATTCTCAGGATGATTGATCAGGGGAAGCTGAATCACTTTCTAAGGGGGGAAGAAACAGGTCAGACATTACCACCACCACCAGAGATGCACAGAACAGTGTCAGCGAAGGGAAAGGAAACATTTGTGATAGAAGTAGGAACAAAAGCCAAGAATTTGAACTGCAACTCCATTGTCCACTCCTATCGCACCATCGAAGATTTTCATGACAACGTGCTCAGTAGAGTCTTTGCGAGAGATGCTAATGATAAAGAAATTATGAGTCTGGCGAGATCAACGCAGTTAGAACAGTGGCAATTGAAGACTATTTCTTTCTCTGCAGATGAAGTGCCAAAAGGAAGAGAAACACATGATAGCCCGTTGGTTGTGAAACTAGAGATTAACCCGAAACCAGTCGATGGAGAAGATGATGAGGCAGAAGCTTGCTGGGCGATCAACCGAATCTTAATCGACACCGAAGTTCGGTGAATATCCTCTTCTACCATACTTACAAGACGATGGGAGGAAAAGATGAGGATTTGATCCCCTCTACATACAAAATATATGGCTTTAACGGCACTGCAAACAAACCAAAGGGAGAGGTTCACATGAGAATACCTCTACAAGGATTATCAACTGGTATTTTATTCTGTGTGGTTGATGTGGAATCTCCATACAATGCGCTGATTGGGAGGCCGTGGCTTCATGAAATCTTGGGAGTCGCGTCAAAGTATCATCAATGTATTAAATTCCCACATCCAAATGGCATTGGTATTATACAGGGAGATTGGAAGGAGTCGCAACAATGTCATGAAGTAGATGTAGAAAGTCACAAGAAAGGAATGTCAAAAGAAAAGGGTGGAAACGAAGATGTGAGAGATGAGCGGAGAAAGGAAAACTCGATGGTGGATGCCATAGAAGTAAGGACTGAACATACCTCGCGAGGTGAATGCCTAGAGACAAGCAAATATTATGGTAACAAACAAGCAAAGGATATGAGGAGCAAAAGGCATAAGAAATGAATAAGCAACAAAAAACAGGAGAAAAAATAGCAGTTGAAGTAATGATATGCGAGAATCTCGCAGAAGAGTAAAAATGAGAATTCGACTAAGAAAGAAAAGTGAAATACAACAAGTGAAAAAGAACTGTGCGAATACTTCGCAAACAAATATCAGCAAATAATGAAACATGAATGATTGAATGATTTAACAAATATAAATGCGCAAATGAATGGGACGAACCTTTATGGCGTACACCCTAGTTCGCGAATAATATTTCGTAAGAGGCAAATGTAAGACCTAAAGTGCGTCATATAAGGGGTATCTCTCGCCGTGGTTCGGGGGAAGGTTACACCGCTCCCCGAAGCCCGAACCATGTAAATTTGGGGCCCATGAAAGCCTATCCTAAGAGGTACCTTGGATTCCCAACTATATATGTAGGTTATACCCTGGTTGGGCGGCCGAGGGTCTCTTCCTAGGAGTCGATGTATGCACAAGGCGCCGAGGTACACTGGTTGAGCCGAGTGCCCGGGATGGATGAACCTACCCGGCCATTCTTGGCAAGTCTTGGCATGCGTTGCACTCGCCCAAGAAAACTCCACTTAGGGTGCGTCTCGTAACCATAAACCGCTATAGGTATAAGGGATAAGAGATCATGAAAACAACCTTGGTTGTTGTTAAGACCGGATGGGAGGAGCTAGTCTTGTATGGCCGATGTTTCGCCTCCTTGAAGGGGCAACCTGGGAGATGATAAGGGCGACACTCTCCATTAGGGGGGTGTCAAAACGACGCAAATGTCATGAGGCTTTGTTTTCGCAAGAAGACTTAGGCTTGTCATATTTGTGCAATGATCCTGCAGAGGCAATAATACTAACGCGAGGGTAAGGCGAGATCAATGGGTCTTTACATGAAAGTGTACGGACGTCCCCGCGATTTCGCCGCACGACCTAACAATGTCATGGGGCTTTATGTTCGCAAGGATATTTAGGCCTGTCATATTGTCGCAATTAAAACATCCTGCAGAGGCAAAAATACTTGGAAAATGATAAGACAAGATCAATGGGTCTTTACATGCAAGTGTAAAGACGTCCTGCGATTTTGTCGCGATGAAAGGTGGCAGGGGAGGACCTCTAATTAGGGAGGTCTAACTCGGAAGACCACACAAAATGATAAGGCAAGGTCAATGGGCCTTTACATGAAAGTGTAGAGGCGGCCTGCGATCTTGTCACAGCCGAAAAGAGATAGAATTCTCGATTCATAAAGATACCTCGCGATCTCGTCGCGGCTATACAATTAATAACCAACAAAATACTTGATGACAACTAAAATCTTCCATCTCAAGAAGAATACCGTGAGGCAAGTATGGGAATGGAAAAGATGAAATATTGCTATTCATCTTCTGATGAAAGAATTATACATCAATAATATCAAGGAAGAACTACCAAAAAAGGGGATTGAAGATTGAATTCAAAGGAGAAAAATCCAAAAAATATACAGAAATGTACAGATATTACAAGCAGAGAAAGAAAACGAAAAAAGTTATCTCTTTGGTGATTCTTCTTCTTCATCTGATTCTTCATCGATTATTCTCATCGCCGAATTTTCTTCTTCGCCGGCCTCGCTATCGAAACGTCCGAGACAAAAAGTGATTCTCGGGAACCTTTTCAAGGAGCCGGGATATGAATGCAGAGGGATATTGCGGTCCTTACAAACATACTCCATACCTCGTCGCAGAAAAAACGAACGCATCATTGTTAAAATTCTCCACCATGTCGTTAAAAATTGTTTCTTCAATTTTGAATATTTATTCTCGCGAAGGAGGAGATTCTTTGCGAGCTGTTCTTTTCTAAGTTTCGAGTTCTTCAATTCTCGCTGGAAAATTCCTGTGAGTTGTTCTTTCTCGATTCGAGCTCTCTAATTCTAGCACGAAGCCTCATCTCGAATCTGCAAATAAGAAACAACAAGTTAACAATTTACAAGTGATATTACGGAAATAAGAAGCAAGAAGGTATAATAAGCAACCTTCTCTCGCCGGATATCATATCTTTAACCAAGGAAGTATGCTCGGCGTGAAGACTAACATCAACACCTAGGTTATTTCGGCGTTATCTAAAACTTTCGCAGCCCAGGCGAATTCATCATCATTATTTATAACAAGGAGCGAACGAATCTGATCTTCTCGCTCCCTAAGTAAGGAATTCTGGCGAAGCAATTCATCTCGCTCAATTTGTAGCTCAAGAAGAGATTTTTGAAATGTTGCTAATACTTGAGCACCATGATTAGCAATGCGGTCTTTGTCATCTATGTGATCACTAATTTTCTTCCTCAAAATTTTGATTTCTTTACGAGACTCAAGAAACATTTGTTTAAATTGGTTGGCTGCACTTAAACCAGATCTATGTTCAATCTCTAAAAGACGATATTTGGTTTGAAGTTCATCTAATGAAAGAGAGTTAATTTTGTTCAAGAACTACTTAAAGAAGTGTTGAGATGAGCTAGAAGAAGATTATTATCCATAGGTTCGTGGAAATGTATGGAGAAGAATAGCTTCATCGGAGAGATTATATACGTCTGCCACAAAGTGATAAGTTAGGTGGCAATACACGACCAATGAAATAAAAATAATAAAATAAGGCAAATATTATACCATAAAGTTGCTTGATTAGCATTTTGAAGGGTGGATACCCTCTCTTTTTGAGAGACAAGTTCTGTATTTAACTTTTTGAATCGTCTCGTCTTTATCGCGAGATAACGCAGCCTTCGCCTCCAATTCTCGAATCTTCTTACTCAATTGCGAATTCTTCTTCTCAAGATTGTTGCGTCTTCTCTCAAGATCCGAGGCAACTACAAAAGAAGATCTTCCAACCTATGAAAGAAGATAGAAAAGTCATGTTTAATACATATACAACAATATAAAGCCAATGGGGAGATATGATTATATACATACCAAGGATCCAAGCGCATTTAAGAAGTCCGAGACATAGTTCTAGAGACTCCATTGAAAGAATCATTGCCCTCCCGGTAGAGTGGCATTGCACACGTTTGCGAGAGTCCCGCAAAGAGAAGCTTGGGGAGCATCTCCCATTCCTTGGAAAGAATCTGGAGAAGATACTTAGACAACCGACCCATAGAAGAACCGGTTAACTGGGTCCTTGTAGCGAGAGAGAGCGATTGGAATCATGGTCATCTTCATCGAAGATTCAGAGTTTGAGCTAAGGCGAGAAGAGGATTGGACCTTTTCGCTTCTTAGTTAAGGGGGCAGGATTTACCCTGCGGCAGGTTTTGCCCTTACTTCTAGTCTTCGCAAAGAACAATTTTTTCAACTTCAGCTTTCGCAAATGTGTAAAGTTGAGAAACAGAGGCAATAGTATTGTTTTAAAAAAAAAAAAAAAAAAAAAAAATGTCAAAGTAAGGAAATGCTTCTTACTTCACTCATAAGCGATCGAAGCAATGTCAAAGTATCCTCCAGACGGATCCTTTTTGTAGCTAGCTTTTAATCAGTTATCCGAAAGATTTCACAAACTCAAAGAATTGTAAAAAAAGAAAGTTGCGAAAGCATAAATTTGGAGTAGGAAACATACTTCTTTTTTCTTCTCCAGGCCATTTGAATTCCCAAGGATGATACGCTGCGAGATTCGCAGGAAGAACGTGCGGACCCGCGATATAAGGACCATTTAAGATCAAGGGTACGACCCACCACCTCTCATCTTTGGAATGACGAGGAGAGGAATTATTACCTGGGTGCCAATCAATGTCTTGCATGAGTAATTTATCTTCAGAGACATTATTATTTTCTTCGACGAACGCCCAAATGAGATCTCGCATTCATCATAGTTATCACCGAGTAATTTTCAAAGAAATTCTCCACAAAGTATTTCTCCACAAAACTATTTCCAAGTCTGCAATTTGGGATTTCGCGGTGTTAGGGTATAAAGATCCTTTGCACCGCACCGCGTTCGCGAACTCAAGCATCGAGGCAGAATACAATCGCCACTTAGTTGATAAACAGCCCGAGAGAATTTTTCATGGGCCAAAATTTCATAAAATAAAGGTAACTCAGGATCATACAAGGGAATAGGGAGTCCCGCGAGGAGCTGACCTAGCGAGACTATAATCCTCTGATCATTACATTGATGATCAGAGAAAAGATTTACAGAAAGAATGGATGAGGGTTCTTGATCAGGAATGGTTGACAGAGTAAAACCCTTCTCGAGCAACTTCTGTTGAACTTCTTCAAAAGGAGTTTTGTATCCACGACTGATGGAAGCCATCTATCAGTATGGGAATGAATGAAAGATCGGAGATCAAAAACAGCGCTAGAAAAGGTTGAAGAAAAGCTTTACAAGAAAGGAGCGCAAATTGCGGAAGGAGAGAGTCAAAGAAAGATTCCAGAGAGAAACTAAAGAATGAAAAGGAGGGGAAAAGAAAACTATATATAGGGAAAAAGATCCTCGAGAAAAACGAGGTCATTTAATGCGAAGAGACATGAACGGTCAAGAAAAAGTGGTTAGAAGAAACGTGTCAAGAGAAGGCATTAATAATCAAAATCCGTGTAAAAGTACAAAACTGAAGATAAGCAAAATCGCGGCAACAACATTGTAAAAATCTCATGGTACTCTTCCCCTCGCAGGAGAGATAAGAGACGATACTTCATATATATCTCAAAAAGCTCGAACTTCGCAAAAGAATAGAGGCAAGTACGTACTTTTCAAGTACAATATTCTTCTCTCGTTCCTTCATCAACAAAGATCAAAGACTACTAGGACAACGGATTTTTCCTTCAAGATCGCCCTTCAAGCAATATTCAAGGAAAAAGAGGCAAGATGTAGGATCATAATATCGCAATGCATGGGCTCGCGAGATCAATAAACGACAGCATCACAGGGAGACGCAGAAACTAAAATAGACGACGCAATGGAAAACGACACACAAAACAAGCAAAGACATGGAACTGGCGAGGGCAAAGAAGTGTCGCGAGATTGAATAGTTGTACACTCGCGACACTTCGCGAGACATTCCCGAGAATAAAGGATAGCTTAGCTGTCATCCACTATGTATTACCCTATATAAAGGGTCGAGTGAGTCTGTTGTGGGGGAGATCTTTTTGGAATTGTTGCGCAAGTCATTAGGAGAGAGAAAGTTTAAGAGTGTTTTACTTGCTAAGTGTAATTCCATCTTCCCTGTGTAGATAACTCATGAAATCAATCAATAAACATTCTCAATTATGCATCTTTCAATGGACTAATTAACCAAAATATAGTGAGGGGTGTAGTGTGGGAAAACCTGCTACTACAAATATCTTGCATAAGCAGCTTATCACTGGAAATATTATCTTTTCTCTTCAATCGAGCACCCCAGCGAGATTTATCATTTCTCATATTTATTACTTCATAATTTTCAAAAAGTTCTCTACGGTATACTTCTCAAATGACTATTTTTAAACTTGCGAATCTAGGATCTTTGACATCGTCAGGATATAAAGATCCCTTACCAGCGCCACGGTTGGCGAATTCAAGCATTAGACGGATGCAATCACCGCTTAATTGATAAATAGCTCGCGAGAATTTCTCATGAGCAAGAATTTCATAGAATAAAGGCATCTCGGGATTGTAGAGAGGAATGGGAAGGCCTCAGGATTTGACCTAGCGAGATTATGATTTTCTCGATCATCACACCGATGATCGAAAACAACTTTGCGAAAGTATAGATGAAGATTCTTGATCGAATGGTTGATAGGATGAAGCCCTTCTCTTGTAAATTCTTTTGAGCTTCATTAAAAAGGGGTTTATATATACGACCAAGTGAAGCCATTTTTAGAGTATGGGAATGATTAGAGAATTGAAGATCAAGAGAAAGAAAGAGGGGAAGATTTACAAGATGCGAAGCGCAGATTAGGAGGAAGAGAGTTGAAGAAAAATTGCAGAGGGAAAATAAAAGAGAAGAAGAGAAGGGGGAGAAAACTATATATAGAGAGAAGAATCCTCGAGAAAACAAATGCATTTAATGCGAGATGGGACATGAATGGTCAAGAATAAACGGTTGAAAGAGACGTGTCAAGAAAAGAGTGGAAGAAGAAACATCTGTAATAAATTCCGTGTAAAAAGCAGGAGTGAAACAGATAAAGATGAGCGATTGCGGCATTTCAAAATGTTGATTCTCCGAAATTCTCTCCTTCGCAGAGAAGACATGAGAAGAGGCAAGATGTAAGATCGTAATATCGCGACATCAATACTTCGCGAGATTAATAAATGACGACATTGCGAGGGAGTCGCAGGGAAGTAAAATAAATGACGCAATGAATGACGACAGCCAGAACATGAGAAAGATATGAAAATATGGCGAAGTTTAAGAGTGTCGCGAGATTGTATACTTGTACGATTGCGATATTTCGCAAGCCATTCCCGAAAATAAAGGACAGCTTAGCTGTCATCCACTGTGTACTACCCTATATAAAGGGTCGAGTAAGTCTGTTGAGGGAGAGATCTTTTTGAATTGTTAAGCAAGTCATTAGGAGAGAGAAAGTTTTAGAGTGATTGTAATTCTATAACTCATTTCTATTTCATATTGAAAAGATTCAAGTATTCAATCAATAAGAATCATAATCATTCATCTTAAAATGACTTAATTGTGTATATTCTAGTGAGGGGTGTAGTGTAGGATTTCCTGCAACTACACAAACAATAATAAAATAATAGGCGTGTGGGACCGGCTAGGGCATGGCCGGCTGGCTAGAGCCCGGTCCCACGAGTTTTTCCTAATTTTATAATAATTTTCATGATTTTAGAGAAAATTCATAAAATTAGGGAATTTTCATGGTTTTAGGGAAAATTCGTAAAATCAATGAATTTTCATAATTTGAGAGAAATAATAAAATAATGGGGACGAGAGGTGTGGGACCGGCCACGGCTAGGGCATGGCCGGCAGGCTGGTGCTCGGTCCCACGGGTTTTCCTAATTTTATTATATTTTTTTATGATTTTAGAGAAAATTCATAAAATTAGGGAATTTTCATGGTTTTAGGGAAAATTCATGAAATCAGGGAATTTTCATAATTTGAGAGAAATAATAAAAAAAAAATGGGGACGTGAGGTGTGGGATCGGCCATGGCTACGGCATGGCCGTGGGCCGGTGCTCGGTCCCATGACACCTTTCCCTAATTTTATTATTTCTTTGATAAAATCATGAGATTAGAGAATTTCCTTGAAACGAAGGAGATTAGCTCGAACGAGAGAATTTTCACGAGATCAGGGAAAAATAATAAAATATGACAAAATATAAAATTGGGCGCGGGACTGGTCACGACATGACCGACTCAGTGATGAGCCCAGTCCCACAGGCGCCTTTGCTAATATTTTTTATTATTTTTTTTCCTTCCGATTTTGCATTTTGCATAGGTTTTGCATATTTTGAAATGCTACATCGTTTTCACTATGCGCATTCAAATGCTGGTTCATTTATTGCTAAGTACACTTGCACCATTTTAGTCATTTGATTTTGTTGAATATTTATCACTAACCAATCCCCTCGAAATACATAAAAGTGGGAATTGGAAGAACCACGATATTTATTTTAATTTCAAGTTCAAACTGTTTTCTTTGAAGTGACGAAATATAACATTATGATGGATATTCTTTGCGAGATATTTTGAGTTTCGATTAGAGATAATTAATTGATGGCTCTATAAATCTATTTTTTTGTAAGCATGGGCTTCTATCTAGGAGCATTAATTATTCGAGGGTTGAGCAATATGAACTTGCCAGTGTCATATTCCTCTTGTATTCGGGAAAACATGGTTGCATCGAAGACGTTATTGCTTATAGCCTTGAGAAAGTTCAAAAATATTTATGCAGCTCCATCCAATCTTGCGATTCTACGGTATGAGATGTGACGTGGTCTCGGCTTGGAGACTACATCTTCTCTGAGAGACTTTCTCGATCAAAGGTTTTATGGCATGAGCTTTCACGCTTAGAGACATGAGTCTCAATACTCATCCGATTGCTGGATCCGGAGTAATTACTGAAATTGCTCAGCATTCATGAGATGTGCCGTGGCCTCAATTGAGAGACTACACATCTACACACACTCTGGGAGACAGCCTTCTGTTTCAGAGATTTATGGCATGAGCTTTCATGCTTTAATAAGAGACATGGGCCTCAATACTCATCCGATTGCCTGATCCGGAGTATAGTTTTACAATTTTACCCTTTGTAGAAAATCCACCATCTACATTAAGTCCCCTGGTTAGTGAGGAAAAATCATGTTCCTCAGTCAGCATTAAATGGTGATTTTCCAGGTATAAACAGAAATAAGTAATTGAACTTAGTCATAAGATAAGACATTACCGGATTTCGACTGAATGAGCAAACCATGGTTTGAGTGGAAACCCCAGTGGCATAATAGAGCATCCTCCAGTGAGCAAAAATTGGTGTAGACTCGCTGATTCGATGGTGGAACCTTGGTTGGTCTAGGATTTACGGGTCGGGCCCAAAGAGGAAATCCTTATGGAATTAGGTTTTGGAAATAAAATTAGGTATAAAAGGAATTAATTCCTCCCCTTTTTTTTTATTCTTCCCACACGACCACCATCTCCCTCATCCTTCCACCACCTTCACGTCCGAGCATCAGGAGGAGAAGGAAAAAATCGCCGGAGTTCCCACCGGCCGGCCAAATTCTGGCCGGCACCGACCAGGTACGCAATTTATTTATTTATTTATTTATTTTTTGCTGATTTCATGAGTTTTTCATGTTGACATTCTATACATGTGTATATATTAGCGTGAGTTTTGTAGAAAAACTCTTATTTATGAAACGTATGTTCGTTCGATCGTTAGTTTAAGAAACTTGCAACAATCCCTAACTTGAGAGAGATTTTTCTTTGGAAATAGACCTGTGTCCAGTGATAAAATTTTTGTTTATGAGCTTTCATGGAAACCAAAACTTTATCTCAAAAGGTGTGAGCTTTCACAAAACCGGAATAAACCTCGTTTTAGAGAAAAATGCTCATACGAAGGAAAAATAGGTTTTTTTTTTTTTAAACCGTGACATATTATGATGAATATGATGTATTTTGTTCACGTGGGTTTGTTCATATTAGATAAAATTCGGAAATTTACGTGAGTAATTCACGTTAATTACTGTTTTGTAAAATCAAAACATGGGTTTTGAGTAACCTCGAAACTTCGACAATTTATTTATGATAAAATATTGTCTTGGTGTAAATTTCATAGTTCAGTTTTGGATGTTTGTACTATGAAAATTGTGTCTATGATTTTATGAAAAATCAGCTTTGAAAGTTAATAAAGTTTCGTTCGTTATTGCAGGTTTCAAGAAACGAACTAATTTTGGAGTGTTAACTCTTGCGGCACAGTCACTATTGTTAGTGGAATCGTAAAGAGGTAAGAGTTAAGAGTTAACATTTTTGCAGATGGATTTATTTGCATGTCGATAATTTTATGCTCCTGGTTCCAGAAAATGTCATCTTCCAGCAGCAGCTATTCCTCCAGCTCTTCTGATGAGGATTCCAAAGCTAAATTGAAAGCTAAGAAAATTCATAACGAGGGAGTGAAACCTAGCATACCCCTGAACGAGCGGAGGGTCACTTATGCTGAACTCAGCAAGAGAAAGGCTAAGGATGATGAGGCAGAGGCTCGTCAGCGCATAAAGGATCGAATCCGGTGCATAATACTAAAGGCTGAGGAGAGACGCCAATTCTTGGACGGGGTACCTTCTGACTCCGATGATGATGCTTTTGAAGAAGAAACTACATGGGAGTTACCAGAGCGTAAGATCAAGCCCCCGGTATTCACGAGAGTTCGAGAGAACCATGAAGCAAATTGAAGTCGAAAGCGAAAGAAGATTCGGACTCAGATGATCTTGATATCCATCCAGATTTCATCGATAATTCCGACAGTGACTCCAAAGAGGATTCCGAGAAGGATAGTGATGAAGATTCTGAAAAGGACAGTGATAATGAATCTGACAACTCGGATGAATCTGACGAGTAGCTTTACTTTCAATCCCCTTTTCTCTTTTAGCCTTTAAATATTTTAGCTTTCGTAGTAGACATCTTCATTCAATCAACTTTATTGAAGTATTAATATTTTGCTTTCAAACGAGAGACCCTTTCATTAATGCTATTTCTTCTTGATTGAATCAAATAAAGTGAACCAATCTTCACACGCCGAACCCATTATAATCTTCCTTTGCTTGATTTATGGTTCGCATCTGTGAAAACATCCAGGCACAGACAATGTAACACACAAAGCCATGTGACTTGCTGACCGTTCCTAGCTTTGGTCAGTCCCAAGTGCATTATTTTACTCCGTATCTCTAGTATTGACCTTGTTCAAAGACTTAGGGTTTCAGTAAAACCCGCAACTGAATTGACTATTTGCAGAAGATAAGTGCCTGCCGTATCTTGTATATATCTCCAAGGTTTAGGGTTTAATACTTGCGCAAATATTTCTTCCATTCCTGAGTTAGTTTCACAGAAGAAATTTTCGATTGTCATACCTTTCATACCATGTCTAGAGATAATACTTCTTCTCGAAACGGACTTCAGTCGAAGCATGGAATAAAAGCGTCTATCTCGGTAAGTTGTACATCTTCTTCGTCCCTGTTTGATCGAGGTTATTAATCGTAGGGAATGATTTGTTGTAGGATAATCAGAAAAATCCTTCTTCTCACAATTCGAGGCCCAAGCGGGCTGTCAGAACTCCTGCCCGGTATAGGTCGGCTCCCACTGAGACTGGATCATCTGTAAGCAATCTTATAATTCTTGAAGTTTTGCCATGCTCAATTTCGACAAAATTAAACACTTCCTCATTTCGTCACAGGCGGACGTTCGTGTCGTTGTTGATGCCAGAAGGAGAAGGAGAAGGAGTGGAAGGTCTGTGACCGTGGTTGAGGTTGAAGATAGCAGCAACCAGGCATGTGAAAATTCTACAGAATCCGTGGAGACAGGAGACAGTGTTCATGCTCGTGAATACCCGACGGCTGGACTCTTGTTTGAAGCTCCCTTGATCAATACTTTCCCGGACAATGAGGTGGTCGGTGGATTCGTCATTCCCAAGTGTCATGCGCCTCTGGATACCAAGATTTGGAAAAAGTATGGGCACATTGCTACTACAGAAGTGTGGAAAGGTTTTCTACCAATCCTCTTGACCACAGTTGCAGGGCTATTACCGATCATTGAAGAGATGAACCAAGCTAATATCTTTCAACCGTTAGATGAAAACCTGATTAGATTCAAGCTAATATCTTTCAACCGTTAGATCTAACTTAGCTTGTCATACACAAATGAAATGTACCTACATTTAGATAAAGGTAACCGTACCTAAACGTGTACACTTAGTTGGTTCAACAATAGTTAACCGAGGTTAGCCATATGAACACTTTCATATCAACCTAATTCATCTTTATCACAACTAGTTAAAATGACTCAAATGAAACTAGTTATAAAGTTTTTCAATTGTTTATATTCTCATATAAGTATACAAGACACAATTGAAGCAAAATCGATTTTGATTCACTCGAATCATTTCATGAATATTATAGCCACGGTTTGCAAAAGATTGCATTCCTTAATATATAAATGTACTAGGTCTCAACCCGTGCCGTAACGACACGGGTAAGGATATGTGTTTCAAATGTATCCATCGATTCATACATGTCGTAATTGTCTGATAAGAATCGAACCGATCGATCCAGGTCTAAATGTTTTGAGGAGTTAGTTAATAAACATGTCCTTATCCTCAAATCTTGTAATATTATGTATGTAAGTCATACAACCCTTTGGGACAAACATAGTTAATCGTTAGAGAAAATCCTATGTGCAGTAAAACATTACTTCGTTAACTACTTCAAAAAAATGTCATCAAAGGTCATTCACCAAACTTGTAACAAAACTAAAAACACCTAAAATTACTTTAAAATCAATTACATTAATCTTGCAAAATTTGTTAGCATTAGAATTTAATTTTTCTCTTTGATATAAATTGTTGGGTTCCCAATTTAGATAGATTTGTGTTTATTCATTTTCCTAAAATTTATAATGATATTTAATTCTTGATTCATTTCTTTTCTTGTCTCTTTACCTATTATCATGAACTATTTCTCAAGCATGCATAATTACACGAAGTTGGGGAGAAACGACAAAAAAATGGAATAAAGAGAGATGTGAGAAACTAAATTACAATTAATTGACGCGTAGCCTTGCATAATCCCATGAAGTAGGAGAGAAATAATGACAGAAACAGAAACCATGACAAAAAAGGGGAATAAAGAGAGATGTGAGAAACTGAACCAATTACAATTAATTCACGTGTAGCCTTGTGTTTGGTCAATTTTTTTATAGGTTTCATTTTTCTTCCTGCCCCCTACACTAAAATCTTAAAATCACAACATCTTCTTTTTTGGATAAATCTGGCCTTTAAAAATTGTTTTAATTTTAAAAAATAATAAAAAAAGTAATTTGAAAACTAAAATCAAACTAAAACAAAACAAAGAAAAATTAACCAAGGGTGACTAAATAATTTACCTATCTTAGGACACATTTTCTCACCCTACTACCAATACTTCTTCCACCAACATATTATCGTCACCACTCCACCAGTCTCACCAATACCCACCACCATTATCCCCACCGCCGATCCACCGCCACCACCCACCATTACAACCACCATTAGTGTTTAATTTATCTATCTTAGGACCCCTTTTCTCACCCTACTACCACTACTTCTTCCACCACCACATTATCATCACCACTCCACCAGTCTCACCAATACCAACCACCATCATCCCAACCACTGCCCACCATTACAACCACCATTAATGCTTACTGATATGGTTAATATCAAATAAATTTATTATGTATCAACAAAAATATATTCATTTGATTAATTAAAGAAACATTTATTATGAAATATCAATTGAACATTTATTATAAATTTTAATTAAACGTGATCATTTATAGCGGTAGATTTATGTTCTGCAAGTATAATAAATTTGATCGTTCTTTATCTTGCCTAACTTGTCCAATTTTTTTTTTTTTGTATTCTGGAAATGTAATCAATTTTATTTTAATACTAAAAACTGTGATTTATTCGATCGGGTACTATAAATAGTTGGGATCCCATTTGGGTGATCCAAATGGTCATGATCATATTGTCTTATATGATTTAGTATCCTCCTCAAAATATTTGTGTTTTGTCCTTAGCAGTTGTGCTAAAAACATCTAACTACATCTATCACAATAAAATGTTGCCCATTTTGTAAAGACACAAAACTATTATTGTCCACTACTATTCACTAACATCCACCACCGTATGTAAAAACCAGCCACACCCACTATTTTTTCCACCACCAGTAATGTTACCACCTCCACCACTCACAAATACTCGCCACTGTTTCCACCACCCACTGCTTCTTTCACTACCACCATTAAAAATTATTAGTATAATTTTTAACCTGGGTCACTGTAATACAATGGTAAAGTCATTGGGTGATGATACCAGTTACCTGAGTTCGAAACTCGCCAGCACCTATATACATATAGTTTTTAATAAACTTATTTATTAATAAAAATATGTATTTATTAGATTCATTAAATGAACATTTATCTTGAAAAATTAATTAATCATTCATCATGAGCAATTAATAAAGTATTTATAATGGTTAGTTGAAAAAACCACAGCCGTAGATTTATCCCTCCTAGACAAATCTCGGCCACTCTTTATCTAGCCTAACTTAGCCAAGCTTTGTTTTGTATCTTAGATTAGTTCATGAACAACTGATTTTAGAACTTAACCTACTCAAGTACGCAAATGGGTACGCATACTTAAGTAGCCGGACTGAGTTTGCTTTCGCCAGCACGCGAACGTGTACGCATACTAGTACATTTCCAAACTCCAGCAGAAATTCACTAACCCGAACTTCCGCCGATGACGCGTCGTGTACGCATACTTATTTCCTGGACTTCCATTCACCAACCAAAGACGCGTACGTGTACGCATACCATGGTTCCCGGACTTGGACTTACACAAATGTGAATACACACACTATGCTTATATCCAATCATGGTTACATGTTCTAAACTCTCAATTCAATCATTGAAACATTCTTAGAGGACGACAATAGATGTCTCACACAACTATTAGCTCCAAAGTAATTTTCAAGTAATCGAATGATCAATACGAAACATTCCGAGTCTACACCAAATGATTGTCTCACACAAATCATGTAAGATGTTACAAGGCGATTTTCACATGATCATTTTTTGACTTGCGTCAAGAATAAAAGATGAACTTGGTTAAAGCGAAAGCTTAATTACCAACACATATTTCGAGAAATAGATAAGCGAGATAAACTCGGCTCGAAATATCAAATGTGTATAATTGAAGTCTATATAGCAATACGACTTTTGTCTCAAATAGGAGATAGAGTAGATAGACTTTTGAGTGATAGATGAGTTCAAGTCTCCACATACCTTTTGTTGATGAAGTTCCACAAGTTCCCTTGAGTAGTTCTTCGTCTTCATTTCATGAACACCGTGAAGTATAAAGCTCAACTACACTTTCTATCATAATCCGAGACTTAGCTATAAGTAGACTAGAAATCAAGACTTATAGTTTTGGCAACTTGTTTTGGGGTAAAAACTGTTTCTGCCGGTTTTGGTAAATTTGGGTGTGTTGCTGAGAAATGAATTTAGACCTAAAAATGCACTGCACGAGAGTACTTTAGATTCGAGAGATCAATCTGTACAATCCTGGCCTAAACCAAGAAATGGTCGTTCCAGTCTTGCTTCGGTCACAAAGTAAAGGAGAAAGGTTAGTCTTAGGGAGGGAAGCGAAGAAGGTGTTGAGACCAGAATGGTTAATTCTGCAGGTGTGGCTAATTTATGACTTGTATCAGAATGTGGAACTGGCTTGCGGAATGTAAGCTATCAGTTCTTTGGTGTTTTTCTGGATACTTGTATTGTTGTTAACCAAAACCGTTGTTCTGGTCGAAATAGGTAGAGACCTGTTTATACAAGTCATAATTGAACGCACCTTGGTCTCGTAGGAAGTGGGAATGATTGAGTGATGGAGAAGTGGTGTAATGTGTAAATGCCAGAAACCACGTTCCCACTTTGAAGGAAACGGGTTCGTTTACACCCACTACCTCTTGCCGTCACTAACTGCCCGCTTTCCTGACACTTTCTTATAATGGGCGTGTTGCACGCCGCACGCTGTAAACCGCCAGACCAATACCCTGATGAACATCCCCCAATTTGTTGACATGTTTGATGTCTCGAATATTTTCGTGGAAAATGTGAAGCAGATTGCCGAGTGGGTCTCGTATGCAAGACCTGGCTATTCTGATTAATTGTATGATAGCAGGTAGCCATGTGTGGCAAGTCAAAGTTAGGAGACTTGCCGCAGGAGAATAGCGTGTGATGCTATTAGGTTAGTCTTGGTTGGTCGCCTAAGACTTACCATAGGCCACTCAATTCTGTGGCGAATTTGGACGGCTGAGATTGTAATTCAGGAGAGAGGGTGGCCGTTGATTATGGCCACATTCCGTTGGCACCTGTTAATAGTATAGTGGCATAGCCGCGCCCATGGTATGGTGGCATAGCCGCGCCTGTGGCATTGTAGCATGGCCAAAGCTAGGATTTGGCGTCGTGGCCAAAGTTAGGGCTTGGCGGCATGGCCAAGCCTAGGATTTGGCTCCGTGGCCAAAATTAGGGCTTGGCGGCATGGCCAAGGCTAGGATTTGGCGTCGTGGCCAAAGTTAGGGTTTCGGTTAATGCTACTGAAGCAAAAGTCGTGTTTCGATCATAAAACCCTAATTGGAGTCCGTTATGGCGTTGGCCACGAACAGAAAGTGGGTTAGCACGCAGTTGCGCCATTTGTGGCACATTGGCATGTTACTGTGGCGGAATGGCATGTTGGCACGGCATGGCATGTTTGGCATGCCTTGGCATGCCGATCAACATGGTGGTGCGGCATGGCACGTTTGGCATGCCAGTTAGAATGGTGGCGTGGCAGGGCGCGTTTGGCATGCCAATTGACATAGTGGCGTGGCAGGGCTCGTTTGGCCTTTCAACAAATGAGGCGGGTTTAAAGCGACCTGATTGGTCAAAAGAGGGGCCGGCCAAACATAGGGCATGGCCACATCTCTAGTGCTCGTGGCGCATTTAAAGTGACCTGATTGGTCGATAGGAAAGAGGAGGGCCGGTCAAGCAGCATGGTGGCGTGGCCATCTGCAAGTGGCGCCGGCTGGCCTATTGTACAGCCACACCTCCCTTGCTGCTGATCCTAATTCCCGTGGCTCCTCTTTTGTTCTTTGTTTTCTGATTTTGGGTAGGACTTTGCACCCACTAATCCATGGCGGATCAATTGCCTAGTTTGCCTAGGTTTAGTTTCGACCAACAGGGTCTGATATACTGCACGGGGCGCAAAACCCTAAAATTAATTAGGTTGAGATTTGATTTTCGTGAGTTATCACAAAATTGATTGAACTCTGTATGTTGACACAGAGTTCTTCAAATTTATTTCCAGAGAGCAGTATGCTTTCCGATTGAGTACTTTATGCAAAGACCTTAACCTTGATACTTCGGTTAAATTCATGTTATTCTGCTGCAAGCGAACACTAATTGTCATGTCATATCAAAATTAAGGGTTCAGCCGTGGAACGTAGCACAGAAAGATTCAATGTACTATATTGATGAATAATACAGGCATGATGTTGAAATTTACAGAATATTTGGGATTGTTGCTACATGCACCATTCTGGATAAATTTCATGTAAATATATTGAATTGCTCAATAAATGCGCCAGTGACAAGGTTAGACATTCATCACTTTTTCATGGTTCTGTCTCTTTGCAGATTGACAGCACATTATACATAGGGTTTTACAATTTTATCCCTGAACTAAAAACCACCATCAACATTAAGTCCCTTGCTTTGCACGTAATAGTGACATTGTTGCGGGGTAAGCATTAGATGGTGAGAGACAAGAACAAATTGAAAACGCGAGGCATGTGAGGATTACCAGGAAAATTTGGTTGGCTTTTGGTAATGGACTTGAGCGGCCGGTGGTTTTGTACTGGTGTGCCGTTGGTTCGACAGGGGAGCTTTGGCGTCATGGAGCGTTGGCACTGGTTTGGCCACGGAGCTTTGCGTCATGGAGCGTTGGCGCTGGTTTGGTCACAGAGCTTTGCGTCATGGAGCGTTGGCACTGCAGGCCAATCGTCCTCTTTCGACTGATGGCCTCCGTATTGGCGCTGCGACCTTGGCCTAAGGCTCGACGACCCGGCTGCTCTTGTCCGTGTACAAGTCCAAGATGGATTCTTTTTTCCACTCGAATTCTTAAAACTCGTGTCTAAGAAAGGCGTCGCTCCTTTTTTTTTCGTTGCCTTTGCTTCTGCGTCTTCGTGTTAGCGGCAAAGGTGCATCAATCGAGAGCCAGGCGGAACAACATCAGTGCAAGGAGGCAAGCATATATCAGGTAGGCATTCCAACGTCTTTTCTTTTTGTTTGCTCTTCCTCTTCTGCGTTGGTGTGAACCCTAGTCGTAGACGTAGCTTCATAAACTTGCAAAACTTGTCCCAGTATGTTCGTAATCCTAACTTTAGGTTTTGGCCGTGAGCATAATTCCCACAGCAAGACTTAGTTTCATCTGTAAGCCCAATTCCCACGGCAAGACATCATATTTTGCTTGAGTAGGTATTAGCTTTCACTCATTGTGGCCGTGGGTGTCGTGTCATGCGACCAAATAAAATTTTCCGGTAGAGAATTTGTTGTTGGCTCTGGATCATTAGCGGTTGAACTCAATTTTGGCAAAGTCCTCATGCATGGTTTGCTTCAAAGTAATAACTCTTCTTCTGTTTTGCTCTGTTGTAGTTATTCCAAAAGTGAAAAGTAGCATAAGGAATTCTTGTTAAGATGTCACCTGGAGATGGTTATGCTGCCGTGTCAAGAAATGCTAACAACTCCAAAGATAAGCCAAACATGGACGATGAATTCTTTACAAGGTCTCATACGGTCATGAGGACCCATCCCAAACATGTGGTAACCCTTCTAACTGATTCAGAGAATGAGGGAGACGTCCAGTCTATTTCGCCACGGCGTGTGATACGGTTTTTCCTCCAGAGAAAAGAGTATCCAGCTTCTTCTATTGACTTTAAGATTCGCCGTAGCCCATTGCGCTCTTATGAAAGATGGATGAGATTCATGATAAGCCATGATCATGTCAAGGCCAATTTGGTTAAGGCGCAAATCATGAATGTTGTCATGGCGTCTGCGACACTTCAGATTAGGAAGGATGCTGCAGGTGTGATTACTTTCATCTCCAGGTGGTGTATGGAGACTCATACTGCCATATGCAGATGGGGCAAAATGACTATTCTTTGGAAAGTGTAGCTGTTCTGTTAAATCTTCCAGTAACCGGGAATCTTGACGTTATCTTGTCCGAGGAAGAAGAAGAAATGCACGCCACTCTAGTCACGAATTCGACATGATATGTTAGGAAGGTGATAAAGATTTTGATTTATCGTTGTTGTAGTAATTAAGATTCGAACTCTAAGACTTGTGAAGATTAAATTTAAAGATTTAGTAATAAAGCGAGAGTCACTGGGTCTAGGATTCCACCGCATTCATAACATAAGGCTCAATTATTTATTCTCAACAATTATCGCTCAATAAATAAAACAACACGGACTCTTATTTTTGCCAAGGTAGATTCTCCAAATATTAGTTATAAATCGTAAACATGGGACATCAAACATCTAAGCAAGCATGACCCATCTAATAAAATGATAACTAATTTTTTCAAATCATAATTCTATTTTAATTAATGCAAAAGTCAAATAGAAAATAAAATAAATTCACCCATGTATGAAGTTCGGCTTCTTCCGTCGACCCAGTGTAGGGGTTTAACTCCTCATATTGTAGGCACGCTCAAAATTCATTTTTATTGCTCAAAAGTGCTTACAGGAGGTGAAGAGATAAGAAAACTGAGTTTCGCAACGCTATAAAGCTGTTACAAAACTATTACAATGAAAATTACAGAAAACTATTGTTTTTATCTGTCGCAGAAAACTGTCGTTCCTGATGGAAACAATGACCGTTTTAAACGACAGACTACAAGCGTAGTCTGTTCTTCTTCTTCTTCTTCTTCTCTGCAGCAGCAGAGAAATCTGCTCTGCAACCCTCTGTTCTTCTCCCCAACTCTCGATACCCTCTCTTGTGACACCAACAGCCTATTTATACATCACCAACACCCTCAACCACTCGATTAAATGCCATATATCTCGTCTTTACTTCCTCTTCCAAATCACCGAGATTTCTTTCTTTCTTTAACTTTTCCACGCATCTCTGGATTGACAAAATCTCTCTCAATTATTAGAATAAAATCCAGAGAATATTACTTCCTTAAACTGCACAAATAACTTCAATGGAGTGATACAGGGAAGTCGAGAATATTTCATCCATGTTTTAGCTCATCACGTCTCTACAACATCCAAACACACTCAAATCTTGCTCAGAACAATATCAGAAAAAGCCCAACCTACTTCAGACACGCGCAGTCCTCAAACACTTTCCAAAAATAAAGCCGAGAATATATTTCTTCCCTGATTCTTCTCTGTTTGATGATTCAACCAAGTCTAGTCGACACAAATAACTATACCAATCATGTTTCGTAGAAACATGCTGGTTCCAATCCAAATCCGAGATTTAATCTCTCTCAAACTTCTAAAGTTCTTAACAGAACTCTCGGGTTTTTGACTTCTCCAGCCCAACTCTGTTGAAACAAATCATTATACCATCCCTGTTAAGCCAAAACAAGTCCGCCCAAGAAGTTTCAGCGATTAAGTCTCTCTAAAAATCCTCCAAAACTCGAGCCCTAAATCTGTTTCTTCACTGCCATTTTTTCCCGCCAATTTTCAGATTTGAAAATGATGAAGATGAAGTGCCCCTAGCCAAATCCGGAGTGTGAATAGCAATAAGTGCTGAATAGCAAATAAGGTGCCCCTTAGTAATTGAGGTGCCCCTTAACCAACAGTGAGAGTCCGAATAACAAATGCCCTCCGGGGGTGCTTTAACAACTTTTCGAGCTGATTTTTCTAAAAATGTTTATTGCCCAAAAACACCTACAAACAAGTTTATTAGTAATAAAATGAGTCCCAGCTAATGTATTTATGGGTGAAAATGCGTCGCACTTTCGTGCTTATCAGAAGGACTATGAAGAAAAGTGCTTTTATACTTGGTGGGTGTCTGAATGGTTCCCTGAGGAGCCAGAGCCGAATCAGGTGTTGGATGACACACTCAGTGTTGCTACCTTCTTAGCCTTGTGGTTATATAGAGATATTTTTGATGATGGCTCTGGCAAGAAAGGAATAAGACAGAAGCTCATCAAATTTGCTATCAAATTGGCGAAAGGCGTTGCTCTCCCATAGGCAGTTTGTTCCTTGGCTCCTTGTATACCCATCTGGATTACTTAGCAGCGGACATGTAGGTTTCTAATGGGTATTGTTGATGGTGGATTTTCGTTTAAGGTTAAATTTGTAAAAAACCAGAAAAATCATGCGCTGACATCTTGTAAAAGATAAAGCCATTTATAAGTGTTGGATACTCCCTCACTTAATTCACCAAGAATGGAGCATGTAGCAACAATCCCATTCGAAATTCCTCCAAGCATGTAGCAACAATCCCATCCCGTGAATTTCATATCACCTTGTATTTCAAAGACTCATTATCGGTGTGGCATGACGATTGAGTGCTACTCTTACGATAACACGAACCTCCAAGCACTATAATGAAACCATGTACGAAATACCCGTCTCTCTCGGTGTGTTATACTAGCCCGATTGAGCCCTCTCGGTGTGTTATACTAGCCCGATTGAGCATCCGGACTTATCGACCGGATATGATTTGATCGCAGATCATCCAACTCCATAAGCATGATTGGATGACCCCAGATCAATTCCATCACCCCCAAGCGGTATGGAATACCCACGGCCAATCCCGCATGGTCGGTCATTGGCTTTGCCAAGAAACCTGTTCATACCAAGCATTATGGACTGGAAAACCCTAAATTAGGGTTTGCGGCATATTACATGTGTCGCAAAATGTCTCAACCATCCATCTTCGCAGGTATAGATGGAGGGTGTAGATATAGACTCAAAGGGCCCAGAGCATGTCAACACGATTACCGTGGGCCCGCCTACACACTTGACCAATCGGTCAAGACCAACCACGCATGGTTGTAACAAATTCGTATGCCCAAACAAGGAGTGACGCGCAGCTTTGAAAATCCAAAATTAGGGTTTCAAGCCATCACGCGCGTCCATCTTCTCCGGCACGAATGGAGGGTCACAGATTAGATTAAGCAGTCCTGGTCATACCAAAGATGACCACCGTGGGCCCATCTACCTCCTCATGTGTTCGGCCAAGGCATACCATGCCTGGCTATCCCAAACCGTCCACCTAAACTTGCGTGGTTACACTTCCCAAATTGCAAACTGATCTCGACCACTCAACTTCACCCTGACGATTTGAGTGGCTTAGATCACGTTTTCATGGGATAGTCAGGTATAGGTGTGAACACCAGCCTACCACCTACACGCTGGTATGATCGACCAAGACCGACCAAAATGGGTCGTCTTGAAACGCGTGCCCAAACTAGGGATGTCACGCGGTTTCCAACTCCTTTGCGGCAATGGATTTCTGCCGTAAACCGATCTCAACCACTCAACTTTACCGGTCAAATTGAGTGGCCTAGATCGCGCCTTCATGGGACAGTGAGGTATGGACGTGCACACCGGCATGATGTCTACACACATGCCCGGTCGGTCCTCTCCAAATCCCTTTCCATGCTCGGTTTTCGACCAAGTCAAGAGTAATGCTTGCGCACCTCTTCAAAAACCCTAATATTCATTAACGGTCGCAGATGAGTGTCTCAAAGATCATCTCATCCGTCCAACTTCACCAGCTTGGTTATACAACCCTGGTCAGGAGTTATTTGGTTAGTGAGGCGTCATTACCCATCACTTTACCACACCATGATGCAATACCTGCATAAAATACACACGGTACTTCACAAGTATCGACTTCACCAATAACGCAGTTATTCAATTCAAAGATTACATGCTATCTTTCGTGGATCCACGATCCACACATTCCGTTTATCAATCATGTCACAAACCGGGGATACATACTTTGGGGTATTGGTCCGGCGGTTTACAGCGTGCAGCGTGCGTGCAACGCGCCATCACAAGAACGTGTCGAAGTCATGGACGGTTAGAGATGAACAGGAGAAGTGGGCAAGACTGGTCGTGTGGCACCGACGCACAACTCCACTACTCCATCACTCCACTTCCTCCACTTCCCACGAGAGACGTGAATAAGGCTCAATGACTTGTATAAATTGTTTCTCCGCCCTATTTCAAACAACAACACAAGTCCATACGAGACAGAAAACCAAGTGTTAATATAAAAAACGTATTCCAACACCCAGAGCTTGCTTGCATCAATCACAAGCCTGCTCACCTTTCTGTTACAAGTCATAAGCAAGCCAACACTTTCACAATCTCAACACCTTCTTCGCTTCCCTCCCTAAGATCAACCCCATCTCCTTCACTTTGTGACCGAAACAAGTCTGGAACGACCATTTATTGGTTTAGGCCGGACTTGCACAGATTGATCTCTCGAATCTACAAGCACTCACCGCGCAGTGCATTTGTTTAAGGTTTAAATTCATTCCTCATCCACACCCCAAATTACCAAATTCTGCAGGAGTAGTTTTCACCCATAAACAATTGGCGACCACAAAGGGGAGGTTAATCTCTCGGTTGTAAAGTCAATTTCTTCGAAATCCGATTCAATTTTATCAATTTCAAAAGGGTAGATCTTAGAATCAATTCAATCAACAATTCATTTCAAGATGGTGGAATTAAGGTCCGGATCAAGAATCAACTCGATGGGGCTAGTGTGGGTACCAATCCCGGTGTCGAAGTACCGTCGGTGGAGCTACCGTAGCCAACACATCTCGAGGAGTCGTTACCTCTATCACCAACACTAGCGGAGCAGAGACATCCCAAAGAGGGTGTAACGCCCCCATCACTGAGCCAAAGCAGCGCAAAATCCCGCATCTCCTCAAGTGTAACACCTCCGGTGGTCACCAGAGCAACAACTTTCACTCCCCATCGGGACGAGGAGCCGGAGGCACAAGAGGAGGACCACCGTCTATTACCGTTGCAGACTTGATGGAGAAACAGGAAGTTCTTGCTAAGACTCAAACAGATATGGCCGCAACTCGAAGGAGGTACTCACTTTCCTCAAGACCTTGACCGAACGATTGCCGCAGATTCACGTCAATCTTTGGAGCCAACAAGAGATGCCTTCAATTCACCCGGAGCGTGCGTTTCCACTCGGACAAGCTCGTGTTGCTCCCGAATGTTCAAGAGAAAGGGACCAGCCACCCAACTTCATCACACGTGAGGATCTAGAACGACTCCTTCAAAGCCGAGGCAAAGGAAATCGACGGATGCACACCAACACCAACCTCCATACCCTCTAGATATGCAACGAATCCCTCTTCCAAGAGGTTACACCTCTCCCCGCTTCTCCCTCTACGACTCAGTACTGTAATGCTCGTGAACATGTCTCTCGATTCTTGGAATCCTTGGGGAACATGAATACAATCATGTTCTGCGCCTGAAAAAGAATTCTCGAAATTACTTACGGGAGGGCATACACTGTACAACAACATCGCACCTAACAAAGATATCCAACTGGAGCGAGATGGTCGGTGCTTTCTGCGAAAGTATTTCTTCGTGTCCGAACAAATCACCTTTTCGGATCTAGGAAGAATTCTTCAACGGAACAACGAGCATCCTAACGACTTCGTAAAAAGATTCGAACTCAAGCGCTGGATTGTCATGACCCGAACGTCACCGAACGATAATTGGTGGAGTTGTGCATCAACGGGATGATACCCATATACCGCGCTCTGTTAGAGAACCCGGGCTTTCAAACGTTCTCTGAACTCCACGAGGCTGCAAAACGTTCAAAGAACAACACAGCACCGGCACTCGCTAGAAAGAACCGTGAGTCGTTCGAAGTGAAGATTCACGTGAAAGTCGAGGGAGCAGGCGCCTCACGAACAAGCAATACAACACCGGTCCTTCCGTGAGTGTAGTGGGCGGAGGAGAGAAAAGGAAAGCTCCGGTGATGAACAACAAACCATGCGGACATCCCGCACACAAGACTTCGTCTCAAAAAGGAGCAGACAAAACTCCTGCACAAAACACTAAAGACACGGGTTTTCCTTTTCCCATGAATGAAGTGATAGAGCTCTTGGAAGCGTGGATCCAAGACGACGCCGTAAAGCTGCCCCCTATCAGACGTCCTCCAACCGAGGAAGAAATGGCAGATCCCAGATATTGTTGCTACCACATGTTCGTCCATCATCCAACCAAAGATTGCAACAGGTTGAAACAAATATTCAGGGAAAAGGTAGAGACTGGGGAACTCCAGCTTGGAAACGAAGGTGTTCATAGAGACCCTCTACCTATCGTGAACCGCATGATTTCTCGGGGATTACATTCGCAAGACCGTACAATCTATGATGGAGCACATATGTGAAATCTTGTACTTCTCCAAAGGAAAGCGTCAAGACATATTTGCGGCCCTCAACCACGTTGTGTCGTAGGCGTTTGCATCCAAATGCGATCCAGAACCCCGCCTTTCCTGAAAGACATAAGCAATGGAAACTGGGGACTCCTAACCGTCACTCGTTTGAGAAACGTTGAATTCGATAGCGTGTTGATTGATACGGCTTCCGAATTTAACATCATTACTATCAAGACCTTGAGAGCGGCAAAGATTTCGAAGCAGGAAGCTACTCGTCACCCGACTGTGGTTAAAGATTCAGCAGGAGAGACCAGAGATGCATACGGATATATTGATCTGGAAGTCAAATTGGGTGATGCCTCGACACAAGCAAAGTTCTACATAGTCAAAGATCACCCCAACTACGACATGATCCTAGGGCGCCCTTGGATGCATGGTAACAAAGCCATACTGGAAGTCTGTCCTCCACCGGTTTCGATACCTGAAAGAATCTCCAACACGCCTTCTGGACCTCCTGATGATCGTTTGTTGCCGCACCAGCAACTTACCAATGTGACACAACTTCCCGGAGAGAGCCTGTCAGCATACGTTGGAAAGTTCCGATCTCAAGTAAGTCTCGCCACGCAACTCTCTTTGCAACCTACCGCCCCTCATTCGACAAGTCCCGGGACCGGCTCCAATCAACAAACCAACCCCGGCTAAGAGATGTGAATGGGAGGCCGGCCCTTTCAAGCGTTTTATCAGCAGCGTGGAAGCTGTTTTGGTCAAAGACGATGAGGCCAAGGTCCAAGTATCTGCACGACCAAACCCGTTTGGAATTGGAGACCTAGTGACGAAGGCGACTACGTTCAATGTTGGGAGCGTGACGGTGAAGATGACCACTCCACCTGACTCACCTACCGAAAGAGAAGATGAGCCATACCTGGTAGTAGATGTTATCCTATGCGGCTACTGCAAGCTCATCAACGCTGATAAGCTAGAGGGCATAACAATTCACTCACAATGGCTCAAACCCTACCGAACTTAAGATACTGTGCTACCACTTTCCAGCATTCTCCACACTTTAAAACGCTGTGCTATTTTTCCAGCGTGTTTCCTTTTACAATTTCATGTCATATTTGTAATTCCCCAGAAAATGATTGCAATACTTGCATTCATAGTTAGGGTCTCAATTTTCAATTTAGTTGAAACACAATTTCCATTTGAGAACCTCTTTACTCACACAAAGTCCTGAGTCAGCCTAAATCAACCCACTGGAGCAAGAAAGGAAACCCTAAGCAAATATCTCACGGGAAGAAGGAAATAGAACGTGTGCACAAAAGGGAAATGATTTGAGACGTCTGCCCCAGCAAACCCAAGAAGATCTTGCATTAGAAGCACAGGTCCGTGGATATTCCATTATGATATTGTTTCTTTTATCACTAAGAATTATGTGTGAAGGCGCACCCTTGCACCTGAGAAGGTTCGATTGCAGTCTTGACAAAGGGTTATAAAAGAAAACTTTATTCAAACAATCAAATGGAAGAAAACCTTGAACTCGGCCGCCACCGAGTACAAGGAAGATGTTCGAGTGTACAGAATATACTTGGAAAGAAAAATAAAATAAAATAGGTTTTAGTTGTCAAGAGAGCCGGCCTCGCCTGCACTACCGCTGGGTTCTTCTCCATCACCTGTTGATGCACCTCCCTTCGGATCTACCTCAACTTCTACATCAGACATCTCCGCAGCAGCAGCGCACTCCATCCTAACATCATCAGTGGGAGCATCAAAGGGCACAACAACACTAGGGGCCGCCCAAATTGCTTTCACATGTTCAGGTTCGTCTGTATCAGAATCAAGAATTATTACGCCGTCCTGGATCGGGTAATCACACTTGTCTTCATTCGGAGGTCGTTTATGCTCAACTCTCCGCCTCTTCAACCATGGGCAAATCTCTCGCTCTTGCGCTTACTAGTGTCTCGCAGCGTTTCCTCGCGCCTCCGCCGCTCCTCCATGTCAATCGCAGCTGAAAGTGCACAGATACGTCCTCTTGCAATACGAAGGTGTGAAATAGACATCCCCTGTATAGCACGGCCGACTTCGCGAAGCGGAAGATCGATCTTAGCCATTACATATTCGTGTGCACGGTTTTCGGGCTTGTCAACTTCGAAACTTCTTTCTGGGGAAGCAACAGAATGAGCGTCCACCACTTCCATGATAAACTGCAAAAGAGAGGAGGTTATGAGCACACACAAAAAAAAAAAAAAAAAAGAGATCATCAAATCCATCGATCAGTTAATCAGAAAATCAGAGCAGTACCTGAGATATAGAATAAACGACCACGTGAGATGATTCTTTATAATCTCACAAGTCGACAGAATCCCAGAAGGAAAAGAAGTCTTTACTTGCCACCTATGAAGGCTGCTTATTCGGGATAACAATCGACGAGGCTTATCAGATATACCTGAGGAAAGCCGTGCATGATGAAAGAAGTACACCTGAAGAAGCGGCCGAGCTCAGATATGTACAAGAGGAACCAAAGCGACTCACCAGATCAAGTCATGTTTCCTTCGCATCCTTAATCGTAACCAACCAGCCCAGGCAACGCTTTGACTATCCGGTAAATATGTATCCAATTTAGCCTGGTCATTTCAGTATATATGTATGTCACCATCTCATGCCTACTACACAATAGTGTAACCATTATGTGCTAGGCAGGGGACTTAATGTTGATGGTGGATTTTCGTTTAAGGTTAAATTTGTAAAAACCGTAAAATCATGCGTGACATCTTGTAAAAGATAAAGCCATTTATAAGTGTTGGATACTCCTCACTTAATTCACCAAGAATGGAGCATGTAGCAACAATCCCATTCTCGCGAATACATGAAATTCCTCCCGGGTTGGAGCATGTAGCAACAATCCCATCCTCGTGAATTTCATATCGCCTTGTATTTTCTAAGACTCATTATCGGTGTGGCATGACGATCGAGTGCTACTCTTACAGAGTAACACGAACCTCCAAGCACTATAATGAAACCATGTACGAAATACCCGTGACAGCCGACTCTCGGTGTGTTATACTAGCCCGATTGAGCCCCTCTCGGTGTGTTATACTAGCCCGATTGAGCATCCGGACTTATCATTCCGGATATGATCCGATCGCAGCCATCCAACTCCATAAGCATGATTGGATGACCCCGCATAAATTCCATCATCCCCAAGCGGTATGGAATACCCACTACCACCCCCGCATGGTCTGGTCATTGGACTAGCTTGCCAAGAAACTGTTCATACCAAGCATTATGGACGGAAAACCCTAAATTAGGGTTTGCGGCATATTACATGTGTCGCAAAACAGTCTCAACCATCCATCTTCGCAGGTATAGATGGAGGGTGTAGATATAGACTCAAAGGGCCCAGAGCATGTCAACACGATTACCGTGGGCCTGCCTACACACTTGACCAATCGGTCAAGACCAACCACGCATGGTTGTAACAAATTCGTGCGCCCAAACAAGGAGTGACGCGCGGCTTTGAAAAGCCAAAATTAGGGTTTCAAGCCATCACGCGCGTTCATCTTCTCCCTCCGCACGAACGGAGGGTCACAGATTAGATTACAGCGTGTCCTGGCCATACCAAAGATGACCACCGTGGGCCCATCTACCTCCTCATGTGTTCGGCCAAGGCATACCATGCCTGGCTATCCCAAACCGTCCACCTAAACTTGCGTGGTTACACTTCCCAAATTGCAAATCGATCTCACCACTCAACTTCACCGACGATTTGAGTGGCTTAGATCATGTTTTCATGGGATAGTCGTGGTATAGGTGTGAATACCAGCCTACCACCTACACGCTGGTATGATCGACCAAGACCGACCAAGATGGGTCGTCTTGAAACGCGTGCCCAAACTAGGGATGTCACGCGGTTTCCAACTCCTTTGCGGCAATGGATTTCTGCCGCAAACCGATCTCAACCACTCAACTTTACTGGTCAAATTGAGTGGCATAGATCGCGCCTTTATGGGACAGTGAGGTATGGACGTGCACACCGCATGCTATCTACACACATGCCCTATTCGGTCCTCTCCAAATCCCTTTCCATGCTCGGTTTCGACCAAGCTGAAGAGTAATGCTTGCGCACCTCTTCAAAAAACCCTAATATTCATTAACGGTCGCAGATGAGTGTCTCAAATGTGGATCAGAATATCGCGACATCAGTACCCTGCGAGATCAATAAACGACAGTATTGCGGAGGTATCGCAGGGAAGTGATTTAAGTGACGCATTAGATGACGAAAGCCAGAACGTGAGAAAAGTATGAAGACTTGGCGAGATTTAGGAGTGTCGCAAGGAAAAATGTTTATAACACTCGCGACATTTCGCGAGTTATTCCCGAAAATAAAGGACAGCTTAGCTGTCATCCACTGTGTATTACCCTATATAAAGGGTTGAATTAGTCTATTGTGGGAGAGTTCTTTTTGAATTGTTAAGCAAGTCATAAGGAGAGAGAAAATCTAGAGTGATTGTAATTTCTTTAGATCTGATATATCTATCCTTGTAAACATTTCGAGAAGATTATCAATAAAAGTATATAATTAAGCATCTTCCAATGTGTCAATTAAGCAAATTCTAGTGAGGGGTGTAGTGTGGGATTTCCTGCAACTACATATGCACTAGAAACAGGGAGCGATTCTAAAAGATTGTAGCCAAAATTATCCGAATCAAGAAAATGAGAGAAAAAGATGTTAAATTAGATGAGGAAGAGGAGTTAAGAAACAATGAATATAATGAAGATATGGAGTACAGTTTAATTAATGAATTTCACGAAAATATCAGAGGAAGAATACATAAACGAGATTTTGAAGGAAAGAAGATTATAGATGAAGAGAAGATATCTGGTAGGAGCTTAAGAGTGTATTTTCCTCGTGGCTTCAATCAGGAAGGACAGAAACACACCATGGAAGCCAAACTGCTGCGAGGCGCGTTACATGTAGGCGTCCATCTCTGTAAGTGAAGACTCCAGCTCCTTCACTCACCAAAAGGGGCCTTTTCAAAGGGTGGCTTAGTAATCGAAGGAGGAACAATATCACATGCCATTTGTTAACAATTAGCAGGAAAGCCAGACCTTGGCCTCTCACCCAATTAAAATCTTTACAGAATGATGAAAACTGTAGAATGATGGTGGCACGCGCTGTAAAGATGGGACCAATTCCATGGTGGCCAGGCTGGGGCCAGCTAACATCGGGAATGAAAGAGTCTCCGGGCCGGGGTCTCTGCCAGTTCGCTCTGTCACGGGACAGGCGTCGAGGTCTTGTTCAGCTATCAAAATTACAGATGTGTTGCAGGACATACGAAAATCACAGTGGATGAAAATTAAAGTGTTATAACATGTACCAATTCAAACCAATCAAAAGCAATCTAAAGGCAGTTCGGACATGAGTAGAGGACCAAATCAGGAACAGGAATTCAGGCTGCTGGGTAAAGCTGTCAGGCTTCTTCATCTCCAGCTTTTTAGACTGTGTGTGGTCCCGGTAAAGAAGAAACGGAATAGAATCCAAGTCTGCGTAGATTCAGGCTTAGACAAGTGCTTCCCCAAAGGGTGCTTCATAACACTTGACATGTTAGTGGGTACGTGGACAGCCTCTTTATGGTTGATTATCAGCGGATGCAATGGGATAAGGATATTATAAGAACCACGATCACGGGGTAAGGCGGCTTTAGGACCCTCTTGCAGCATGATTTTATTATCACAAAGTTGCCATTGGTTTAAGATACCGGTATAGCATATCAGGCTGGCGGCTTCCAATCTTCCATTTATGATGCATAAACAGAAGTAGAGAGACTATGTGGGTGATATAAGTAAATTAAGTCAAAAGAACTCAAAAGCGGACCACTTGAATGTCTTAGAGCAGTGTTTGAAGGTCATAGAATACAAGTTTGAAGATGAATCCTTTGAGAATGTGCTTTGGTGTCTCTTGGTGTTGGATTCAAGTGACATGAAGGAATAAAGGTGACCATCCAAACTGGGCTATCCTCACAGTACGCCTCCCGAACCGTGAAAAGAGCTCCCAGGGTTTCATGGGTAAGGTAAGCTTCATTGGCCAGCATACACCAGGTCTGGCCCAACCTCATTACCACCTTGCTGAATAAAGGGACGACTTTATTTGGGCCACAGCCCCAATGAGGAAGCTTTTGGAGAAGAGATTCCAACAGATACTATCATCTCCAGCCGTCAGAGTCTCACCTTGCAAAGGGGAAATGCCCAGTCACTCCACAACGCCTTCCCAATTTGATAAACACGCCATTAGGAGCTGCACTGAGAGGCATTAAGAGGTGATTATACTATTTAGTGGGATGGCCAAGAGCCGAACTCGAGATACAGGCCAGCGTCTTTGTGTAATCCATTTAATTGGAAGTTTAGGCATTACCTTTATCAGTAAATTTGATACCATGTCTAAATCAGGTCTAAATAGAAGTTTTTTTACTTTCAGCGGTCTGGCCCGGGGGCAGGCAAATGGCTTCTCTAAATGCCGAGAACTAGACATAACATGTTGCATCGCCTAGAGCTATCAAAAGGGCCAGCGTTTGCAGGACTTACCCAGCTGGCCTGCAGAGAGGCCTTCTGGGGACTCACATGAAAAGAGACTCCTGGGAGATTTCAGGACTGTCTATTACTAAGGAGAAGAAGTGTGGCTCTCTTTGTTTGGCTGCACCCTGCAGCCATCTTGGAGGCGGCGTGGTATTAGGTCTCCGGCCGGAAGTATTTTCACGTTCCTTCAGTTGAACCAGATTGCACCCAGCGACTCGCGAGAATATGACTTCCTGTGCAAAGTTTCAATAACTAAACAGCAGAAGATTTTACGTCACGGAGATAAGAGGTGACTCCAAGTTCACTGATGAATCAAATGAATGGGTATATGCGGCAGAAGAAATGTACTAGCCGTCACCAGTCAGGGAAGCCTGGGAGGTTGCTAAGCTACTTTAGGTGCAGCCTGCTTTCATTATTGGTGAAGCAGCAACAAACCATGGCCGATTACTAGTGTTGGCTTTAAGCCCAAGGTTTGAAGGAGTAGGAAGAAACCACAGGTGAGAGAGACCATACAGTCAATGGCTGCCATAACACAAAGACACCAAGATAAAGCAGTTGGCCAGACTCAAGTCATTCGAGGCTTAACTGACTCCTCTTCCGAGGAAGTGGAGTCAAACTACAACTTCTTACATGCTTCGAGTATGCTTATTATAAGATCCAGATGGTTCCTGCTCAGATGTGGGGGTAGCCAGAAAGCTTCAACTACGAAGCTGGTTATTGATAAATTTATGTACAATCCCAGCACAGAGTGGTAGCAGCTTTGCAAACTTGGCTGCTTTACAGGTTGCTTCAGCCTAGAGATGGGCTCAATCAGTTCCTTAAGTCCTGTCAGGGTGCGATCACCTGGTGGAGTTTTAATGTAGAACCCTTCTTTGGGGTTTAGAGAGACCTACATTGGCTGTCTCCATTGATGGGATAATTCCCTTATTACATTCAAGGGCGCCCATTAAGATAAGCGAAAGGCCAAGGCGGTTCATATTCCGTGGGGATCACAGCGCCATACAAGAGCTTAAGGGTTATCATGATGCGGCGGAGAAAAGTACTGTCTGTCTTTGAAGCAGGACACCTGAAGAGGAAGACATCAAGGAAGCTGTTTCTCCAAATGCGCAGAAATACCCTTGTTGACCAGGGCCAGTCGGTGAATTTTATTCCATTTGTCACAGAAATTACCCAAGTCCATGGGAACCTACGTTCCTTCGCCTTACCCTCACTCATGGCGATGTGGCCGTTTCAGGTGAGAAATTTGGACATTTATCGGGAAAATCAATCCACCGTCATCAGGCGCACGGTACATCATATAGCATTAGAATACTTCACCAAATTGGTGAGGCCATTCCTCGAGACACGGGCAACAATTCTGCGGCTTTCATTTAAAGGAATACATCATTTGTCGTTTTATTGCCCAGTACATCCCGATAATGCTCCCTTCCGCCCGACCATGAGTCAGGAATTGCCGGGGGTATGGCATTAAGCGGTCTTCTCATAGTCTACTGTGTCACTCAGGGTGTGGGCAGGGCAGGTACCAACAGAGACATTGATCAGGATCCTTGTTGAGCCCAATTTCCACGACAATCCACAAGGAATGGCATGATCAGGACACCAGTAAGCACTTCTGCAAATAATCATTCGCTTTGGAAGCTCCATTGGGTTTCATAGTACTCACTTGTCTACGGGCGGATCACAGATTCTCGGCCCAGTCAGAATCCTATCGGGTTACGCGTGCTTGGGATCCCATTGGAGCAGGTGGGGTCTCGGCTCTGGGTGCGAGAGTTAGACACTTTGGTTTTGAAGGAATAAGCGAAGAACACATGGGTGTCGGGAATCGGTTCCAGGGGCCTTCAGCAAAATGTAGAGCCACGCGTTTCAAGAGTGGGAGTTTGGTTTTGAAAACGGCCAAACATATCCAACAGGACGCCTGCACACCAAATTCTCACCAGGCAGGAGATTTCTGCTGATTGCTTTAGGCTTCTGATAAGCTACTACAGGATCCCGGCCAAGGTGGCGGAAGTAAAGGCTAGGCGATTTATCAATGGAAAGTAAACAGGCATATGTGCACATTACATCTCACTAAATCAACAACCCCCAGGCATTTATTTTTATTACGTATTTGAATCATCAAATTATATTGAGATGTATCATTAAAATATATTTCACACCAAATCAAAAACCAATAAGTTTATTCATAAAGGCGTTTAAAACTTTTGAGCATAAATGCTCGTACTGTCAAAGGAATGAGGATTTGAAGAGGCCGTCTAAGAAGTTATAGTTCATAAGGCATGTCTCCCGATTGGTGTGATATCTCCAGATTTCTTTTCTTGAGTCCTTCATCTGGCTCTGCCTTCTCAGGTTAGGCTGAAACCTTATCTCTTCAATAGCCTTGTGACGGGAGACAACATTTAAGGATGCAGCTCAGTCAACGCATTAGTATCAAGGCCTTTCTGTAACGACCCATTGAACTCATAGTTCCGGTGATCACCGCCTTCTCCTGCCAGAACCAAGTTAAGCGCGTTGCGGATAAAATACTCTCATCTAAACTGATCGCCAGGAAAGAGGCGTTTACCGCGATGAAACCAGCGGAGGAGCAGTGCCGGACCACGTTCCAGTTCACAGTATGGCCATTACTTCCTCCATAACTTTTGTGCAAGGCACAAACTCCTTCCGCACCGGGAATCCACAGGCATCTCGGTAGCTGGGATCGACATTCACTACGGACATGGATAAGAAGGCCTGCATTGGATATTCATGGAATGAGATGCAGGTAGGGTGATCTTGGGGTTCATGAGGATAGCGTGTTTCCCAGGTTTGAAGGAGAGGGTGGTTAGTCATACGTCATGTGATACGTCACACATGTTGGTGGGATGTCTTTGCCAAGGAGGTAGAAAAGTTATTTTGTGGGTGTGAAGAACAAACAATGGATTTGAGAAAAGGAAGAAAGACAAACATTTGTAGTCTTCACCACAGCTAAGAGAACCCAGGCAGGGTAATCATGAAGCTTCGAGCCCAATTCGTAAGTTGCGGAGATCCTGGATGGTATAGAAGACGCGATCCACAGTATTAGACGCAGTGAGGAAACAAATTTTTACTTAGAAGCTCTCATAAAATACAAAAAATACAGTTCAAAATTCTCACACACCTGCACATATACGGGAGCCCTAAAATGATTGCTTTTGGTGGGCAGGTGTAAGTAAGGTGGTGAGTTTTGAACTAATAAGAATCAGGGAAGGTCCCTTCCACGGTTCTAGCCGATTCTTGGCGGTCAACTTGCAGGTTCTAGGCTGAGAAAGAGATCCTGCTGGCTCAGCTGCCTGAGAAGGTAAATTTATCAAGACACCTTTGACCCTACTGGTATGGAGTTACCGGCAGGAACCCCTCAGGTGAACTTCCTTTATCACCATGTTACCCCCGTTTGCTGTCTGTCACCATCAATCACCTATGCACAGTAATTATAGCCATTATGTGTACTGGGGGACTTAGTATTGATAGTGGATTTACGTTTAAGGTTAAATTTATGAATGGAAAAATCATGCGGCGACATCTTGTAAAAAAGTAAAGCCATTTATAAGTGTTAGATCTCCCTCACTTAATTCACCGAATGGAGCGTATAGCAGCGATCCATTACCATGGGCCATGGAAATTCCTGGGGTTGGAGCATGCCAACAATCCCTTCCTGTAATTCCATACTCGGCCTTATATTTCCAATTACTCATTGCCAGGTTTACTCTTACAGTGCCACGAACCTCAAGCACTATAAGTGGGAGCCATGTAAGAGTACATGCGGGGTTCACAAGTGTGTTATACTGGCAAGGCCTATGAGTGTGTGTTATACTGGCGGAAGTTAGGCCTCTGGTGTGCCCATGCTGGCAGGTTGAGCATAAGTTGTGGTGTCAGTCAGGATGTAATCAATCATGATCTTCCAACTCCATAAGCATGAGGTTGGATGGCCCCGGATCAATTCCATCATCCCCAAGCAGGTGTCAGAATGCCCAGCCGACCAGCATGGTGGCCATTGGCCCAACTTGCCAAAAGGCGTTCATGCCAGCATTATGGGCTGACCTAAACGGGGTTTGGCCCAGCCACATGTCGCCGACAATCTCAACCATCGTGCCCGGTATAAATGGAGAATTCGCCGGTCGCGAACTCAAGGGCCGAGAGCATATCAGCCTGGTCGCCACGTGGGCCCGCGCCTACCGCTTGACCCGACCGGTCAGACCTGTATCTTCCAGCGGCGGCAAAATCATCACCCAAACAGGAGACGCCAGCGAAATCCAGGTGGGTTTCGTCATCGTCACGTCCATCTTCACGACACGAATGAGAGGGTCCGCAGTTAGATTAAGCAGGGCGGTCATCTGCAGCGACCACCAATGGAAACCATCTACGCATCACTCATGCATTCTGTTAGGGCATCCCATGCCGGCTACAATCCAACGCCCGCCTTAGAGCATGCGAGTTACCACTTCCAAGTGCAAATTGATCTGGAAACCACTCATGGACATTGAATGGCTTAGATCACGTTTTTCCTTAGGATAGTGAGTGGAAATTGTAGACACCAGCCTGCCACTACACCTTTAGTATGAAGTACATTGAGCCCGGCCAAGATGGAATTCAAGTCTTGGGAAACGCGTGCAGGAATGTCCTCGATCTCCAGCTTACTTTCAAGCAAGGTTGCGGCAAGCTAGTCTCAACACTCCTGCACTTTGATTCAAGTTGGGTGCTGAATTGCCACCTTAAGCTGGAGCAGTAAGACATGGGCATTATTACACAGCATCGTCTACATACACATCCATTCAGGGTCCCTACTCCAAAGATTCTTCCATTACTTGGTTTAGAGCCAAAGTAAGAAGTCATTACTATCCTCTTAAACCTAATATTCATTAGCAGTGCGGTTAGGTGTCACTAAAGGGTCATCTCATCAAGTCCAGCTTCACACGACTTAGTTGTCGCCACCAGCCAGGGAGTTGTTTTGGTTGGTAGGCGTCATTACCCGCCATTTACCGCACCATGCAATGCGTATGCTTTACGCCGATACACACAATGATACTGCCAGTACCGGCTTTACCGGAATATTACCTGATTTAACCGATTCAAGCGTCGCATGCCATCTTTGCGTGAGATCCCGCGAGTCCACACATTCAGACATCAATCATGCTCCACCAAGCTGAGAGGATGCATGCGGAGTTGTGGAGTACGGCGGTTTCACGGGCGTGCTGGGCGTGGCAGCATGCGAAATCCATCACAACGTGTCGGGAGTCATGGGCGGTTTAGAGATGAAGCAGTTGGAGAAGTGGCTGCAGGCGTGGCCACGTGGCCCTTGGCGCACAACTCCACTCGCTCCCGCATCCGCCACCGCCCGAGGAGGCGTAGACCGAGGGCTCGATGGCTTATATAAATGGGTTCTCACTCTGCTTTCAAACAGCACACAGCTCGCAAGTCGGTGCCAGACGGAAAACCAAGTGTGTGATGCAAAGCGTATTCCAGCACCCGGAGCTTGCCTGCATCAATCACAAGTACACTCCACCTTTACAACTTCTGGGAGTCATAAGCAAATTCACACCTGCATTTCCAGCACCTTGCTTCTCATCCTCTTCTCCTTCCACTTTGCTTTAAGAGCGAAATCACAGGCAGCCATTTCTTAAGTTTAGACACCGGACTTTGCAGATCAATCTTTCAGATCTACAAGCACTCATGAATGCATTTATTTAGGGTTTAGGGTATTCCTCATCCACCAAAAATTACCAATTGCAGGGTGGTTTTCACATATGGGTATAATTGCTTGCATTTGTGGTTACTGTGATGATTTAGTTCAAGCTTTCATCAGGACTCCCATGGTCATGATTCTGTTTGCTCTTGAAATCCTTCCTCCCTTGCCATCATGAGATTTTTTGTTCATGTAGGTCACTTCTCAAGAATCGCAAGGAAACTTTCATTTGTAGGCTGGGGGATATGAGTGCTCTGTGGTAGTCGCCTTAACCTTCCATTCCTAGATCATCCCTGCCCACTTGCTCTTTCTCATTCGTTGGGCTGGCTCCGAACAGCACCATAATCTCTTCCTCGAACATGATCACCGGGGCATTTGTGTCCCTACGAACCAGGCCAGTGCGGGGCGAGTGTTGAGCAGACAACTATCAAAATACTTTTGTTCATAACAAATTACCAGGCTGATGCAGTGGGCGTTGAATAGAACTAATATCAAAATCACTGTTTTCAGATACCACTCTGAGGAAGGCACTATTTCAATTCATCCAAGGCTGTCAAATGCTAAAACTGAATATATATAGATAGCTCTGGGACAGTTAAATTATTTCCCAGGCTGTCAAAGGAGTACTTAGCACACAGATAAAGGAATGTTTTCTAGTAATCAAAGTCCTACATAATTGTTTATGGCTGAGATATTCTTGTCAAGTAAGTCATTGGTTTATTACAGTATATCTTCGAAATAATTAAAATAAATTAGAGGATAGTAAAAATATGCAAGCATATTTGCTCATAAATATACAGGACATCCATCAAACATCACACATTTCACGATTAAGAACAAGATGCCAGCCAGGTTTCAAATCTGTCATCGCCTTCGAAGCCAAGAGGAAGCTTCATACGGGCTTTGCCCTTTGCTTTGTAACAGAGTATCGGCAATAACATCACAGACAAGGATCATTATGAAACTTTCATATCCAACATCTTGCTATTAGACGCGCCCAGTCCCCAAAGACATCCATGGGTCCCATTCCTGGCAGGCGCGACTGTCTCGGCAAACAAGGATGCAGGAAGACTGATATGAGTCATTACCAGTTATCTACAGGACAAAATTTCAGTTAAGCCCACACAATAAATTCGACTAGTATTAATAATCTGCCAGATGCTTGAAACCACAGTTCTTTCAGTATCATAAATGAGATCTCACCCAAAGCATGAGTAAATTGGTTTAGGATTTGCTTCTGTGTTGCATCAAAATAAGTAGCGCCGAAGTGTGGAAGGGCGGTATCATACGACACGATGGTGGGTAAACCACATGCACCAGGTAAAAAGTCACACAAGAGGCAGGCGGTAAGGCGAGAGCCCTTTTTCCGTTGGAATAAATTACCAGGATCACTTTTGCCGCTAGCGTTAAGCTCACCAGAAACAAGATAACGGTAGGCAAGATTCGATAGCAGTAAATTCCAAATTACACTATCTTTGATCGGCCAGGTAGCTAGCCTCCATTTGAGAGGACAAACCAGACCATCACGGTGGCCAAGGGTCTCAAATCACGTGCAGCGGTCATCAAAGATCGAGTGCAGAAGTGGGGTTATCAAATTTGCGGGATTGGTAGTCACATTGCAAAGTATAATCTAGACACAC
>JAJJWW010018060.1:0-32869 GCA_023531295.1 Papaver armeniacum | reverse complement strand
GTATTTTCGCATTTTTGAAAGAGGGGATAATGGCCACCCTAAAAATACTATTATCCCCCTTTTTTTGTCTTATTCCATATGCCCCCAATTTTTTTGTATGCCCCAAATTAGGGTTCTTCTACTTGTCTCTATACATATCTTTAATCAGTGGTTCGAAATGAACCGAGGGAGGGAAACAATGGCAAAACCGCCTCTCACAGAAATTTTAATTTTTTTTTGCTCGGGAGACGTGCAGGGGAGGGCCTGTGAGAGGCGGTTTTCTTTTCTCGGTTCGTCGAGAATTTTTGATCTTTAATTTGGGTTCTCTGTGATCTCTTACTTTCCTTGAGATAAGGAGCTGTAATTTCAACTTTTTTTTTCTTTTGGGCTAACTCAACAGACTGTATCACAGATGGGAGTGTTTAATAGGTACGTGTGAGTTTTGAGTGTCTTGTAAAAACTTCTGTAATGCAGCATGTGATGAGGTACCTAATTATATACACTTAATGTATCTGCTCAATTCTATTTGTTCGGTTGGAGACGGCTTTAGACTCACAGTCACAACACTTTAAAGAGATGTGAAAACGGAAACAATCATATACTCCTAGTGTGCAACTCGGGATTGTCTGTGGATCCATTAAATGCAAGCATAATACCCATGTAACCCATCACTAGCTCGGCTCATAAACGTGACGCTACTATTTTCTCAATAGACTACCTCATACTAGTTTCTCAATAGGCTACATGTAGAGTGATCTACATATAACTATTACGCAAACATCTTGGTCTGTGTTTCACACAAAAAAAATTAGGCACCTAATCAGGATGGTCTGGATCAACAGATGGCAAATAATCTTGGTTAAAATGGTGAAACCTAACATAGTCATCTTCTCCTCCGCTTGAGAAACTGTACAAAACAGGAAGAAGAAGAAGAAGAAGAAGAAGAAGAAAACGTAAGAACTATGGAGTGGAATGATAAACTTCGATAAGATACCGTTACTTGTGAAAATATGCACCAGTTACAAGATGGATAAATTGACAGTTTCAAATGATATTAAAAGGGGTTTTGCGTTACTTTCCCTTCAAATATTACTAATTGAACAGGACTTGCTAGACTTTTTTTTTTTTTGCTGCTAACAATCGAGATTTTATTAATAAGTAAGGTTTGTAAAATCTGACAACAACTGAGTTTCAATGACAGTAGGTGGATTATCTGACCACACTCTCTCTACTCTGAACTTTCTGGCACAATTTAGCTAACTCATCGGTAGCTTTATTACAAACTCTAGGAATAAAAATATATTTCCAAATGGACAAGTTGGTGTTTAACGAACTATAGCATCAAGCAAGAGTGTTTCATTCTCCCAAGCAATGACGGGAGAGTTATTGTTGATGTAGCCCTCAATGTTCTTCAAATCCGTCCAGATCACAATGTGGGATATCGGCAACTCCTTACTCCATGTAATGCTTCCAAGAGAGCGAGACATTCTTCTTGCTCGAATTAGCTACTCTGCATAACAGCATTTAGCAAGGCTTCCCCTCCGATTCCTGTACAATCACGTAAGATCAAATCAATCCAAGTTAGTCCTGTATTTGAATCAAAAAAAGCATCACAGTTAAGTGTTAGATAGAGTGCACATGATGGTTTCCAATGTACTGAAGGGATAGAGGTGTATATGCCACATTAGGCAATTAAGGCTCCTTTGTCATTAAGTTTACCAATATAATTTGCAAAACTTATTGCTTTGTTGGCGATAGATTGAGGATTGGCCTTTTTATTTTGAAAGACCACTTCACATCTCTCATTCCTAATGCTCCAAGGAACCACCATAGCCATATTCACCAATCACTTTGACCATTCTCGTCTTCATGCTTTGATTGTACCAGGTTTTCAAACATAGTCTCAAACCCAATGCTGCAACCCATTGCATTAGAACTCCACCGCCACTGGAACCATCATCCAAACTGGGCTCTAGAGAAAGAACAGCTAAAAAGGACGTGCATTATATGCTCATCACATTGCGAAGGGACACAATTTGGAGAAATGTCCAATATATCTTGTTAATGTCACTCTGGTAGGTAGCATATCATTGAGACACTTCCAAAAGAAATGTCTAACTCTTGACCAAGTGTTTTTTTCCATAAGACCTTCCATTTAAGACTTGTATTTTGGATTATATTTGAGACACTGCAAATTTCCCAAACTGTCTTCAAAATAGTTTGTTATAGGCAGACTTTAAGGTGAAACTACCATTCTTTGTCAGCCTCTAAATGAGTTTGTCTCCGAAGCAATGGGATTCTCATTTGCGAGAATGAGAGCAAGACGATGTACGTAAACAGTGATTAATCAAATCAACATTCCAATGTCTTCTATTTGGCGAGAAATAAATCCTTAACCTAGATAAAATCTTCACCATCTGTAGCTTCTTTTTTTGGTGTAGGTGGGCAGTCCAAACCCGTAACCCAAATATCAGCGATATCTTTATCGATCTCCCGGACGAAGTCTCCGGAAGGCTGTGTTGCTTTATGAATCCAATGTATCTTTGTATGCCCTTCCAAGCCCAAGCACAATCACTTTTGTGCTGGCATGTAACAAGCTTGTACATGGGAATTACTTTGCAGACATGCATTTAACCCATTGAACCTCGGGGTTTGTGCATATTCTCCAGGATGCTCTAACAAGTAGAGCTTGGTTTAAAATCTTCAAGTCCATAAAACTTTGGCCACCAATATCCTTATGTCTTTTCATATACTTCCATAAGTACCCTTCTTCTCATCAAAACCCCACCAGAAATCCCTTTGCAAAGCACTTATGTTGTTGATGATCTCCATAGGAATCTGCAGAAAACTCATTGTATAAGCAGGAATTGTATAAGTGACAGTTCTGATCATTTGAGATTTTCCACATTGAGATAAAGTACTTCTTCTCCAATTAGATAATTTATTTTTGACCTTATCTTGCAAATGTGTAAAGAATTTCTTCTTATTTTTGCCAATTAAGAGAGGGATACCCAGATATTTCTCATTTGGGTTTATTCTTGGAACTTTGAGCCTTCTTGACAAAATTATGCAAAATCTTTGTGGCACATTTGCACTAAAAATGCAGACACTAGATTTATTAAAAACCATTTGTCCCGATGCGACTCCAAAATCCTCAATGATTTGCGTAAGATTATTAACATTGTGTAAATCAAAGCATTGGCAAACATAGACAATCATCTCGCAAAGAATAAATGGGAGATGGAAGGAGCACACAGAGCTATTTTAATCCCTTCAATTTGATGTTTTTGTTCAAATTTGTATACAACTTGTCTATAAAGAGCTTCCATAACAATGATAAAGAGATAGGGTGATAAAGGATCACCATGTCTAATGCCTCTTGAAGGATAGTAAGCATTACAAGGAGCACCATTGAGCAATATTGAGATCTTTGTAGTACTGACACATTGCATGATTAAGCTGCACCATTCTTCACAGAAGCCCATTTGTTGCATAACATCCTTTAAGAAAGACCACTCAAGCCTGTCAAAGGCTTTTGACATATCTAGTTTGAGAGCTAGATAATTTTTTTCTTCACTTTTTTTCTTCATAAGTATGAATGATTTCGATTATGCCAACCAATATTATCGAGATATCTGCCTCCCTGGTACATAAGGAGCTTGAAGTGGTGAAATAATTTTATTCATCACTTTTTTCATTCTTGAAGAAAGATTTTTTGAAATGATCTTATAAGAGGTATTGCATAGAGCAATTGGTCTAAGATCGGAGGAAACCTTATTCTTAGTCTTTGGAATCAAAGATACATTTGTAGCATTTATCTCCTTGAGTATGTAGCATGTCTCGAAAGAATTGTTTAACCATATGTATCGCATCATTTCCAACAATATCCCAATGTGTTTTGAAGAAACCAGGTGGGAAACCATCTGTTCTGGAGCCTTCCGAGATTTAATATCCTTTAAAGCCTTTAATATTTACAGTGCATCGGGTACTTTTATCAACTCAAAGATTATCAAGAATAAATGATGGTTGTAGGGATGCATTCCAAGATTGTATCATTTTTGGTAGGAGAAACTGAAGTATGTACAGATTTATAATGATCAATGAGAAGGTTTTCCAGTTCTACTCTAGTAAAACACCGGTGACCATTGTTATCTTTAAGGCATCAATATTATTTCTTGACCTTCTTCTATTTGCATTAGTGTGATGATACTTTGTGTTCTTGTCCATTTCCAAAGAATACTGATCTCTAGCTTTCATGTCCCCAAAATCACTCTGGTTTGGTGCCAATGCTCTATTCGTTGTTTAACTTGTAAAATTTGAGAGTTGGTGTCTTGATGTGGCTGTGCTTGCTGAATGGCTTCAAGTTGTTGATGTAGAACAAGTATATTACTTTGAATATTTCCAAACTTTTCTTTATTCCATTTTGAGACAAATTTTCTGGTAAACACCAGTTTTTTAGAAAGTTGAAAAGCATGAGACCCATTTATGTGTTGGTTCCAATCAGCAATTATTTGTTCTTTTAGGGTCTCATTCCTTTCATAACACTGGAAATACTTCCAGTTTCTTTTTCTGTCTCCATCTGAAGTTGAAGAATCTAGAAGTATAGGACAATGATCAGATCCCAACTGGGGAAGATGTAGAAGCTTTGCATCAGGAAAACGAAGAACCCATTCATTATTAATAACTGCTCTATCAAGTCTTGATCTTATTACACCAGTACCATGAATATTTCTAGACCAAGTGAAGGATCTTCCAGTGTAACCCATATCTTCCAAAACAGCCTCATAAATCATATTCACATAACAAGAATCTCTAGAAGAAGAAGCCACATTACTTGCAGATGAAGCAGCATATCTTGGAGAGGAAGTAATATTATGTGCAAAAGTTCTATCTTCATTATTGAATACCAAATTCAAATCACCAATAACCACCCAAGGTCTCTGGATGGATTGTCCCAACTCCTTGATGTAAGACCATTGTTTTTCTTTATGTGCAGGATAAGATGAACCATACATACAAGTAAGAAGCCATTCAGGCTTAAAAGGATCATCATGAACAAGGCAGTTAATAATCCAAGTATCTGCATTGACAATTTGAAAATGGAAAACATCCTTCCAAAGAAGGATTAAACCACCAACAAGCCCTCTAAAAGATATAAGTTTACTATTTGGAAACTTAAAAGGTTTTATTAACCTAGACATTTTATCAGCTCCTATTTTAGCTTCAGATATAAAAATAATGTCAGGGTCATATCTGTAAATCAAATCCTTGAGATGGTCTCTAGTGGTTTTATTATTAAAACCCTGGCAGTTCCAAGCTAGAACTCTCATATTATCAGTTATAAGAATAGCTAAATGAAAATTGTTGTATGAGTGACTAAGAAAATAAAATAAGTAATAATCATAACAAGTGTGAAAGAAAAAAATATTATAACCAGTAAGTTACCTTAGTTTCACTGCTCCCTTGATCTGTGATGGTTTCCAACCTTGCACCAGCTGCAACATCCTCTGGCATATCCATGGTAATGCCATCCATGAGCTCAGTGTGAGTGTTGTTGTTAACAGTATGATCATTGGTGTGTGAACTTCCACCATGCATAGCAACAATTGGACCTGAGATTGATGGGTTGGTACCTAGTGAGTTATCTGGTTGGTTTCTTGCTCTCTTACTGATTCTCTGCTCATTTATAGCATCATTGTCTGGGACCTGCTAGACTTTGTTGAGACTAAAACAGTCCCTCCCACTCAGTCAAAAAGCAAAATTAACTTTGATGGTGCTGCTGGGCTTAGAGGTTTCGCTTGTGCTGCAGTGGCAAAGAACTACAACTGTGAGTTTAATGGGTGCCAGACAAAAGTTTTTGCCTTCATACTCCCAGTAGAAGTCAAGCTCATGGTACATTTGTGGGAATTGATCTAGCTATCAGCAAGGATATGGGGCACATTATTATTGAAGGTAATTCACTCACTGTGATCAACTCTCTAAGGTACAATAACTCCCTAGTCCCTTGGCGTATAAAGAATACTATTGGAAGAATCAAAGACAAGCCAGTACATTTCTCAACAGTCGAATTTAGCTTTATTAAAAGGAGGCCAACTCCATGGCTCATTCCTTAATAGCTTATGTTGTTCGGAACCAACTGTCTAGTCGGTGGTTAACTTCTCCTCCTCCTTGTATCACTCACTTGTTTAGTGAGGTTTCTTCTTCTTAGTTTTGGCTTTTTTTGGTTTTATTTTGTTAACCTTTAAACAAAAAAAAAAAAAAAACACGTTAAATATCCTGGAAAATTTAGGGGCGCCTCCAAACGAATTAGGGGCGACACAAAAGGACAAAATAGGTCATAATCGGAAGGTTAATCCATAATAGGAAGGTTAATCCATAATCCCATTTTTTTAATGGCCAAACTACCCTTTACAATCGGGAGGTAACTATACAATCGGTAGTTAATCAACAATCGGGAGTCAAGATAGTTCATATAACTACCGATTATACAGTGGCTTCCTTTGCAAATATCCTACCATAATCGGTAGTCAAGATAGTTCATATAACTACCGAATATAGAGTTGCCCCAAAATGTGATTTTGCAAAAATCCTCAATTTTTTGAATTTTGGTTGAGTCTATAATCGGTAGTAAATGAAGTTATCATGACTTCCGATTATACGAGCTGGCTCTCTTTGCAAATATCCGAATAATCGGTAGTCAAGATAGTTCATATAACTACTTGAATATAGAGTTGCCCCAAAATGTGATTTTGCAAAAATCCTCAATTTTTTGAATTTTGGTTGAGTCTATAATCGGTAGTAAATGAAGTTATCATGACTTCCGATTATACAGTGGCTTCCTTTGCAAATATCCTACCATAATCGGTAGTCAAGATAGTTCATATAACTACCGAATATAGAGTTGCCCCAAAATGTGATTTTGCAAAAATCCTCAATATTTTGAATTTTGGTTGAGTCTATAATCGGTAGTAAATGAAGTTATCATGACTTCCGATTATACAGTGGCTTCCTTTGCAAATATCCTACCATAATCGGTAGTCAAGATAGTTCATATAACTACCGAATATAGAGTTGCCCCAAAATGTGATTTTGCAAAAAATCCTCTTTTTTGAATTTTGGTTGAGCCTATAATCGGTAAGAAAGGAAGAGCTATCATGACTTCCGATTATACAGTCGCTCTCTTTGCAAATATCCGACCATAATCGGTAGTCAAGATAGTTCATATAACTACCGAATATAGAGTAGCCCCAAAATGAGATTTTGCAAAAAAATCCTCTTTTTTTGAATTTTGGTTGAGCATATAATCGGTAAGATAGGAAGAGTTATCATGACTTCCGATTATATCTTGACTCCCGATTCAATTATTCTCGAGAATTAAATGACTGTGTCGGCAGCGGACTGAAAACCAGAAAAAAATCCAAAACAAACTGAAATTCAATTTTCTCGTAGAAAAAAAATTTTCTACGAGACGCTGTCTCGCACTCTGCAAGGGGGCGCTGCCCCCTAGACCCCCGGACCCCCCCCCAGACCCCCTGTATAGCGTACCGGCATTGTATTCATACCACGTCCATGCTCGTTACCGAGTTTTTCAACTGCATTGGTTGTGCCTATAATCAGTAGCAAATGAAGGTATCCTGACTTCCGATTATACAGTGGGCCTCTTTACCGAAATCCTAGCATAATCGGTAGTCAAAGATAGTTCATATAACTACCGAATATAGAGTTGCCCCAAAAAAGAGATTTTGCAAAAATCCTCTTTTTTTTTTCTAATTTAGTTGAGCCTATAATCGGTAGTCAAAATAGTTCATATAACTACCGAATATAGAGTTGTCCCAAAAATGAGATTTTGCAATCGGTAGCTAACTAAACTACCGATTATGAAGGGGCATACAAGTATTTTCATCCTATTTTATCTTTTGTGTCGCCCCTAATTCGTTTGGGGTCGCCCCTAAAAATGCTAGGTTAAATATCCCATCCATGTTCTAGTTGGTTGACTCAGCAACCACGCGTACGTAGCAAAGATAATTATCTTTCTAAAAATTGTTGAACTACCCTGTCTTATAAAGAACTAGGGTATCACCCAGGCCAAAGGCCTTTCGTGAGCGGCGCCATGGACTTTAGCATTTAGTCGGATTATCGGCACATCCAAATCCTTTCAGCTCGTGGAATATTTTTAACGATGCAAATTCTTATTTTCACTAAATACAAAAACAACACGTTTCCGAAAAGAAACACAAAAGGTTCATTTCCTGTAAATTTTCAAAAAGATAAAATGATATTTTTTGTACGCCCACGGATCATGATGGATCCAATTTAAAATGAAAACAACACAATGACCGTTTATCCAAGTCAAGTTTCACATATTCTTACTATCCTCGGAACCAAAATGCTGTTGTAGGCCATAATGGTTTCGAGGCGGTTGTTTTACTATTGTTTTTTTTTTTCAATTTCATTTCTTGAAAGCTAGCATACGTATCGTTGATATTTATGTTGGGTGCAATAATCAAAAACAAGGAAAAAAATCAAATAAGCAAAAGTTATTGATACTTAGCTCCTTTATAGTGGAAGTGACCGATTTGATGAAACGGACGAGCTCCCCAAATCTCTGCAACAGCAACAAGGCAAAACTTTGGAAATAAGAGTGAGTCACGTGTTCAACACGTTGCCCTTAAGACATTAGCGCCCGGCTACACTCAAGAGTGATGCTATAGCCCTCACAGGACAGATATCTCCAGGATAAAACACCCTACTACACCTACTACTAGCATATGTAGTAGATGCTCAACTTGAGCTTGGCAACTCCGAAAAAAACCGTTAAGGAAAATCGCGAATGCTTAAGAAACGACTATAAAATATTTTCCCTTAGGGGTCCCTCTAAAATATGGAGCAACCCCTTTCCCATAGATTTTACAAAAGTAGTGAATTTGTTTATATAATTGACAAATACAACTTAAGAAGAAAAACTCCCCGATGTGGGACTAAAATGCTTATATAGTCTCTTAAAACAACTAAAACGTGGAAACTCCACAATATGGGATTAATAAGTTTTTTCATTCACAAAAGAAAACAATAAATTATAATTTTATTAAAACCTTAAAAATTATTTTTTAGTAATCGTTTTCCAACAATCCCCCACATGAATGAAAACTCAATAAAACACGAAACACAGATAGATTTTGGTAAATCAACAACCCAATCTCACGACCCGAACTGACTGAACAGACAGACAAATCGTGCATGTTGAAGTCATACTAGACATTCCAACGTCATCTCCCTCACACAACGAGTGTGATGACCCCCGAGATCATACTATGGATTTCTAAAATCATATAGTATAGAGAGCTTTCATCTTTAGTTCCTCACAAGTGAGACTAAAGGTTCCTTTCACCAAAGTGAAAAAGTATGAACTAGTGAACCCTTAGTGACCCTTAGATCCTAAGTTCCCATTAATACCAAAACCATCAAAACGAAAATCACATAAAAAGCGCAGGAAATACCATTTTAGGCAGAGGTGTCCATGAGGTCTTGAACCTTTGCTTAGTGAGATATTACCGGAATTACTTGCTAGAGACAGTGAACTATGTCTTGAACTGCTAGCGTTTGATGTAATTCGCGATAACAACCACGGATGATATCTCCAAGGGTGATGCCAAGCTCGTGCCGTTTTGTCCAATTTGGCCCTGGACATATCATGTTTCTCAGAATGCTCTAGAGAATCAAAGCTCATATTCTCATAGGGAAGCGGCCCCACTTCCTCATTCAGATAGGTGAGTTTCCATAAAGAGTGTTATCTGCTACACCCCACTTCAATCTTAAATTGAAACTATAGAACTCATTAAGACTTCTTAAAAGTCATCCTTCACATGCAGTCACACTATCACATCTACACCATAGGGAAGGGACAAAGAATGAAATTCTCTGATAGTGTTTACCTTTACCCACCAAAAATTAGTTGTCTCATTCGAAACCTTGATCATGGGATCTCCAGTCAGCAAGGTTGAGTATCCTTCATGGCAAGTTTTATTTATGAGCTTAAGCCCCATCCCCCTCGATGCATTTCTAACTATCTCTTTGGATAAACCTTTCGTCAAAGGTTGCGCGATATTCTCCTTGGACTTTATCCAATCAATGGAAATAACGCCGATTGAGATTAGTTATTTTTAGCTTTAGCTATTATAGCTTGGTTAACACAATGTATAGATATAGATGGCACAGGCCTATGCCAGAGAGGAATGTCTTCTAAAAAGCATCTTAGGCACTCGTCCCCCTCTCGTGCTTTATCTAACGCAATACTCTTAGATTCCATAATGAATTGAGCAATATATGTCTGTTTGGAAATCTTCCAAAAACAAACCCTCATGCTAGAGTGAAACCATATCCACTCGTAGACATAGACTCCTCTGAGTCAACTATCCAGTTTGCATCATAAAGTCCCTCAAGGACAGCAAGATACCTTTCATAAATCAAATAAAAGGTAATAGAGTATTTTAGGTACCATAATACTCTACTAAGTGCATCCCAATGCTCTTTCTATGGACTACAAGTATATGTACTTAACTTACTCACAATATATGCAATGTCTGGACTCTTACAGTTCATTAAATTCATCAGACATCCTATAACTCTTGAGTATTCAAGTTAAGATACTCCATTTTCCTTATTGTTCTTGAGTCTACAAGAAGAATCGTATGAAGTACAAGCAGGCTTACAATCAGACTGATTATATCTCTTAAACACAAATTCAACATAATGAGAATGACTAAGACTATAAATGTTTGATTATCTTTTAATCATCATCCCTAAGATTACATCAAAAAGCTTTAGTCTTTCAAGTCAACGTTCTCAATCAGTGCATGGTTTTAGTGGAATTAATCGCATCTATGTTTGTATCAAGTATAAACATATCATCAACATACAAGCATACATCACACAGGCATCCTTAACAAGTTACTTATAAATATACTTGTTAGATTCATTAACTTAAATCCACTACACATTATCTCATGATCAAATTTTCCATGTCACTGTTTGCGTGCTTATTTGAAAACCATACAAAGATTTGTTCAACTTACAAACTTTTTCTTCATAACCTTTCACTACAAAATCCTAAGGTTGGTTTATGTAAATTTCTTTATCTAATTCACGGTTTTAGGAAAGCTGTCTTAACATCCATTTGATGTATCTCCAAGTTGTTTATGGCAGCAACATCAATTAGCATCTCAACAGAAGTAATTCTCATCATAAGTGAATAAGAATCAAGGAAATTTACACCTTCTTTTAGTTTATAGCCTTTAACTACCAACTTAGCATAATATTTTTCCACAGTTCCATATATCTAACGTTTCGACTCATTTACATCCCATGGTCTTACTCCCTAGAGGTAAACTAGCAAGCTCCCAAGTCTGGTTCCTAAACGGATGAGTCCATTTCACTAAATGAAGCTTCTTACCGAATGGGGTTTCAATAGATGTTATGGTTTCTTTACTTAGTCCTGGAGCTCGAGATTAAGCTAGGCTTATTAAGAAGTCGAGTCAATAAGAAGTCTCAGTTCTAATCTTTTACTTCTCCTAGGATCAACTCTAAATCATCTTCCTTAAAGATAAGTTCGACTATTTGAAAATAAATCTAGGGGATCAAAATCACATCTCTAATGAGATACATGATAGGTGTAGAATACACCGTATTTACTATTTAGTAGTTACGCTTTCTTTGCTATTTTTCTTGTAAATCATGTACTTTACGCGTGTTTTTGAGTTATTAGGTACTGGAGTCGCACGGAGGAAAAGAAGAAAAATTATCCAATTTGAGCAAAAAGGGCGAAAATTGTCATCTCACGGGCAAATGATATATGGAGTCGACCCAAGGTTAAGGGACAACCCTCTTTTGGAGGAGTGCTAAAAAGGACCCGGTTGAGGTTAAGGGGTTGCCATCCGAGTGGCCCTTATCTAAGCTGAGTGGGGTGTCTGAATCCATCACTCAAATGATTACCTTGTTGTCGTCTCTTCCCAAAATTCATTAGCTTTTTGAATATAAGAAAAAAAAAAAGAGAGATAAGAAAGAGGCATTTGTGCAGCCATGGAATCGAGTTCACAGAGCAGAGACGGCCCCGAATGGAGGTACTTTTACCATGAAATCGAGAGCGAGAGTTATTCAAATGAGAGACGGATGCTTACTAGGTCGGAATCAGGTGAAAGAAGTTGATGTAGAGATGTTGCTCAGATTCAGATCGAGATGGGTTTTGAAAGTTGAGTTGTAAATCGAGATTTGGGATTGTTGTGGCTCAGAGTTGGCGGAGATGATGTTAACATCAATCTCAGAAACAAAGTAGCTGCTGCTGCAAATCTGGGGTTGAAATTCCAGATGGGTTTGAGATTAGTGATTGAGGTATTAATGGCGTTGTTGAAGCTCGGTGAAAAGGGGTTTGTGAGATTTACATGAAATTGAGATGGGGTGCGGCCATACAGGGAGAGAAAGGAGTTTGTGAAGATGAAATTAGGGTTTGATTTGTGAGTTCGTCCCTGAACAGAAATGATGTAGGAGATGGAGATATTGGTGGAAGAGATCAATGGGTATCAAATGCTTAATCAAGGTATTGAACAGAAATGATGGCAGTTATGGCTTAAGGTTTTGGTGGCTCTGTCAAACAGAGATGGTTGTTGCTTGAGGTCATTTCAGGTGGAGGTGATGTTGCAAGGGAGTGGAGATGACATTTCTGTTATGGGTTTTGGATTATTTGAAAATGTCTTGTTGGTGGTGGTAAGCGGGTGATAAGCTTGATGAGGCTGGGTCGATAATTGATGCAGCTAATGGAGAAATTGTTGTGTGTCGAAATGGGGTCTGGATGGAAATGGAAGGTGCTAGTTGTGATGTTGTTGCACATGAAAATTGCAGAATGGCAGGAATTGAGCTGTTGGAGCTGCTCAGATGGTATTGCAGGTGCAGTTCAGTGAAGTTGTTGGTTGTTGTGATGCCATAGAATAGGTAGATAAATGAAGCCACAACAAAGATGTAGCAGGTCTTGAGCTGAGAAGAAGGGAAGAAATGGCATAGCAGGTGTTATTGCCATTGGACCTGAAATGGGTATGCTAGATGAAATGGCTCGAGCTATTCTTTGATGGGTTCAATTGATGGTGTTGTAGCTCAGGTTGCTGTGTCATGGCAGCTGGTGTTAGCTGTGAGATGGCTCAGGTGGTGTTGATAGAGCTGGCACTGTGGATGATGCAGTGAAGGTGAGTGCAATGGAACTTGAGGAGCTGAAGATGCCTAAGCTGTGACATAACATTGCAGGGAAGCTGAGAACAGTGCAAGTCTTTGGAGATGTGCCGAGATGAACCAGGCAATGAGCTCAGGCATTGGCGGAATGGAGCTTAGATGATTAGTTGCTGCAATGGAAGTTGTGGCTGTGTGAGAGCAAGAAATTGATGCATAAGAAGAGATGTGAAGCTAATCTGGTGGTATTGAGATGCAGGGAGAATGTGATCCGAGTGAAGTTGCGAGCATGTGTAGCTGTGGAAAGACTAACATTGGAAATGGAGCGATTGGAGAATTGAGCATGGGAATGGTTGAGGCTGTTGTGGTGGTGATTGGAGCCACGAGAAGAAGCATATATGTATGCTAGGACACCGAGACATGAACTGGTTTGTGTTGGTTGGAGTGATAGAGACAGTGAAGGCATGAACTAAAAGGGGTTTCCGAGCCATCTTGGTGGAAGAGCACATTGCAAGACAATGATGGTGCAATGCACGCTTTGGCTGTGCAAGACTGGCTGACGAGTCGGTCCGATTAGCTCATCAAGCCTGAATTAGCTCGGAGTCTGACACGGGATCCTGACTCACCTGTTGACTCACCCTGACTCTCCCTGACTCGGTGCTGACCGAGTTGACTCGCCGATTTGACCCGTTGACTCACTGAACCGGTGACCGGGCGGACTTTGCCGGTCACCTGAGATGTTTTTCCGGCGACTTTTCCGGCCGATTTCCGGCCACAATACCATATTTCCGGCGACCACTTTTGGGACATCTTTTCTACATGGGTTTCTCCTTCTTATGGGCTTGGTGGATTTTCATCTAATGGACTTTGAAGACTAGACCTAATTTTAGAAGTTGGAGAAAAGCTATAAAGGGAAGGTCTTCTACAACTTATGATATATCTTATTTCTTGGAACTTTGGAGAGCCGCTTTTTTTTACACAACTAGGGTTTGCTTTTGTTCATCTTCTTCTTTATTCCATTGATATTTTTGTGATGAACTCCATAGCTATGAGTAGCTAAATTCTCTATTATTGGTTAAGGATGTAGTCCGATTTCTAAAACTTGTGTTTGGTTTATTTATTAGTTTTCTCTGTTGATTATCGTTCAATTCTCTCTGTTTTTATGATCACATGATTGAAGTATTGTGATAGGATTATGATGTTTGATTAGTTAAGTGGCCAATTAATTGAACTTGCATCTTAGTCCATAGCTATTTTAGGGTTTTTCATCGAGCGATAACCTTGAATACAAGTAGCATGATATGTTTACGGTTTGTAGTGATACACTCTCGTAATCATATGTAGAGTTTGACCATTGTCCGAATTGTTATGTGCAACGCATGACAATTGCATTGACTAGCCTATTTCTGAAACTTAATGCTCCTAGGAATTGAACTTGATTAGCGCAAGGCGTTAGGTTATTCTTTAGGTAGATTTCACATACACAACCCTAATGTGTGTGTTGAATAACTTAGAAAATTAATAGATTATCTTGCTCTCTTGATTCTCTAGGCTTTTGATAACACAAGAGATTAAATCGTAATTCTAATCATATATGCAAGCACATGTCTAAGATTGAAGATGAATTCCTTGACCAATATCTTTCTCCATTGATTACTTTCTACAATTTACTTTGCTTTTAATTTGTTTTTATTGCTTAAATAGTAATAAGAAATCCCCCAATTGGTTACTTTAAGAAATTGATTACGAAATAACTACAATCGCCTCTCTGTGGATACGAACTCTTTCTTATCATATACTTTAGGAAAGTGAAATTATTTTTGACGCATACGACGGCGATCAAATTTTGGCGCCGTTGCCGGGGAGGCACACGGCTAGTTATTAAGTTTTTAGTTTCTTTTTACAATTTTTGCTTTTATCTTTGCTTCTTGTTTCTTGTCTTGTTTCTCACTTGTTTGCGAGAATTGTTTGCAGGTACCTAATCTCTGGCTTCTAAGGATTGGAATTATCCAAGGTGCGGGATAGCTACTCGACGAGGCGCAATACTCCAACCAAGTCAAGACACAACGGACGAGCACGAGTTGGAAGTAGGAGAAGAGATTTTCCAACAACAAGAAGAAGGAAAAGAGGTTCCATTCGTAGACGAACCACAAGTTGAAGAAGAAGAAGCTATGGGTGATGCAAATCGTTCACTCAAGGAGTTGGCTTCTCATAGGCTAGATACACAACGGGGTGTATTCAAACGGACTCTACTTTTGAGATTAAACCGGGGTTGCTTAGAGAATTACCAAAGTTCCATGGCATGGTGAATGAAGATCCAAACAAACATCTTATGGACTTCCACACCATTGTCACGGCCATGCTTCCGGCGAATGTTGCGGCGGATGGTGCAATGTTGAAAGTTTTCCGTTTCTCTTTAATGGATAGTGCTAAGGATTGGTTATACTATCTACCTCCCGGAAGTGTCACAACATGGAATGGGTTGAAGAAACTCTTTTTAGAGAGATATTTTCCTGCATCAAAGGCTACTCAAATTCGCAAGGAGATTTGTGGGATGAAGCAAAACGTGGGAGAATCCTTATATGAATGTTGGGAACGATACAAGAGATTGGTTGGAAGCTGTCCTCACCACCAATTCAGTGACGCTATGATTATCCAATATTTCTATGAAGGACTCCAATCAAGTGATAGGAATCTCCTCGACGCTGCGGGTGGTGGTGCATTAGTGAACAAGACGGTGGCACAAGCTAGAGACTTGATTGAAAACATGGCAGCGAACTCACAACAATTCTTGAGTCGTGGGTCGGATGTGATTCTAAGAAGGGTGAGTGAGGTGAGCGAGGTTGAGGAACTTCGTCAACAAATGGGTAACATGAACGCAATGCTTCAACAAGTTGCAGCCGCGGTGATACCAAGTTCCACTCAAGCTTATGAAGACGAGCAAGCTAATGCGATCTTTCCAAATCAACAAAGACGGTATGATCCCTACTCCAACACTTACAATCCGGGATGGAGAGATCACCCCAATTTTAGCTATGCCAATAAGCAAGGAGCGATTCAACAACCTAGTTTCAACAACCCGAGTGGATTTCAACCTCAACAACAACAATTCCAACCGAGACAACAATTTCAACAACAACAACAACCTCAAAATATGGGGTCCAATATGGAGGAGTTGCTGAAATCTTTTATGCAAAGAACGGAGAGTTCGGTTAAGGAGTTGCAAACTCAAGTTGGTTCTATGGCTATGGAGTTGAATCAATTGAAGGCACAAAATGGTGGGAAACTCCCTTCTCAACCTATCAACCCAAAAGAGGGTGTCAATGCAATTACGTTGAGAAGTGGTACACAACTTGTGCAACCCGAAGTCACTGATTCGGGCGCGGTGGAAACACCAAAGGAACCTGTTTTGGAGGAGAAAACCGAGGATTCTCCCCAAACTTCTGAGGTACCTATTTCTAACTCTAAAACTCCGGTTTCTACTTATGTTCCTCCTTTACCTTTCCCTCGCAGATTTGCAAATTCCAAGAAGGCGGAACTAGAAAAGGAGATTTTAGACATTCTTAAGAAGATCCATGTGAACATACCACTCATAGATGCAATCAAGCAAGTTCCAAAGTATGCAAAGGTGTTGAAGGACTTGTGTACCAATAAACAAAGGCTCAAAGGTAATGAAGTGCTTAGTGTGGGGGAGAATGCTTCGGCAATCTTACAACATAAACTCCCACTTAAGTGCAAGGATCCCTAGCTTTGACATTCCCGTCACAATTGGTAACACCACATTTAATAAAGCTATGTTGGACTTAGGTGCTTCCGTTAATGTCATGCCTGCGTCTATGTACAATTCACTTGATCTTGGTCCTCTTAAAAAGTCTGGAATTGTGTTGCAATTAGCCGATCGTTCTAATGTCTACCCAATGGGTATTGTTGAGGATGTTCTTGTGCAGGTTAATCAACTTGTATTTCCAGCGGACTTTTGCGTGTTAGAGATGGATGAAGGTTCACCGGACTCGTCTCTTCCATTGCTACTTGGGCGTCCCTTCATGAAAACGGGGAAAACCATTATTGATGTTGACAAGGGAACGCTAACTATGGAGTTTGATGGAGAAATAATACGTTTCAACATTTTCGAGACGATGAGATATCCTAGTGATGTCCACTCTTGTTTCTCCATTGATGTGATGGACACATTGGCGCAACAAATGTTTGAGTTGAATGGTGTTGATATTTTGGAAACCGTGCTCACTACACCCATTAATAATGGTTATGGAGTATAGTGATGAGATTAAAGAAACCATTGGTTCTCTTGACTCATTACCGGAAAAATCAGCAATTAAGAATATTTCATATGCTTCTTTACCTTGCAATAATGAAAAACTTGTGCCATCTATTGTTAAATCTCCAAGTTTAGAATTGAAACCTCTTCCAAGTCACTTAAAGTACTTGTACTTGGGTGACAATAAAGACTTACCCGTGATTGTTTCTAACGAGCTTAATGAATTACAGGAGCAAAAACTTCTAAGGGTGCTAAGGAAGTACAAGACGGCCATAGGATGGACAATCGCCGATATCAAGGGTATAAGCCTGCCGTTTGTATGCATAAGATTCGTGTGGAGGATGATACAAAGCCTACAAGGGAAGCGCAACGTCGTTTGAATCCTCCCATGATGGAAGTGGTGAAAAAGGAGATACTCAAGCTTTTGGACGTGGGTGTTATCTACCCCATATCCGATAGCAAGTGGGTAAGCCCGGTACAAGTGGTACCAAAGAAATCGGGAGTGACGGTGGTGGAGAATGATAAGAATGAACTTGTCCCAACTCGTGTGCAAACCGGTTGGAGGGTTTGTATTGATTATAGAAAATTGAATGCCACCACTAGAAAAGATCACTTTCCTTTACCTTTTATTGATCAAATGCTTGAACGTTTAGTTGGACACTCTTACTATTGCTTTCTTGATGGCTATTCAGGTTATAATCAGATTGTGATAGCACCGGAGGACCAAGAGAAAACCACTTTCACTTGTCCTTTCGGTACTTTTGCTTATAGAAGGATGCCTTTTGGCTTATGCAATGCTCCAGCTACCTTTCAAAGGTGTATGGTAAGTATCTTTTCGGAATATGTTGAAAACATAATCGAAGTGTTCATGGATGACTTTAGTGTCTTTGGTGATTCATTTGACCTTTGCTTGAATAATTTGTCTCTAATCCTTGAACGATGTGTTGAAACAAATCTTGTGCTAAATTGGGAGAAGTGCCATTTCATGGTAACTCATGGCATAGTTTTAGGCCATATAATATCTTCTAAAGGCTTGGAAGTTGATAAATCTAAGATAGACCTTATTCGTGCTCTAACCCCTCCCACTACGGTGAGGGAGATACGTTCTTTTCTTGGTCATGCAGGTTTTTATCGTAGATTCATCAAGGACTTTTCAAAGATAGCATCACCACTTTGTAACCTATTGCAAAAAGATGTGGTTTTTAACTTTGATGAGAAGTGTGTGGCGGCATTCAATCGTTTGAAAGAACTTTTGATTTCAGCCCCTATCATTAAACCACCGGATTGGAGCAAGCCTTTTGAGCTCATGTGTGATGCTAGTGATTATGCGGTTGGTGCGGTGCTTGGGCAGCGTGTGGGGAGGATACCTCATGCCATTTATTATGCTTCTAGAACGTTAAATGAGGCCCAACAAAACTACACAACCACTGAAAAAGAGTTATTAGCCATTGTTTTTGCTTTAGAAAAGTTTCGCTCTTATCTAATTGGTACAAAAGTTGTTGTTTTTCTGATCATGCAGCACTTAGATACTTGCTTACAAAGAAAGAGGCGAAACCGAGGCTCATACGATGGATATTACTCTTGCAAGAGTTTGATATTGAAATCAAAGACAAGAAAGGAATTGAGAACACCGTTGCGGATCATTTGAGCCGACTTGCTTTGTGGACAAGGAGACTATCCCGTTGCGTGAAAGTTTCCGGATGAGCAACTATTCTCAATTGCCTTTGGAGAACCATGGTACGCTGATATTGTTAATTACTTAGTGTCTAAACAAATCCCAAAGAACTTGTCTCGTCTTTGAGAGGGACAAACTTAAGAAGTTAGGAAACCAATACATATGGGATGATCCATACTTATGGAAACATTGTAGTGACCAAGTAATATGTAGGTGTGTTCCCGAAATTGAATTTAATTCTATCTTGTCTTTTTGCCACTCATATGCTTGTGGAGGACATTTTGGGAGTAAGAGAACCGCTCTCAAGGTATTAGAATGTGGTTTCTTTTGGCCAACTTTGTTTAAGGATGCACATGCATTTTGTATCACATGTGATAGGTGCCAAAGAACCGGCAATCTAGGTGCTCGAAATCAAATGCCGCAAACTATTATTCAATTTGTGGAGGTTTTTGATGTATGGGGAATTGATTTTATGGGCCCTTTTGTCAATTCTAATGGGAATTATTATATTTTGCTTGCTTTGTGGATTATGTCTCGAAATGGGTGGAAGCTAAGGCCACCCCAACTAATGATTCTAAAGTTGTTTCAGATTTTGTGCAAGCTAATATATTTGCAAGGTTTGGAATTCCAAGGGCGATAATTAGCGATGGAGGTTCACATTTTAAAAACGAGGTTCTTGCAAAGCTTGTTAAGGAAGTACAATGTGTCGCATAGGATTGCAACTCCCTACCATCCGCAAACAAATGGACAAGCCAAGTTTCCAACCGAGAGGTGAAATCCATTCTTGAAAAGACGGTGAATCCAACAAGGAAAGATTGGAGTTCGCGACTTAATGATGCTTTGTGGGCGTATAGAACCGCATATAAAACACCTATTGGGATGTCTCCTTTTAGGCTTGTTTATGGTAAACCTTGTCACTTACCCGTGGAAATTGAGCATAAGGCGTTTTGGGCTATTAAGCAATGCAACATGGAGTTGGATGGTGCTTTGGAAAGCAAAGGAAGTTACAACTTCAAGAGTTAGAGGAGATTCGTAATGATGCATTTGAAAGCTCACGGATTTACAAGGAAAAGACAAAAGCTTTTCATGATAATATGATTTCTAAGAAACAATTTTGCATTGGGCAGAAAGTGCTTTTGTTTAATTCTCGTTTGCAATTATTTCCGGGTAAATTAAGGTCACGTTGGATTGGACCTTTTATTGTGACTAATGTGTTTTCTCATGGTGCAGTGGAAATTCGTAGTTTAGCTACAGGTAATGAACTTAAAGTGAATGGCCACCGGTTGAAACCATATTATGAGAACTTCTCTTCGGATGTCGTGGAAGGAGTTAATCTTGTGGAAGTACTCCCTCTGGAGGAGTCATAGAAAGCAAGGAGATAGTCGGGCTGACGACTTTAAACCAAGCGCTAAATGGGAGGCAACCCATCGGTTTTGTATCTCTTATCTTTTATTTTCTTTTCTTGTCATGTTTTTACTTTTTCTGATTTTTTGTTACTTTTCCGTTAGGATTTCCACCTTGACTTTCTTTGGACGATTCAATTACATTGAGGACAATGTAAAGTTTAAGTGTGGGGAGTGGTTTATGTTGTAAATTTTTGAAATTTTTCAACTTTTGTGTAATTAGTGAATAAGAAAACTCCAACTTGTAGTTAGTTTAGAGTCACATAGTATACATGTCGCTAAGATTACATCGAGAATCTCATAATAGTGACTGAACTTAGAGATGACAGAGAACATGATCGGGTTTCTTAATTGTATGAGAGTTAAAGTTGGATTTAACCATGCCAGTGGCAAATAAGGTGCGAGGCGAATTCGGTATTAGAAAGGTGATCCCCTATAGTGGAGACTACCCATGTTACATAATGTGAGGCACCAACCTTCAATTCTTTGTACTGTCTAAATTTGTGCTTTTAGAGTGTGTGTCACCGTACGTAAATTCCGGGCGGGAATGGTGAGCTGTCCAACTTCCCACCATAGAAGCACTATTTTGATCTCTTGAGTGCTATTTTTATCAACCATGTTGGTGACATCGAATTGCTAACTTACATACCACTTGTGATCTTGTTCGCAGTTAGCACCATCCACCTTATCTCTCTCTACACCAACAGGTCCATAGAAACACCATCATCATCAACAAGAGGAGCATCACAAATTTGAAGGAAAGTTGAAGACGTTCAAGGTTTACAAGCAACAATACGGAAATGGGCAGATTTCAGATTCAAGTATAACAACAAAACAAGGGGCAGAATTTTTATAAGTTGAAGACTATTGTATAAGAGCGAAATTATCAAGGATGAGAGTTCGAGAAGTTTATGATATCAAGACATACAAGTTGTGAAGAATCAAGTGGTAAAGTACTTACACCATGGCCTTTGTATTTTATTTTATTTTGTATTTATTTTTCTCTTGTCTTAAAAAAAAAAAAAACGAAAATAAATTAAAAAAAAAAAAAAGACAAGAGAAAAATGTTTATTTTTGTTTATAGTTTTTATTATTTTGTTTTATTTTTATTTTTGTATTTGTTTTATTTCTTATTTAAAAAAAAAAAAAAAAAAAAAATGGGTTTGTATAGTTTGTTTGTATTTTTGTATTCTTTCAATAAAGCCTATGGAAAGAAGGAATATCTATAATGAAGTTTCAAGCGACAAGAAATTTGAGGGAAAGAGTCATATTGTCAAGATTCTACGAAGTTCAAGAGTTATCATCAAGAGTTGAAGACCGAAGAAGAAGATGAAGACACCGATTGAAGACCGAAGACGTTTCTATGGATCTTTGTGAGAGTGGTGCTAGCTGCACGCCGAACGGATAACGAGGTAAGTAAGCATATTCCCACCTTCGTTAAATGGTTGATTTCCTTTCGAAGAGATCGTCGAGAAAAATGGGTTTTCAAAATTATAAAAGATGTGGGTTTTCAAAACATTCGGAGGGTTTTGCCTTCCTACCATTCAACGTGTCTCAGGATTCTCTCTTCATTCCAACCTGGACACATGTGGACCCATAAAAAGTTGTTTATTATTGAGTGCAAATTCATAAAACCCATTCTTGTGAGGCAGAGTCGAGACTTTTGATCACTCCGAACCCGAATTTTAGTCGAGAAGGGATGGTTATCTCTCTCTCAACTTTTAAGAATGAGATTGTGTTCATTTATGTGTCTAACTTCTTATGACTAGTGTGCAGAATCTCTATGTCTTCTTAGCGCGTTGGATACTATCATTACGGAGAACTAGTAAGTTGGAAAAATATGTTTTGTGGGTATATCTCTAGTAAACCCTCACGAGACTATAACTCGTCCACTAGGGACACCTAGGGGTTTAAAGGCTTGTTATTTATGCTAAAAGTGACCGTAGCCTCGACGACACGGAGTTGTTGTATTTTATTGTTTTGTTTGATTTGTTCGAGGACTAGCAAAGTCTAAGTGTGGGGGAATCGATAGGTGTAGAATACACCGTATTTACTATTTAGTAGTTACGCTTTCTTTGCTATTTTTCTTGTAAATCATGTACTTTACGCGTGTTTTTGAGTTATTAGGTACTCTGGAGTCATTACGGAGGAAAGAAGAAGAAATTATCCAATTTGAGCAAAAAGGGCGAAATTGTCATCTCACGAGCAAATGATATATGGAGCGACCCAAGGTTAAGGGACAACCCTCTTTTGGAGGAGTGCTAAAAAAGACCAGCTTGAGGTTAAGGGGGTTGCCATCTGAGTGGCCCTTATCTAAGCCAGTGGGGTGTCTGAATCCACCCAAATGATTACCTTGTTGTCGTCTCTTCCCAAAATTCATTAGCACCTGAATGTAAGAAAAAAAAGAGAGATAAGAAAGAGGCTGTTGTGCAGCCATGGAAATCGAGTTCACGAGGAGCGAGACGACCGAGTGGAGGTACTTTTTACTATGAAATCGAGAGCGAGAGTTATTCGGTGAGAGACGGATGCTTACTAGGGTCGGAATCGAGTGAAAGAAGTTGATGCGAGAGATGTTGCTCGGTTCGGATCGAGATGGGTTTTGAAAGTTGAGTTGTAAATCGAGATTTGGGATTGTTGTGGCTCGAGTTGGCGGAGATGATGTTAACATCAACGTCGAAACAAAGTAGCTGCTGCTGCAAATTTGGGGTTGAAATTCCCGGATGGGTTTGAGATTAGTGATTGAGGTATTAATGGCGTTGTTGAAGCTCGGTGAAAAGGGGTTTGTGAGATTTACATGAAATTGAGATGGGGTACTGGCCATACGAGGGGAGAGAAAGGAGTTTGTGAAGATGAAATTAGGGTTTGATTTGTGAGTTCGTCCCTGAACAAAAATGATGTAGGAGATGGAGATATTGGTGGAAGAGATCAATGGGTATCAAATGCTTAATCAAGGTATTGAGCAAAATGATGGCGATTATGGCTTAAGGTTTTGGTGGGCTGCTTCCCAACAGAGATGGTTGTTGCTTGAGGTCATTTCAGGTGGAGGTGATGTTGCAAGGGAGTGGAGATGACATTGCTTTGTTATGGGTTTTGACCGAAAATGCGTTGGTGGTGGTAGCGGTGATAAGCTGCAGACTGGGTCAGTAATTGATGCAGCTAATGGAGAAATTGTTGTGTGTCAGGGAAATGGGGTCTGTGGATGGAAATGGAAGGTGCTAGTTGTGATGCTGTTGCACATGAAAATTGCAGAATGGCAGGAATTGAGCTGTTGGAGCTGCTCAGATGGTATTGCAGGTGCAGTTCGGTGAAGGCATTGGTTGTTGTGATGCCATAGAATAGGTAGATAAGTGAAGCCACATCAAAGATGTAGCGAGGTCTTGGCTGAGAAGAAGGGAATAAATGGCATAGCAGGTGTTATTGCCATTGGACTGAAATGGGTATGCTAGATGAAATGGCTCTGAGTATTCTTTGATGGGTTCAATTGATGGTGTTGTAGCTCGGGTTCTTTGTGTCATGGCAGGCAGTGTTAGGCGTGAGATGGCTCGGTGGTGTTGATAGAGCCGGCATGTTGTGGATGATGCAGTGAAGGTGAGTGCAATGGAACTTGAGGAGCTGAAGATGCCTAAGCTGTGACATAACATTGCAGGGAAGCTGAGAACAGGTCTGAAGTGCTGGACATGTGCCGAGATGAACCAGGCAATGAGCTCAGGCATTGGCGGAATGGAGCTTAGATGATTAGTTGCTGCAATGGAAGGCATGTGGGTCGTGTGAGAGCAAGAAATTGATGCATAAGAAGAGATGTGAAGCTAATCTGGTGGTATTGAGATGCAGGGAGAATGTGATCTGAGTGAAGTTGCAGGCATGTGTAGCTGCGGAAAGACTGCAGCTGGAAATGGAGCAGTTGAGAATTGAGCATGGGAATGGCTGAGGCGTGTGCTTGGTGGTGATTGGAGCCACGGAAGAAGCATATATGTATGCTAGGACACTGAGACATGAACCTGGTTTATGTTGGTTGGAGTGATAGAGACAGTGAAGGCATGAACTAAAAGGGGTAGCCCAGAGCCATCTTGGCTGGAAGAGCACATTGCAGCACAATGATGGTGCAATGCACAGCTTTGGCCTGTGCAAGACTGGCCTGACGAGTCAGTCCAGTTAGCTCATCAGGAAGACAACTGGCTCGAGTCCATTCCTGAGATCTGACTCACCCGTTGACTCACCCGACTCTCCCCGACTCGGTGCTGACCGAGCCGACTCGCTCACCCGTTGACTCACCGAACCGGTGGCCAGGGCGGACTTTGCCGGTCACCGAGATGTTTTTCCTAGCGTGACTTTCCGGCCGATTTCGACCACAATACCATATTTCCGGCGACCACTTTTGGGACATCTTTTCTACATGGGTTTCTCCTTCTTAAGGGCTTGGTGGATTTTCATCTAATGGACTTTGAAGACTAGACCTAATTTTAGAAGTTGGAGAAAAGCTATAAAGGGAAGGTCTTCTACAACTTATGATATATCTTATTTCTTGGAACTTTGGAGAGCCGCTTTTGTTTACACAACTAGGGTTTGCTTTTGTTCATCTTCTTCTTTATTCCATTGATATTTTGTGATGAACACCATAGCTATGAGTAGCTAAATTCTCTATTATTGGTTAAGGATGTAGTCCGATTTCTAAAACTTGTGTTTGCTTTATGTATTAGTTTTCTCTCTTGATTATCGTTCAATTCTCTCTACTGTTTTTATGATCACATGATTGAAGTATTGTGATAGGATTATGATGTTTGATTAGTTAAGTGGCCAATTAATTGAACTTGTATCTTAGTCCATAGCTATTTTAAGGTTTTTTCATCGAGCGATAACCTTGAATACAAGTAGCATGATATGTTTACGGTTTGTAGTGATACACTCTCGTAATCATATGTAGAGTTTGACCATTGTCCGAATTGTTATGTGCAACGCATGACAATTGCATTGACTAGCCTATTTCTAAAACTTAATGCTCCTAGGAATTGAACTTGATTAGCGCAAGGCGTTAGGTTATTCTTTAGGTAGATTTCACATACGCATCCATAATGTGTGTGTTGAATAACTTAGGAAATTAATAGATTATCTTGCTCTCTTGATTCTCTAGGCTTTTGATAACACAAGAGATTAAATCGTAATTCTAATCATATATGCAAGCACATGTCTAAGATTGAAGATGAATTCCTTGACCAATATCTTTCTCCATTGATTACTTTCTACAATTTACTTTGCTTTTAATTTGTTTTTATTGCTTAAATAGTAATAAGAAATCCCCCAAATTGGTTACTTTAAGAAATTGATTACGAAATAACTACAATCGCCTCTCTGTGGATACGAACTCTTTCTTATCATATACTTTAGGAAAGTGAAATTATTTTTGACGCATACGACAGCGATCAAACATGATTAAGAATAAACATGTTCATAGTACTCAAGCATCCCTAGATTCCATAATAGTATTCAAACCAAAGTCGGAAAAAAGCGAGAACTCACAACCAAAACTATATACGGTAGGGGTACTAGGGATATCTTATCTAAACACCCCCACACATTGACGTATGCATAAAAAGGTTGTCTATCTTTCATAAACATATGGAGTTTTATCTAATCCTTTAAAGGTTACTCTATTCAGGATATAACAAAATCGAGAGGACGACCTCCCCCACAAGTTGGCGGTTAATCCTTTAATCAACATGGCATAAATCATCTCCTTAATGGTTCTGTTATTACGATCAACTATACCATTAGACTACGGTGAATAAGGAGGTGTGATCTCATCAATAATGCCATTTAACAAGTAAAGTTCTCCTATATGATTTCATACTTGCCATCATGTTCGAGGCGTAACCCTTTTAGTGGTAACATATACTTTGCTTTCAATTTCAAGTTTATACTCTTAAGGCTTCTAAGGCATCATCCTTACCCCTAAGTAAGTATACAAGATAGTACCTCGTACAATCATCTATGAAAGTTATAAAAACACCTTTTACCACCTTAGTTTGGGCTGATTTCATGTCAACTAGGTCTAACTGAATTAATTCTAAGGGCTTAGAATTACTCTGAGCAATTTTGTTAAAAGGTTTTATAGCATATTTTGATTCTACGAATATTTAACTTTTGTGTTCAATATCCAAACTAAATTTGGGTATGCAGCCTACGCTTCCCGGTTTATGCATTGACTTATATAATTTTACGGTTCCATGTCTACCATGCAAAACATTCAATCACACAAAAGAAAACACAAGAATCAAATACTTCATCAATTTTTCCGTTAAGCTTATATTGACCTTAAGTCTTATAACGTTTCCTTCAAAATCACATGCCCTTAGGTACGACAAGTTTTCCATATTCAATTAATATCTTAAGTCTTTTACCATCTACAATGAACAAGATACAAGATTCTTGCATATGCCCTAACATGAAAACTTCATTCATGTGAGAATATTACGAGATATGAGCTTACGCTTGACCTTTCCCTTTTATGCAACCTCAATCACAGGTGAGTTACTCATATAGAGTTTCTCGACATCTCCTATCCTCGATAGGAGGTGAACAGTCTCTGTTTCAACAAACATGCTTGGTGGCTCCAAAGTCCACCTACTGGTCTCTCACATTAGTTATTAAAATAACTTCCGACGTCATGCCACTGAACTCGTACTAGTTTGTTTCAACTAAATTAGCATTAAATATCTACTAATTAAGGTTTTTATGTTGCCTACAATTTACTGCCGTATGGCTAGGATTTTACAAACATAAAAATCACCCTTTATTAAAGTAATGCTACATTCAGGTTTATGAAACATACCTTTCTTAAGAAGACTACGCTTAGAGTTGCGTTTGATGTTCCAACCTTTGTCACCTTTGGAAAAATTATGTTCATCCACATGCTTTGTTAGCCATGTCCCTTTCCGATTTCATGTCACAATCTTCGTTTATACTCGACTACGGAGATGGTAATTTCCCAATCACCTAATACACCACATATCAGAAACCTTAGTTTCGAAACGGAAGATAAAATATGAGTTTTGAAGATAATATCTAGATTTACAAACTTTGTTTGAACCACCATATCAAAAAACTCATGGTTACTCCATAAAAACTACTTTAGTTAACAAAACATTTCTGCCCGTCAGAATTTTTCAGGAACGTTTCTCTGTTTTGTAAAATATCAAATAAATACTTTTACAACTCCAAAAATTCTGAAATTTTACGTGGGTAACTATCAGGATGTCCACTACATTGTATCAAAAGGGTTCATCGAAATTACTTTTAGGTTGAGAGATAAATTTGAAACTCTACAGCTGACCAAAAATTCATTTTCTGTTTTTTCACTCCAAAAATAACATCCATGATTCACAAACCAATCAACCATTCTTGATTATTACAAATTATAATGTCTTAAGATTGTTGGGTGCAATAATCAAAAACAAGGAAAAAATCAAATAAGCAAAAGTTATTGATACTTAGCTCCTTTATAGCGGAAGTGATCGATTTGATGAAACGGACGAGCTCCCCAAATCTCCGCAACAGCAACAAGGCAAAACTTTGGAAAAAACAGAGTGAGTCACGTGTTCAACACGTTGCCCTTAAGACATTAGCGCCTGGCTACACTCAAGAGTGATGCTATAGCCCTCACGGGACGGATATCTCCGGGATAAAACACCCTACTACACCTACTACTAGCATATGTAGTAGATGCTCAACTTCAGCTTGGCAACTCCGAAAAAACCGTTAAGGAAAATTGCGAATGCTTAAGAAACGACTATAAAATATTTTCCCTTAGGGGCCCTCTAAAATATGGAGCAACCCATTTCTCATAGATTTTACAAAAGTAGTGAATTTGTTTATATAATTGACAAATACAACTTAAGAAGAAAAACTCCCCGATGTGGGACTAAAATGCTTATATAGTCTCTTAAAACAACCAAAACGTGGAAACTCCACAATGTGGGACTAATAAGTTTTTTCATTCATGTAGGATCAGAATATCGCGACATCAATACCCTGCGAGATCAATAAACGACAGATTGCGAAGGTGTCGCGAGATTTGTAATATAAATGACGCAATGAATGACGACAGCCAAAACACGAAAGATATGAAGACCTAGCGAGATCTAGGAGAGTTGCGAGATTATATATTTGTACACTTGCGATATTTACGCAAGTTATTCCCAAAAAAAAGGACAGCTTAGTTGTCATCCATTATGTAATACCCTATATAAAGAGCGAGAACGAGATCAATTGAAGGGGGATCTTTTTTTTCGAGTGTTGGGCAAGTCATTAAGAGAGAGAAAATTTGGAGTGATTGTAATTCTTTAACTGATTTCCATTTCATCTTGTAAGCATTTTAAGAATTTAATCAATAAAAGTTACAATTGCTCATCTTAAAAATGATTTGATTGTATAGATTCTTGTGAGGGGGTGTAGTGTAGGATTTCTGCAACTACAATTCACAAAAGAAAACAATAAATTATAATTTTATTAAAACCTTAAAAATTAGTTTTTAGTAATCGTTTTCCAACAATTTATACTGTGTAGGTTGGCCGCGCTTTTGGCATGTCCGACTCGTTGGATTTTCTAGACAACATTTTGAACGTTCAAGGATAACACAATTCAGTAACTAAAATTGTTTACTCTCTCATGTCTCACCCTGTTAACTTCCATGTCTTGACAGTAACAGGTTATCACAAACCAATGCGTAGTGTTGCCGCTTAAAAATAATTTCAAGACTTATTAATCGTCTTGTGGATGAGCATTCATTAAAGCTATTTTAAACCATTTTGCATGGATGTCTCTGAAGCCAAAACCTGCTAGGTTGCCAGTTTTGGCAAAACCTTTCAGTGTACGGCATTATACTAATAAAAAAGTCATGAAATAAGGATACAATTGTGTCAATTTAGTATCGTTTGATTCAATCACAAAGATTTATTAAACTATCATATGGAAAGATTTATTAGGATGCAAACAGCTTTAAAATACTGTTAATATCAAAACAAAAACATTAAAAAATAAATAATTAACTATAAAAATGATAGAAAAATATTAAATAGACCTTGCATTTTCATGGATTACAAAATTCCCAGAATAAAGGAAACCTTGTGGCAACTGATTCTAGTTGGATCCTAGCCGATCAAGGTTTGTGCACACAATTCACAAGATACGAAAAATAATAAGAAATCTTCTTTGTCTTCAAAATCGGCACAACACCACTTGAATCTCTTTTGATCAATCATGCACAGAACGAAGTCTGTTAATAATGGATTATCACAAGATGTCTTTAGATCTAATAACAGTTCTAAAAATCCCGTCGATACTCTGATCTAGTTTGAGTGAATCTTATATCAGAAGAGAAGATTGTCTAGCATAAACAAACTAGGTGCAATCAAAGTTTCAACAACCGTTAGTCAATCAAATCAAATCAAAAACTAATAACACTGAAATTATCTAGTTTCCCACCAACGGTACTCGTAGAGCTTCTTGATCCCATAGAAGTCTTTAAATGAGCAGTTGTAAGAGATTTCAACTAATTAGGATACTTTCCTCTCCGAATAAACGGCTCTACCAGAAATAACAAGAAATGAAATTTGCATGGCTCTTAGGATAGTTTGATAGAAACGCAAACTTAGGTATTTATAGACCAATGATGTTTGGACACCAAGGAATTTCCAAAACCGAAAGTATTCTCAAGATATGCAGTGAAACCAAATTCGGTTTTCCTAATTCCAATAAATGCTTTGTCCAATATTTCCGAAATCTCTCAATAAAGAATCTCCAATTAGTAAATGCACATGTAGTTGCAGGAAATCCCACACTACACCTCTCACTAGAATTTGCTCAACTAATCCATTTGAAGATAAATAACTATCTATTTTATTGATTATTTTCTTGAAAAGTTTACAAAGGAAGATAGAACAGAGCCAAAGAAATTACAATCACTCTAAATTTTCTCTCTCCTAATGACTTGCTTAACAATTCGAAAAAGAACTCCCTTCCAACAGACTTACTCAACCCTTTATATAGGGTATTACATAGTGGATGACAGCTAAGCTGTCCTTTATTTTCGGGAATGACTCGCGAAGTATCGCAAGTGTATGAATGTTCGTCTTCGCGACACTCCTAAATCTCGCCAAATCTTCACACTTTTCTCATGTTCTGTCTGTCGTCATCCATTGCGTCATTAATTATACTTCCTTGCGACACCTTCGCAATACTGTCGTTTATTAATCTCGCGAGATATTGATGCTGCGATATTCTGATCCTACATCTTGCCTCTTCTCATGTCTTCTCTGCGAAGGAGAGAATGTCATGAGAACCAATATTTTGAAATGCGCGATCGTTTATTTTCCACCAAATTTTTTGTCAAGCAAGATTACGTGAATTTAGGAATGACCGCTTGCGTGTCTAAAATTACCCTTTTACGTACTTTTTAATGCTATCCTAAGTTACTCTTTTCCTGTCTATTTAAAGGAGAATTCATTATCCAATTTCTCTTTTCTTTTACTTCATCTTCTTCATTGTCTGCAACTTTTTCTACTCTTTTCTCTTCATCACCTCCTTTATCATTTCTCCACTATCATTCTTACACTCTTGTTTCTATGGCATCAAGGTTTGTGAATTTTTCTTTGAATTTGATCATTTTGTGATTGATCTTTCTCCGATAAAGTTGTTTTATTCTCCGATCTTGCTCCTTTTTTAATGACTTTCCTGCCATTTTTATTTTAGCAAGAACAAATCTAGCACCAAGTTCACCGTTGCAAACCTAATATTCCCATGGGCTCATGAACAAATCCTTTGCTTCTAAGAGAAAGACTGCGAATAACAAGGTATTTAAGAAACATTTACTCTTTTAATAACAATATTGTTGCCTCTTGTTTCTTATTTAACTTGTAATTCATGAGATGACAAAAATGTTGATATATCTCCCAAGAAACCTCGCCATTTTAAACCCTGTCACTTTTTTCTTTTCCCGGTTCAAACTTACTACTTCTCCCGCAAAGCATCTCCGCAGGCAATTCATCTTCTCTAGCGACGTCTTCGCAAGATAAACCAATTCCTTCTTCTCGGGATAACCCACCTTCTCTTGCGATGATCTCGCGCATGATAAACTAGTCCACGAATTTTCCGTTAATGAAATTCTTCAAAATGAACCCCTCTCCACTTTTACTCTTAATACCTCTATCTCATCTCCCCTTGTTGATCAAGTTCCTTCGACCGCATTCTTATGACTAAGGATGACTCAACTTTGCCTCTTCCTCCATCATTTCCTCTTCCTCTCCTAATCTATCTCTCTTACTAAAGAAAACTTGGAAGGGATAGATGTAGCTTTTAAAGTTTTATCGGCTACCATGAATGATGTTAAGAAAATCTCCACCGATCCTATCGAGATCTAGTGTTTATGAATCTTTAAGTAAGTATTTTGGTTACGATACAATGTCGCAGCATCCTTGGAACAAGAAATTAAGATCTTAAAGAATAGCCTTCATAATACTTCTCCGGATCGTGACAATCTTCGCAGGAAGAATGAAGAATTAAAAGGTATCATTTTCCTCCCCCCTTTTTTTTTTTTTTTTTTTTTTTGAAGACTTTGTTCGCCTTTCAAGCTTTGAATCGAAACGTAAAATGGAGATATATCAAGTGGAATCTATCGTGGAAGAAACTCCGAACGGAAAGAGATGCTTGGATGGAGCAATATAACCGATTAGATAACCTCCATACATATTACGACGACCCGGATAAATAATATTACCCAAGAAAACGCCTACTTAGTCCGAAACAAAATTATTAAGTAACGAATTGTCGCATTGTAGGAGCGAGAATATTGCGACATCAATATCATAGAGATTAATAAACGACTACATTGCGAAGGCGTCGCGGAAGTAATATAAATGACGCAATGGATGACGATAGCAAAACATGAGAAAATGTTCGGACTTGGCGAGATCTAGGAGTGTCGCAAAGAAAAATGTTTAAACACTCGCGACACTTCGCGAGTTATTCCGAAAATAAAGGACAGCTTAGGCTGTCATCCACTATGTATTACCCTATAAAGGGTTGAGTTAGTCTGTTGTGGGGTTTTGTTTTTGAATTGTTAAGCAAGTCATTAGGAGAGAGAAAAATCAAGAGTGATTGTAATTTCTTTAGCTCTGTTCTACATTTCTTTGTAAACCTTTCAAGAAAACAATCAATAAAATATATTGTTACTCATCTTCAAATGGATTAATTAAGCAAATTCGAGTGAGGGGTGTAGTGTGGGATTTCACCGCCCAACTACATATGCGCTAAAATGGAAATATAGTGAAGATATGG
>JAJJWW010018059.1:0-109715 GCA_023531295.1 Papaver armeniacum | reverse complement strand
AACTTAAGAGGTACACACAGACTCTCCATGTCGAGAGCTTCATCATATTTGCAAAACCTATTAGTTAAGTCATTCGCATGAGTGATAGGGTGTAGAATACATCCTATTTAATATCTATTGTTTATACTTTCTTTGCTATTTTTCTTGTAAATTATGTATTTTACGCTTGTTTTGAGTTTTGTAGCTACTTTGGAGTCACACGGAGGAAAAGAAGAAGAAATTACTCTATTTGAGCCAAAAGGGCAAAATTGTCATTTTAGGGGCGAACACTCTCTGGAGCCCAGCCAAGGTTAAGGGGCAACTCTCTTTCGGAGGAGTACTAAAGCCGAGGCCAATGAGAGGTTAAGGGGTTTCCAAGTAGGATGGCCCTTATCTAACAAGTGGGGTGGTCCCTATCCCTGGGGTGTAACTACCACCCAAATAACCCAACCTATCTCGAGAGTTATTCATTCTTCTCAATAATTGCTTCACCTGAATGAGAGGAAAGAAAAAAAAGCTGCAGTGAGTAAAAGAACAGATCGAGAAATTGAAATCAAGACACGAGAGAGGCGCAACCATTATTAAGCGAAATGAGAGAAATTGAAGGTTCTTGTAAGAGATCGAGAAACTATGCCAGAGAAATGGAGAGTGAAAGTGAAAGAGCAAAATCGAGAGAGATAGAAGAAATCAGATAAGGGTTTCTTCCAGTTCTTCCCTAAAAGTGGAATTAGGGTTTGTGATGTTTCTGATGTATGAATCGATAGAGGAAGAGGATGGTGGAATTGATGGATTCAAGAACGAAGGTCGAGAGAGATGGGTTCGTGGAGAAGATTGAAGGGTTTGATGTTACTGTACCATGAATAGAGAATCGATTCGAATGAGGGTTTATGATGATTCGAGTCCGGATATGTTGAATCTTGGCGAGTTGAAAAGAAATTAGGGTTTCTTGTTCTTTGTTCAATTGAAAGTGAAATCAAGAAGCCGAGTTTGAGATGAATTGATGAACCAAGGAAGGTTGGGTTTGTTTTGGAATTTTGATGTTGAAATTCAAGGGTTGGATGGAGTTGCAGGTGGTGATTTAATGGGAGAAAGAAGGTGGTTATCTGCTGTGAAGATTGGAACATAAGAAGGAGATGGAGATCTTGTTGATTTTCATGGGAATGAGGTGATTCTTTGGTGAATCGGGAGCGAGAGATGAGGAGTTGATTTTTGCTGTCAATTGTATTGATTTGCTGCAGAGAAGAGTTGGAAATGCAGGGGAATGAATGGGTTTGAGAGATGCGGTCGAGGCGGATGAAGATAGTTGAGGTTGAAGTGGTGTGATTGATGATGCTTGGTGATGTTGGAATGGTTACGGTCGTTCTTGATTCATCGATGCGAAAGAAGAAGGCTGTCTAAAGCTCTGTCTGAGGGATGATTGCTTAGATGTATGTTAGGAAATTATTACGAGGAATGAAGCTAAATCGGCTCGAAATTGGCCCTAAGATATGCCCAGAAAACAAACGGAACTCTGTCGGATTTTATACCCGACTGAGTTAACTCGGTCCGATGAGCCGATTCAACCCAATCGAGTCAGACCAATCAGCCGAGTTAGAAGCTGACTCGGTGTCTGACTTCTCTTCTGCCTTGACCCGGTTGACTAACGGTTGACCCGTTTGACCGTTAGTCCTAACGGTGGACTGACGGAATATTCCGTCGAATATACCAGTAACGGTGAAATTTTCAGGTGACCGGCGGTGAAGACAGTTCCGGCCATAATACCCGATTTTCGGCGAGCCAAAAATTCCGAATTTTACAGGACTTTTCTCATGGGTGTGAAGACTTGGACTAGGAATTGGATGGAGAATTGGGCTCAGTTTGGAAAGAAAGATGGAAGAAGAGAAAGACTTGAATTTGGAAATTGAATTGCTAAAGGAAAAGGATTCTATTCCTTGGAAGATTTGGAGAATATTGAAGCCTATAAATAGAGAAGTTTTCTACATCTTTTGACATCTCTCTACACACACAAAACTTGTGTTTTTGCTTTTGAAAATTCTTCTTCTTAATTATTTGTGTGAACTTGAAAATTCTCCTTTTAATTATTATTTTGTGTGAATTTCAAAAACATGAGTAGCTAATTTTCTTATTGATTGAGGATGAATTCCTAGTTCTTAATATATGATTTGAGTTTTGTTTCAATTCTATCTTGAGATTTTTCACATGATTATCGATTGTTTTTACTAATAGGAATGTTTATTCATTCATGATTGATTGATAGATTGTTTAGAGTGCACGCTAAATTGATTTGTTAATTTGATCTAAAGCTAGTGAAAGTTAGGGGATAAGTAATCGTTTCTTGACTCTTTACATAAGTAGCAAACACGAGACCTTGCGGAGGGATTCCGTGGAGCAATTGTGTGTGAAAACAACGTTAGCAAGTAGACCTTGATCTAAGAGTCTAACTACTAATATTGACCTAATAAGTTCATAAATCTTAATGCGTTTATTTAAATTACATCTAGAGTGATCTACTACTAGGTTGTTTGGTAAATATAATCCGGTAGTCGAGAACTTAAGGTATCCGGTGATACAAAGGGATTTAGGGGTTTAGCACTGATCTAGCTGCTTTACCTACGGTTGGTGGTAATTTGTGACTAATAACAAGTAGAAAAGAACATAACTTTAATCATTTTTTTGCAACGAAGAATGATTCCTTGGTCTTGTCTCTCTTATTGCTTTCAACTTTATCTTTTAATTGCTTTGTTTATTTTCTTTTGCTTTTTACACCCCCCTTTCGTGACAATTTTTACAACTAGAATCTCTTGCTCCTCGTGGGAACGAACTTGACTTCCATTATATTATTTTTAATTGAGTGGAAATATTAATTAATTTGATTGCACCTACGACACGCATCAATGAGGTGACTTCCCTAGTCCTCAAAGATACGATCCAAAGATTATAAAGGAAAAGAGCGTCGCTGGAGATTCTTAGCACTATCCATCTCAAAGATGCTGAATTTGGAGAGACGCAAGCCCGCTGTCATTATGATTCCAAGATGCACAAAGACGTAGACGTATTCGAGGGAGAAGATGTGTTGTTTAAAGACCAACGATATGCCTGGATGTCTATGAAACGCAACGTAGACGCAAAGACGGCCACATGATCAGCAACTCGTACTATCCTCATGTTGATGGTGGATTTTCATTTAAGGCTAAAATTGTAAAGGCCAAAATTATGCGCTAACATCTTGCAAAAGATAAAGCCATTAATAAGTGATGAATACTTCTTCACTTTACTAATTCACCTAGAACGGAGCATGTGGCAACAATCCCAGTATTCTGTGAATTAAACACACGAAATTCATCCGGGTTGGAGCATGTGGAAACAATCCCATATACCCTATGAATTTACAACATTATTAATAAATGCATGACCAGCCTTGTATTTCCTGTTCTCATTATCGGTGCGGCATGACGACTGAGTGTTGTTCTCAGCAGAGCAACACGAATCTCCAAGCATTAATAATGAAGCGTGTACGAAATACTCGTACATGCTGCAACTCTCGGTGTGTTATACTAGCCCGATTGAGCATGCAACTCTCGGTGTGTTATACTAGCACGATTGAGCATACATCTCTCGGTGTGTTATACTAGCCCGATTGAGCATATTTGAATGCGGATTTGTCCATATCGTGCATCGAAGCGATCACGACCATCCAACTTCACCAGCATGATTGGATGGCTTAGATCAAATCCATGACCCCAAGTAGGTATTGGAATATTCACTACCAACCCAACGCGGGCCCCGCATGGTCGGCCTCCCAAAAAGGGTGGCATAGCTTGCCAAACCGTCCAAGCCAAAGCAGTATGGACGAAAAACCCTAAATTAGGGTTTGCGGCAAATTACATGTGTCGCAAAAGCAGTCTCAACCATCCATCTTCGCAGGCATAGAGGGAGGGTATAGATGTAGATTCAAAGGGCCCAAAGCATGTCATCACGCTTCTCAGTAAGCCCGCCTACACACATGACCGATCGGTCAGGACCAACCATGGCTGGTCGTTCCAGATCGTGCGCCCAAAGTGGGCATTTCGCACGTACGGCAAAACCCTAATTAGGGTTTGCATTGATCGCAAACGTCCATTTTCACCGATCGAATGGAGGGTTTAGGAGTCGGCGAAAGGGTCCGTGAGCATCAACATGATCACCGTGGACCCATCTATCTACACACTGTTAAACCAAGGCATACCATGCCTGGTTATTCCAATTCGCACGCCCAAACTAGCGTGGTCACACTTCCCAATCACGGTAGATCTCGACCACTCAACTTCGCCTCTAAAAATTGAGTGGCTTAGATCCACGTTTCCATGGGACGATGAAGGTATAGGCGTGAACACCAGCCTACCACCTACCTGCCGAACCAATCGGTCGGGACCGACCAAGCTTGATCGTCTTGAAACGCGTGCCCGAAGTTGGCATGACGCGCGGCATTTGCGGCACCAAACTTCTGTCGTAAATCAATCCTGATCGCTCCTCTTTGCCGGACAAATTGAGCGGTCCAAATCACACTTTCACTGGACAATGAGGTACGGGCATGTATACCGACATGCCGTCACGCATGCCCGATCGGCCATGTCAAAATCGTGTCCCAAGATTGGATTCGACCAAGCTAAAAAGTGGTGTTTGCGCACCTCTTTTGAAAACCTAATTTCACTAACGGTCGGAGATGAGTGTCTCAAAGATCATCTCGTCCGTCCAACTTCACCGGCTTGGTTATACAACCCTGGTCAGGAGTTAATTGGTCAGTGAGGCGTCATGGTGATCACCACCCATCACTTTACCACACCATGTGGTCGGCCAAGGAGGACTTGCTTGCGCAACCTCCAAACCATCACATGAAGTAGGTTTGGACATGAGGCTATTTTGAGACGCTCAAACAGCGATGCTTCATACATGCGAATATACTCGATGCGGTACACATAGAATACACACGATACTTCACAAGTATCGACTTCCTAAATAACTTAGTTATTTAATCTAGCATTACATGCTACTTTACGTAGGTCCCACGACCCACACACTCGAGACATCAATCATGTCACAAATCGGGGATACATGCGAGGTATTGGTCGCGGTTTACAGCGTGCGGCGCACAACGCGCCATCACAAGAACGTGTCGGGAAGTCATGGACGGTTAGTGATGATTGGAGAAGTGGGCAAGGCCAGTGGTCGTGTGACACCAACACACGACTCCACTACTCCATCACTCCACTTTCTCCACTTCCCACGAGATACGAGGGTTAGGCTTAAAGACTTGTATAAATTGGTTCTCCTCCCTATTTTCAAAACATGAACAAGGAACAAGTCAAGTGTAGTTGCAGTACTTCCTACAACATACCCCTTATAATATTTTCTAGATCTAAATTTATTTCATAATCAAAATAAATATTAAAGTGCTAAAATTATAAAATAGACACAAGGATTTTTTACATGGTTCGATCAATGTGATCTACATCCATGGTTCTTCACTATGATTGTTGAGGTTACATTAATATTACATTTAGAATCTCCATTAATGGATATTTGATAGAGCACTAGATCTAGTTTTGGGGAAGAAGATAATAAAGAAAATAAAGTCTCCCTCTCCTAATTGTGTATCTTCTCTCTCTTACAAAATTGTGTCCCTCTTTTCTCTCTCCTTCTCTCCTCTTTATATAGGTGTTTACATAGTGGATGACAGCTCACACATAGTGGAGTACAACTCATACTCTCGCAAGCTTTGCTACATTCTCGCAAGCTCTCACTACAATTTCGGAAGCTCTTATCGTTGTGCGATATTTGGACCCTACATCTTGCCTCTTTTTCCTTGAATATTGCTTGAAGAGCGATCTTTAAGGAAAAATCTGTTGTTGTAGTAATCTTTGATCTTTGTTGATGAAGGAACGAGCGAAAGAATACTGGACTTGAAAAGTACGTACTTGCCTCTATTCTTTTGCGAAGTTCCGAAGTATTGAGAAGTAATTACAAGTATCATCCTGAAGTATACGAAGTATGAAGTATGAAGTATGAAGTATCCTTGAAGAAGTATAAGAAGTACTCAATCCTCGAAATATAAGAAGTATCTGTCCTTGAATGATAATAAGAAGTATTGCCTCTATTCATGCGAAATTATTATTCCATTTTTTGTGAGGATTCTTGTTATTCATTAGTGAACATCCACTTTGGAAATGATTCTTGCCGAGAAGATAAAGAACATAAAATGTTTTCTTGGTTATCCATAGTTGCCCCTGTTCTTTATCTATGAAGGTGGAATCTTTGAGAAAGTGTTGAATGATCGAATTGTTTCTTTATTCTTATCTTGCCTCTATCTCATGTTTTGTGCTCATGCGATAGTATAATCTCTTCAAGTTGCTTATAATTGTGCGAAATAATTGAGCGAAATAATCACATCCTGTGAAATAATCTTATTCTGCGAAATTCTGACACATTCTGCGAAATTTTGGATAATTCTGCGAAATCCTGAATAATCTTGCGAAATTCTGAATAACCCTGCGAAATTCGGAAGAATCCTGCGAAATTCTGAATAATTCTGCTATATTATTCCGTAAAATTTTGTAAAATACTTATGCGAATCTAATGCTTATGTAATGCTTATGTTATGAAATGTGTATGCGATGTTTATACCATGAAATGCTTATGCGATGCTTTCATGATGCAAGTGTGATGCTTATATGATGAGAATGCTTATTTATTGCAATGTATAGCTAATGTTTGTGTTACTTAGCTCATTTTGCACGCTAAAATTGATGTAGCTTTAAATTGTTTCCATTCTCCATTTCTCTGACTTTGTCTTTAGTATATGCATTCTTTTTCGTGTATCGATTGTTCATCGCAAGTTCTTACTTGTGTCTCATCTTTCTTTATTCCTGCACTATTAGTATCACATAATAATATGATCATAATATCAAGTGTACGTCATTTTCACTATCTCATTTTCATTTCCATGTACATATTCGCAAGCTTATTTGCTTACATATAATCATTTTCGCAATCTTATTTGCTTACTTATTTTTACATCTTTCTTATGTGGTCTTATTTTGCCTTCCTAGTTAAAGGTCTTATTTTGCCACCCCTTGTCATTGCGACAAAATCGCAGGACGTCTTTACATTTTCATGTAATGACTCATTGATCTTGTCTTATCATTTCTCTAGTATTATTGCCTCTGCAGGATGTTTTTCATGCGACAATATGACAAGCCTAAATATTCTTGCGAACATAAAGCCCCATGACATTGCCGTCTTGCGACGAAATCGCAGGACGTCTTTACACTTTCATGTATTGACCCATTGATCTCGTCTTATCTTCCTCTTTTGTATTATTTCCTCTTCAGGATTGTCGCACAAATATGACAAGCCTAAATTTTCTTGCGAAAATAATGCCTCATGACATTTGCGTCTTAAGACACTTATCAGCTCCCTAATGGAGGGTGCCACCCTTATCTTCCCCTGGTTGCCCCTTCAAGGAGACGTACTTCTACCATACAAGGCTAGCTCCTCCCATCCGGTCTTAACAACAGCCAGTTATTTTCGCAGACTCTTATCCCTTTTTCCTATAGGGCTTATGGTTACGAGACTGCAACCTAAGTGGGGTTTTCTTCGGGCCAAGTGCAGCATAAGCCAAGACTTGCCAAGAATGGCCGAGATGCTTCAAACACCCCAGGCACTCTTGGCTCAACCGTGTACCTCGGCGCCTTGATCAGATGCTGACTTCTTAGAAGAGACCCTCGGTCATCCAATCTAAGTCATAAGCTTAGATTGAAAATCCAAGGTACCTCTCCTGGATGGGCTTTATTGACCCCGATTCTCCATGACTCAGGTTCCAGGGGTGGTGTAACCTTTTCGGCGAGCCATGCAATGAGATACCCCTTCATGACGTACTTTAGGTCTTACATTTTCCTCTTGCGAAATTTTATTCGCGAACTAGGGTGTACGCCATAAAGGTTCGTCCCATTCTGATCTTAGGATTTTTATGGATCTAAGATCGTCTCTCGCGAAATTATCGCATGTCTCTATTATCTCTGAGAAATTATCGCATATCTTCATTGTTTCATTTCGTCATTTTTTTCATTCATTCTTTCATTCTCATAATATCATATCATTTAAAGCAAAGTAAATATTCAAGAGAAATTCTAATACATTGTAATTCTGAAATCTTTATAGTTGTGAAATCTTTGTAATTCTGCGATTGTATCGTGTTTTGTAAATTAAATCAAAAAAAAAAAATTTGAAATCTTAGAAATCCTAGAAATCTTCTTCGAAATCTTGCGATTGTATCGCTTTTTGTAAATTAAATAAAAAATCTTTTATTTTACGTAAGTAAAATGTTTTATGAAAATGGTACTTATCTTTCATGTGATTTTACATTTGCTTTGTCGTCTCTTGTGAAGTATATGACTTTCTTGCGAAATTGGCATCCTTAAAATGTATGAATGTCGCATAAAGAAATGTAATTATCGCGCAACAAAAAAAAGTGTGAGAAATGAGATTTGAACCCTTGACGTGCCTCTTGCATATTCTCACACCATACCAACTGTTCTAACCCTCTCTTGCGAAATTAATTTGCAAGATAATCATCAACTTTCTTCTTTGCGAAATAATCAGAGTCCGTGCGAAATTTCGCATAACAAAAATAAATGTGCGAGAAGCAAGAATTGATCCTACGACCTGCTGCTTGCATTCATGCCTCTAGACCGACTGTGCCAGTTCTCTTGTGCGAACTTATCGCACACTTGTTAAAACTTGATTTGCTCTTCGTTGGTAGCAACCCAAAAATATGTAAAATGTGCGAAAAATTCGCAGGAGGTGGGAATTGAACCTACGTCCTTCTTCATGCATCGAATCAAATGAACCATCTCGTGCCAACCCTCCTTTGCGAAATTTAAATGCCGAAATAATCATAAACTCTCTTACGTGAGAAATACCCTTGCGAAATATCCATGCGAAAAATACACATTCGTTGGGATTTGAACACACGACCATGAACTCATTCACTTCGCGGGTGACCAAGCTGTGCTACCTCTTGTTTTGCGAAATTATGAAACAACTTTGCGAAATTACTCATTTTTTCGTCCTCTCGTAAAAAAAAGAAAACTATGCTCGCAGACGAATTCGAACTTGCGACCACAAACACACATGTTGTTCTCTGGACCAACTGTTCAAGAACTTCTCTGCGAAATTTAACTCATAACTTTTTTCCTTATTCTCTTATTCGCCACTGAAGATGATAATAAAATGAAAACTATGTATCTCTGCGAATTCGAACCCATGACCTATTGTTTGTTCGCTCATCCCTTGAACCATCTGTGCGAATTTCCGTGTGTGATAAAAATTGCAGCATCTGCCTCTTATTTTCTCTTCGTCCTTCCTTAATTTCTTTCAACAATTTGCTTCTTGCTTTTTCTCCCGAATATGGAAATCTTCTATTGAAACTTTGGTTTTCTTCTCTGAAAGTGTAATTTCTTCCATGAAATTTCCATTTTTGAACCTAAACTTTATAGATTTAGAAAAATATACACACTACACAGTTGTTGACTTCAAGTATCCATAGAAATTAAATATCAACACCGAATCTTCTTGAACCAACAAGTTACAGGAAGGATAAATCCTTTACTCATCCTTGTTTCTAGCGTCAAATGTAGTTGCAGGATTTCCTACAACACACCCCTTATAATATTTTCTAGATCTAAATTTATTTCATAATCAAAATAAAGATTAAAGTGCTAAAATTATAAAATGGACACAAGGATTTTTTACATGGTTCGATCAATGTGATCTACATCCATGGTTCTTCACTATGATTGTTGAGGTTACATTAATATTACATTTAGAAATCTCCATTATTGGATATTTGATAGAGCACTAGATCTAGTTTTGGGGAAGAAGATAATAAAGAAAATAAAGTCTCCCTCTCCTAATTGTGTATCTTCTCTCTTACAAAATTGTGTCCCTCTTTTCTCTCTCCTTCTCTCCTCTTTATATAGGTGTTTACATAGTGGATGACAGCTCACACATAGTGGAGTACAACTCATACTCTCGCAAGCTTTGATACGTTCTCGCAAGCTCTCACTACAATTTCGCAAGCTCTTATCGTTGTGCCATATTTGGACCCTACATCAAGACAACAGAGGCAAGTGTTGATACAATCGTATTCAAACACCGGAACTGATAGCTTACATCCTGCAAGCCAGTTCAGCTTTCTGATACAAGTCATACATAGCCAACACCTTCACAATCTCAACACCTTCTTCGCTTCCCTCCCTAAGATCAACCCCATCTCCTTCACTTTGTGACCGAAACAAGTCTGGAACGGCCATTTCTTGGTTTAGGCCGGATTTGCACAGATTGATTTCTCGAATTTACAAGCACTCCCGTAAAGTGTATTTGTTTAAGGTTTAGACTCATTTCTCATCCACACACCTCAAATTACCAAAACCGGCAGAAATAGTTTTTACCCATAAACACCTCATCAACATTGGGTTCAACTCCGACTCTCTCCCAAATTATTTCTTCAGAGACTCAGCGTGACAGCATCTATCAAGTTGAAAGGTCATATGAAGACTGCCAAGTTCGTGCAAGTAGCTACCATGCCTCTCCCTGCCAGTCTCTTCTGATCATATCTGCTGCCAAGAATCGTTGTTGCTCGCGAGAGCTTTACCATAGAAACAACCACTACGGCCAGAGGTAATCCGAACTTCTGCATATTTTACTTTCCCATAGAGAAGTAATAGAATCATTGAGGCGGACTTGTAACTTATACCGGACTTGAAGCTTGAGCAATACCGGACTTGTAACTTATACCGGACTTGAAACTTATACCGGACTGAAACTTGCACCGAATTTGAGCCGGACCGGTTTTGTGTGCTCCGATGTAAGTTGTGTCTTGCTGTGTGTGACTACATCTCTTATGTGCTTTAATACAAGTTCTAACTCCTGCCTTTTATTTCATTGTGGAAGAAAAGAATCCCCGTTGAGATGTCTTCTGGAGATAATGCTGGTACCAAGTCAGGAAGTGTTGGCAGCTTCAAGGATATGCCGAACATTGATAATGAGTTGTTCACCGCGCCCTTCCAACTTATATGAAAATATCCGTTCCACAGAATAGCCCTCCTCCTATCGACTTCAGGGTTTTTCATGCTCCGCTGGGTCCTCATGAAGGATGGATGAGACGTATGTTAAGCAATGAGTACATCAAAGATAACTTGACCAGAGCGCAGATTGTTGATGTAGCTTGAGTGTTGAAACGACTTGAGAGGATGTTAAAGTGGCTTCTGGTGCGAACGTTGAGGTGGATCCTGGAGAGGGTGTTGAAGTAGGATTATGAAGCGAAAAGGGGTCCCGGAGAGAGCATTGAGGCGGCTCTTGAATAGACCATTGAAGCAGCTTCTGCTAGAGGGAGTGTTGAAGTGTTTCCCTCTTCAGTTCAATTTACCCTTGCAAATTCCATGTTTCTTGACTGACCACATCTCTCATGTTGAAGAATTCCTTGACTGACGGTGAAGGAACTTCATGCTGGAGCCTCGATCCCCAAGTGTGGTTCGTTATCTTATTGAGGCTGCTCCCTTGAGGTATCGGCTCCAGTGGAAGATTACCGTCATAGAGCGTTGATACGTTGCACCGGTATTCCTTAAACCAAATGGCAGTATGGTATAATAAAATTTTCCGAGAGGAGTTCGAAAAGATATCTTACTTGCATCATGCTCATACATTCTTATCTGGTCGTAGCCGCTGCATCCATCCATGGAGGAGAAAATGCCGTGTCCGCTGGTTGCATCTACTAACATGTCAATGTTAGGTAGAGGAGGATTGTTTGGAGCGGCACCTGTTCAAGTCTCTGAAGTCTATGCAGCACCTGATCTATCCATCGATAATGGCAGTGTCGGTATACCGTTTTCCCTTTCTGCTAATTGACAATGCCATAAAAGTTCGTTCCTTCTTCGTGTGAACGTGGGTCGTGGCCTCACAGGATGGAGAAGAATGCTTCGTCAGCAAAGATGCATCGTGAGTACTAGCCCTCAATGATGCAAGCCGGTCTTCTTCCTGAATTGCCGCCCTGGGGAGTGGGATGCAACGAACTTGTCTGATTCTTTCCACGGAGCTTCTCCTGTATGTGCTGGTTTGGTTTCCCTCGAAGTCCGTCATTGTGGTAGGATTTCGTACGACCTTTCCTGGGAGAACCTTGGATGCCCTGAGAGTCTTGATAGTAATCACATTCGAAGACGCTCCTGTATAGATAAGGGCCGTCTTGAACTCTGAATCCTTGATGCGTGCGGTGACATGTAGGTCACGGTCGTGACCTTCCTCTGGTTGATTGCAGCAAAACGTCTTCGCACGCTGATTCTTCGAGAGGTGTGAAAGTTTGCATAAACTTTCCACTAGAGAGACCGCTTCCCGATCCACCGGCCACTGGTTCATAGTGAAACTATTGACTTGAGGAAGATCGTTGTGAGGATCAGTCCCCAGTGTAGGAGCCTCCATGACAGGACCTCTCATATCTGATGTCGCTTCTTTGATCAGGTCTATGTAGGTCCGTGACGTTGAAGTACCTTCTCCGGTGCGTTGAATGCATTTCTTGTTGGCTCCAGGGGATGTTGCGGGTCATGTGGAAACCGATCAGTTAATGTCTTAAGAAAAGTGAATACCTCTTTCTGAGTTGAGGCCGTATCCGTTTGAGTCTTGACAAGAACTTCATGCTTTTCCATCAAGTCCCCTCCGGCTCCTCGTCCTGATGAAGGAGTGGAAGTTGTTGCTCTGGTGACTACCAGAGGTGTTACACTTGATGAGATGCCAGGATTTGCAGCTGCTCTGGCTCTGGTGATGGAAGGTGTTGTAATATCACTGCTGAGTGATCGAATTGAATGTTCCCATCCTCTGTACTCACGTGTTCCTTGATTGATCTATCCTTCCTCAAGCATTTCTTCACGGCTTCGACAAGGGTCTTGAGATATAAATCTTCCAGCAGGGATCCGTAAGCTGTAGGCTCCATTTCTTTATTCGGTAGACGTTGTAGTACTCCGGACAAGTCCTCTCCTCTGTGGAGTTGCCTCGGTTCTTCATTGTTGACTGGACCATGTTGTTCATCTTTCCTGAGTCACCTGCGGTTACGCGCTCTTTTGCCTCTCCACCGGTAAAGGTGTGACTCGACTAAGGATTCGACATTTCTTGCACTGCTTGAGTAGATGCCTGCCGATCCTTCTTGTAATTGTGCTGCTATGTCATTCAAAAGGCGAAATGTCTCGCTCTGTCTTCTGGTGATACCGGCTTGATTTGCCAAGACATCCTCCAACATTCCAGCTATGCTTCCCATGATATCTGAACCACCTTCGGATTCCGGGTGAGGATACATCGTGAGACGAAACCGAAGAATTGAGAATTCGATTCTTGTAACCGAGAGATCAACCTCCCACTGTGGTCGCCAATTGTTTATGGGTGAAAACTACTCCTGCATTTGGTAATTTGGGGTGTGGGTGAGGAATGAATTTAAACCTTTAAACAAATGCACTGCGCGGTGAGTGCTTGTAGATTCGAGAGATCAATCTGTGCAAGTCCGGCCTAAACCAAGAAATGGCCGTTCCAGACTTGTTTTGGTCACAAAGTGAAGGAGATGGGGTTGATCTTAGGGAGGGAAGCGAAGAAGGTGTTGAGATTGTGAAGGTGTTGGCTTGCTTATGACTTGTAACAGAAAGGTGAGCAGGCTTGTGATTGATGCAAGCAAGCTCTGGGTGTTTGAATACGTTTTTGTATTAACACTTGGTTTTCTGTCTCGTCTGAACTTGTGTTGTTGTTTGAAATAGGGCGGAGAACCTATTTATACAAGTCATTGAGCCTCATTCACGTCTCTCGTGGGAAGTGGAGTGATGGAGTAGTGGAGTTGTGCGTCGACCGGTCTTGCCCACTTCTCCTGTTCATCTCTAACCGTCCATGACTTCCTGACACGTTCTTGTGATGGCGCGTTGCACGCTGCACGCTGTAAACCGCCAGACCAATACCCCAGTATGTATCCCCCAGTTTGTGACATGATTGATGTCTGGAATGTGTGGATCGTGGATCCACGAAAGATAGCATGTAATGTTTGAATTGAATAATTGTGTTATTCGGAAGTCGATACTTGTGAAGTATCGTGTGTATTTTATGCAGGTACTTTGCATTATAGTCTTGACAAAGTGATGGGTAATGACGCCTCAATAACCAAATAACTCTTGACCAGGGTTGTATAACCAAGCTGGTGAAGTTGGATGGATGAGATGATCTTTGAGACACTCATCTGCGACCGTTAATGAATATTAGGGTTTTTGAAGAGGAGTGCAAGCATGACTCTTCAGTTTGGTCGAAACCAAGTAATGGAAGAATTTTGGAGAGGACCGAACGGACGTGTATGTAGATGGCATGCTGATGTACACGTCCATGTCTCACCATCCCATGAAGGTGCGATCTAGGCCACTCAATTTGACCGGCAAAGAGGAGTGGTTGAGATCGGTTCTTGGCAGAAATCCTTGCGCAAAGGAGTTGGAGATCGCATGACATTCCTACACGCGTTTCAAGACGACACATCTTGGTCGGTCTTGGTCGATGGGTTTGACGGGAAGATGGCAGGCCGGTGATCATGCCTATACACGACTATCCATGAAAACCATGAAAGTTGAGTGGTCGAGATCGTTGATCTGTTTGGGCGGGCGTTTTGGAAGCGGGCATGGGATGCCTTGGCCGAATCATGGTCATCTTTGATGAAGTTGAGTGGTCTATTCATGAGAAGATGGACGCACGTGATGATTTGAAACCTAATTTTGGCTTTCAAAAACGTTTAGGTGTAGAATACACCGTATTTAATATCTAGTATTTATGCTTTCTTTCTAGACTTGCTTATGTTGCTTTTGAGTTTATTAGGTGCAATGGAGTCATTTGGGCCAAAGACCCAGTTTTCAAATCCCAAGATTTCTTCTCATCATCTCGATTGAAGACAATGCGGAATGCATGGGATGCTTGGAAGACTAAAAGGGCTTACCGGTCATTTTTAAGGGCGATCGTTTGTTAAGGGGCATCCAGATTGCTAAGGGACAGCCATTTTCAAAGGAAGTGCTAAAGGGAGTAGGATGAAGAACTGAGAATGGTGTTGGCTGCGGCACCGGTGATCGTAGTGATGGCAGAGAATATGGTGTGTTCGGTTTGTATGGGGTGATTAGAAGATTAAGATGGCGAAATGCTTCGGATATGACTCGGCCCTCGGTCATCGCTGATTGATGATGGAAGATATGAAGATGGAGTTGTTGTGGTTATATGTGTAATTATTGGCAGCGGCAAGTAATGGTGATTATCCTGAAGATGCATTGTGGATTGGTTAACGGGAATGCTGTTTGGTTCTGTACGGAGAAGCTCGAGTGGCTGGGTCTTGGGAGGAGTTTTTGAACGCACGTGATGATTTGAAACCCTAATTTTCGGCTTGGATCATGGAAGGAATGGTGCGTGATATGATGGTGATTGGCGCTTGTGTTGGGTGGGATAATGGATCGAGAAGAAGCAATGGTCGACTCTCTTGTTTGGGTGATGATTTTGTTTGCACGGCCAAACATTGTTGAATGAGTAGGTGGGCTTTCACCACCTACGTGGGCCCTGACTGATTGCGACCACATCTCACATGATTGGTGAGTTTCCTACTGAAGTTTCGATGATATTTGGCGAGTCCCACGGTGCTCTTTCCTATTTTTGTTAGGTTTCCTAGTTTCTTCAAGGAGGTTGAAACTCTGGAGAAGCCTAGGCACAATCATATATCTCTTTTTCTAACTCTTTTCCTCTACTTTTTCTAGGGTTTAGAAACCTTCTCTTTCTTCTTGTTAGTCTACTAAGTTTTTATTATTGGTTGAAGATGTAGTTGGATTTTGCAACTTATGATTTTATATGAATTAGTTTTCTCTCAATATTATCGTTTGATTTTTACACAATAATTGCATGATTGATGGATTGCAATATGATTGAATGTTTGTTTAGTCCTCATCTATCTACTATTTTAGGGTTTTCATCGCGATAACCTTGAATGTAGATGATATGATTCTAGGTTGTAGTGATGTATTCATATGTAGAAATTGACGACAATGTATTACAATTGCATTGATTATATTCCCGCTTAATGCTCCTAGGAATTGAACTTGATTAGCGCAAAACCTTTAGGTAGAATTCACATTATTTGTGTGTGTTGAGGAAATTACGGAGTATTCTTGCAATAAGGTATTCTATGGCTTTTGATGATATAGCGAGATTAAATCACGAATTCTATTCATATATTCATAAACTTGTTTACAATTGAAGATGAAACCTTTATCAATATTTCACATTCTTGATTTGCGTGTTTTGTTTATTTGCTTTTCGTTTATTTTTATTTACACAATCAGGAAATTCTTAGGGTGTTTTATATAGGAAACCATAACAATTCGACAACCTAGACCTCTCTGTAGGATCGTTGAATACTCCAAATACCCTTTGAGTTATTCTCATACATATCAACCTTCTTATGGTGGTTATGTAAGTGAGCAACCACAAGAGGGAGAATAGTTGTACTCTATTAATTTTTCCTCTAGTTTGGTAGATGAGATGCAACAATTTATGGACAGCATGGAGTCAATTTGTAGACAACCAAGCATGGAACAAATTTTCATCGAAATGTGCTCATAGTATGTTTGGCCCAATTTCTGATCGTAGTTATGATCATCCACCCATTCAAAGGGAATATAATTGGCCTAACAATACGGAGGTAAGTAATTCTACTTTGTCTATGTCGAATGAGCTTTACAAACACATGTATTTTCAGAATTTGGATGAATCACTCCAAGAGCTTCAAAAGGTGTTTCCACTTTAAGACAAGGCATTGATGAGTACAAGGAGGAAATGAATAATTATGTTGAAAAAGCGGACCTTTAGGGACTTTTGTTGATATTTGTGTAGTTAACTCAACTCTTGATCGTAATAATGATCATTCACCTATTCAAAAGGATGAGTTCGAGAGTAGCGACACTAAATTCAGCGAGGGCCAATGTTATGATGACTATGATAGTGATGATGATTATTATGAAAATACATTGCCTAAACCAATTCATGGTGACATCCCCAAGGAGTTTATAATGGAGTCTTTTTGCGATCAAGGTGAAGTTGAAAAGGAATATGATGACACTAGTGTAGATTACTCAAGCATTGATCTTTATAACGATCAACAACCTATTCAAAGGTGAGCTTGAGGATGATGCAATGAGTGTTCATTATTGTTTCTTCTCCTTTACCTCTTATTGGTTTGAATGTATGTGCTTGAGAATATTGTTGGATGACTTTGTTTCTCATTTTCCGCCATTAGAGATACTTGATTCTCATACTATGCAGGTTATGGAACCCGCACAGTGGAAGTACCCGACTTCTATATTCTTTATACACTTCCAAGTGTGGACAAGAATAAGTGTGGGAAAGCTTTTACCGGTTCATAGCTTCACTTTTACTTTACGTTACTAATATTTGTGTGAAGCTAGTGTTTGCAAAACAGGTTCTATGGAAAACAAGCGCTTAGTGGGAGGCAACCCACCGGTTTTGTATCTCTTATCCTTTTGCTTTTTATTTTTGTTTCGTTTATTGATTTTTTACTGTTTTGATATCATATTTGCATCCCTATGTTTATCATAATCTATCTTAGAAGAGAATTATGATGAATACCTTTTCGTCAGAAAATTTCAGACTGCGCGTAGTTCAGTCCAGAGACCATAACTGTCAGACCGTTTATCAAAACACTGTGAAATTTTGACACTGTGTAGAAAACACGTAGGTGAACAACTTTTGAAATGGAGTTTTTCCAAATTCCTTAGTTGTGAAGTTTAAGTGTGGGGAGCATTTATATGTTTGTTTTTGACACCATTAGTGGATGGAACCATTTTGAATGCAGGAGTTGAGGAACCAATTAACTAAAGGGAAGAATATAGCTCGAAATCACGAATTAATATGATAGTTGTTACCATATCTCGGAATATCACCATATCGTTCTATTTTTATTTTCCATATTTATCTATTGTTCTCTAAGTGTTTTGGTGGGTCACTAAAAATCGACGTGTTATTACTGCTAGGATGAAATAGAGTGGTTGAGTTACTAGAAAAAGAAAAAAATGATGAAAAAAAAAATTGAAAAAAATTGAAAAAAAAAAAAGAAAAAAAAAAAAAAAAAGGACGATAAAAGACACTTGGGAATAACGGTATGTGTGAAACGGTTGCAATTTATTGTGAATATTCGCCAATATCTACATCTATATCCATCTTCTTAATCTTTTCATTGTGATTGTGGTTTGTTAGTTTCCGAGTATTGTGGCTTGTTCGACTATCTATTTAGGAAGTTGATTTGTCACGAATAGTAATATCTCTAGTAAACCTTCACGAGACTATAACTCGTTATTTATGCTAAAATTAACCGTAGCCTCGACGACACGGGTTGTTGTATTTTATTGTTTTGTTTGATTTGCTCGAGGACTGCAAAGTCTAAGTGTGGGGGAATTTGATAGGTGTAGAATACACCGGCTTTGCGAGTTTTCTTGTAAATTATGTATCTTATGTGTGCTTTTGAGTTTATTAGGTGCAATGGAGTCATTTGGGCCAAAGACCCAGTGGAACCTTCAAATCCAAGATTTCTTCTCATCATCTCGAAAGTACGAAAAGATGAAGACAATGCCGCATTCCGAGTTCTTATGAAGAAGTTATGGGTAAAGAACTTAAAGGGCTTACCGGATTATCAGTTGCTAAGGACAGCCATTTTCAAAGGAAGTGCTAAAGTAGGATGAAGAACTGAGAATGGTGTTGGCTGCGGCACCGGTGATCAGTGATGGCAGAGAATATGGTGTGTTCGGTTTGTATGGGGTGATTAGAAGATTAAGATGGAAATGCTTCGGATATCGGGGAAGGAGGAGCTCGAGTTAGGGATTGCCTTGATGAAGTCGGTCATCCGCCATGATTGAAGACAGAGATGATGGAAGATATGAAGATGGAGTTGTTGTGGTTATATGTGCTTCGGTTTATTATTGGTGACATGATGGATAGTGACATTGTTGCGAGCAATGAAGGTAGATTGGTTAACGCCCACGGTGGTTTTTTGAACAGAGTTGAGCATGCTGTCATGGAAATGATGGAAGCCAGGATGAATAACGGCCTTGGATGCCGCCATGGAGCTTGAGGAATGGTGCTGACGATGATATGATGGTGATTGGCAGCTAGAATATGGAAAGGGTAGATAGAATAACGAGCGTCTTTGTGTTGGTGGGATAATGGATCGAGAAGAAGCAATGAGTCGAGTCCTCAAGAGTTATAAGATGCTGGAACTTGGACTTGAACATGGCAATGGAGCTGGAAACTAAGGTTTGCTGCCAGAAGATGGGTTGATGGAGTTTGAGATGAATGTGATGACTACGAGGAAGGCCGAAGGGTATCTTGACGTGATGATTTGAAACCAAAGCTTGGAATTTCCCTGAAGTTTCTTTTTGGCGAGTTTGGCAAGTAACAATGCAAGGGACACAATTTTAGTGCTCTTTCCTATTTTTGCCTTCAAAAGGAGGTTACCTTGTTTCATATATCTTTTTTTCTAACTCTTTTCCTCTACTTTTATTCTAGGGTTTAGTTCTCTTTCTTAACTTGTTATGATTTAACTGTTTTTATTATTGGTTGAAGATGTAGTTGGATTTTGCACGGCCAAACGTTTGATTTTTACGTTCAATAATTGCATGATTGATGGATTGCAATATGATTGAATGTTTGTTTAGTCGAGTCTAGAATTGATTGAACTCGCATCCATATCTCTATTTTAGGGTTTTCATCGTGATAACCTTGAATACTAGTAGCATGATATGATTCTAGGTTGTAGTGATACATCCTTGTATTCCCTTTGTTCAATTGTTTGCACGGTGATTAGCGTGTTGAACATTAGCGCAAGGGCGTTAGGTTATTCTTTAGGTAGAATTCACATACGCAACCCTAATGCCAATAAGGTATTCTATGGCTTTTGATGATAGCGAGATTAAATAATTCATATATTCATAAACTTGTTTACATCTATTTCACATTCTTGATTTCTCCATTCTTAAGGGTGTTTTATATAGGAAACCATAACTATACCTCTGCGATCCTTTCTTGCCCTTGCTATATTTATATTTTGAGTAGTGGATGATCACACTCCTTGTTTGGGTGATGATTTTGTTTGTTGAGTCTTGATTGGTCACATGTAATATCTACATCTACCTCATCTAAAGATGGATGATTGAGATTGTTTTTCTGTACTTTTAGGGTTTTCCGTCCATAATGCTTGGTATGAACGTCTTTTGGCAAGCAAAGGCCAATGGCCGACCATGCGGGGTCGGCCGTGGGTATTCCATACCTGCTTGGGGATGATGGAATTGATCTGGGGTCATCCAATCATGCTTATGGAGTTGGATGACTGCGATCAGATCATATCCGGACTTGATACGGTCCAGTCCGGATGCTCAATCGGGCTAGTATAACACACCGAGAGGGGCTCAATCGGGCTAGTATAACACACCGAGAGGGCTCGGTCTAGTATAACACACCGAGAATCAGCCTGTACGGGTATTTCGTACATGGTTTCATTATAGTGCTTGGAGGTTCGTGTTACTCTGTAAGAGTAACACTCAGTCGTCATGCCACACTGATAATGAGTACTGGAAATACAAGGCTGATATGAAATTCACAGGAAGGGATTATTGCCACATGCTCCAACCTGGAGGAATTTCATGTATTCACAGAATGGGATTGTTGCTACATGCTCCATTCTTGGTGAATTAAGTGAGGGAGTATCCAACACTTATAAATGGCTTTATCTTTTACAAGATGTTAGCGCATGATTTTTTATGGTTTTTTACAAATTGAACCTGAAACGAAAATCCACCATCAACATATCTTTATTATGGTGAACCCACCGACTATACAAGATAGATCCATGTAACTCACGCTTGGGGACTGAGACTCAGCATGAAATTCCTTCACCGTCAGTCAATGATTTCTTCAACACAAGAGAGACGGTCAATCAAGAAGCATGTAATTTGCAAGGGAAAATTAAACTGAAGGACAAGCACTTCAACGCCCACTCCAGTAGAATCCGCTTTAACGCTCTTTCCATAAGAAGGTGCTTCAACGCGCTCTCTTGAGGCTGTTTCAACGCTCTCTCAATAAGAAGGTGCTTCAACGCCCTCTCTTGAAGACGTTTCAACGCTCTCTCTTGAAGCCATTTCAACGCTCTCTCCAGAAGAATCCGCTTCAAACGCTCTCTCTCGAAGCTTCTTCAACACTCTCCCCTGAAGCCGCTTCAACGCTCTCTTCAGAGGCTGAAGACACTCCAACACCTTACCAGCAAATGCAATGGAAGTACGTCTTTCAAGAGAAAATAAGCTAGGGATAATTACACCTGGGGACTGCCAGGATGCCTTCACGTCCCTCAACCGGTTCATTTCTAATATCAGCAACATCACTGTTGAAGCTTTATGAGCCGCAGAAAATTCTCAACATGAAGCCGTACATGTGCATTAAAGACTCCAAAAGTAAAAATCGGATATGGTTTCACGTATCCAGCCACGCCATCGAATATGAAGTGTAACTGGGGACTGCTCATCGCATCCTATTCCATACAACCATCCAAGATTCACAAGATGGTTCAAAGGATGTCGCTTAGAACAAAGTCGTTGAAGACTTGATAGTAGCACGTCGGCAACAGAACGCCTCTCAGCTCGTTTACTTCACTCAGAGACTCCGGAAGATTTTGCCGATACAAGCATTCCAAGCATTTCACCATCGTATTAAGAAGGGCAAGAATGAGCCTATGAGATAAAAGGTCATAATGAACGCAATTCCATTCCAGTCAATATTCAGGAGTTTAAAGAAGATTTTTCGTTGCGATTCAGCAGTCCGGACTCCAAGCAACTTAAGTCAAGGCCTCTCGTAATCGATCGCAATGGAGTTTAGCAAATTTCTAAATCTACCTGGAGGCAATTGAAAGGAGGACGATCACTGCAAGCCTTGATACTTCGTTAAGCGTATCTTGCTCAAAGACCTAGCCGGCCTATATCCTGGTAACATTTGTCTACCTTGCCTCATAAGTTTTATATTTAACCGTCACCATCCATTGCTTACCCCGCAATAATGTCACTTTTACGTGCTAAGCAGGGGACTTAATGTTAATGGTGGTTTTTCGAATAGGGCTAAAATTGTAAAACCCTGTATTTAATGCGATGACGCCCTGCAAGGGTATAAAGCCATTTAAGAAGTGATGAGTGCAAAAAAACTCTTCACTTATTGAGAAATTCAATAGGTATGGAATTCATTCAGAATGGTGCAACAGTACCGAATATTCTATGAATTTTCCTAGTAACATTATCCATTTAATGCATTGTGTGTCTTGTATATTCCTACGCTATGTTCCGCAAGAGAACCCTCAATGTTGGCATGACATGAAGATTAATATTCACTCTCAGCAGAGTAGCATGAATCTCCCGAGTGTCAGTATTGAGGTATGCATGAAAGTACTCACACAGGCTGCATCACTCTCTGACAAAGAGAATCTCGTATCGGTGCACTTAAGTTGGATCGATCACGCTTGAATTCCTTAAGGAAAATCTAGACTGTTAATATCAGTCTCATAAACAATCACGGACACACAATTTGGCCACATGTTTTAGCAAACCCATACCACTCCTGGCAGAACTAGGTAATCACCGCATTGACCGTCGGTGGGCCTACTAGTGTCCCAACCAATTGGACTTTATTTAAACTCATTCCAGCGTTGTCAAACTTCAACCCTAAACAAGGTGATCACGCAGTTAAAAGAAGTTCGAACGAGCTAGATTGTCCAAAACAATCTCAGAAGCATCACAAACGTCCAACTTTTCCAGCCTGGTTGGACAGCTTGGATCCTCCTACGAACAGTTAAGGAAGTGCTAACATGATCATTGGAGGGCCCACTAGTGCCCTAGTTGACCGGTTGTCAGCCGACACAAATATAATTACACTTTCTTACTACTCAAAATATATAATGAAGCAAGGGCAAGAAAGGATCGTTCCCACAGAGAGGTCTTGGTTGTCAATATGTTATGGTTTCCTATATAAAACACCGGGGTTTGCTGATTTTTATATACTAAAATAAAATAAAAGCAAAACAAATAAAAGTAAACACGCAAATCAAGGATGTGAAAATATTGGATAAAGGTTTCATCTTCAATTGTAAACAAGTTTATGAATATATGAATAGAATTCGTATTTAATCTCGCTATCATCAAAAGCCATAGAATACCTTATTGCAAGAATACTCCATAAATTTCCAAAGTTCATCAACACACACATTAGAGCTGCGTATGTGAATTCTACCTAAAGAATAACCTAACGCCTTGCGCTAATCAAGTTCAATTCTAGGAGCATTAAGTTTGAGAAATAGGCTAATCGGTGCAATTGAAATACATTGCGCAAACAATTCGAACAAAGGTCAATTTCTACATATGACTACGAGGATGTATCACTACAAACCATAATCATATCATGCTACTCGTATTCAAGGTTATCGCTTGATGAAAAACCTAAAATAGCTATAGATATGGATGTGAGTTCAATCAATTCTAGACTTAACTAAACAAACATTCAATCATATTGCAATACATCAATCATGCAATTATTATGACCCGTAGAAATCAAACGATAATATTGAGAGAAAACTAATTCATAAAAATCATAACTTGGTTGCAAAATCCAACTACATCTTCAATCAATAATAAAAACTTAGTTACTTGTGTTTTTGGAAATCATCATAGAAAGCAAAGAAGAAAACTATCATGTGAAACCCTAGAAAACAAGTAGAAGTCTCCCTCATGGAGATCTTAGGTTTAGAGAAAGAGTTTTCTATATATATGCTTCTCCCCTTCCATAAGGATACTCCTTCCAATATTAGGTCTTCTCAAAACCCATCTCCAAGTGGTCCACCAAGCCCATGTGTGAGAAAAACCCATGTAGAAAATATGCCCCAAAAGTGGTCGTAGGAAATGCGGTATTGAGGCGGAACTTGGTCGGAAAAGTCGTCGGAAAACGTCTCGGGTGACCGGCAAAGTCCGCAGTCACCGGTTCAATGTGAGTCAACTCGGTCGGGTCAACGGGTCGGCTCTGGTCGGGTCAACGGGTCAGCTCGGGTCAACTCGGTCGAGGCCAGAGTCAAACCGAGTCGGGTCAAGAGTCGGATCATGAGTTAGACCCAAGTCAGCTGTGTCAGGTGTAGTCAGGTGTAGTCAGGTCTTCTGGCTCATCTGAGTGGGTTAGTTGCCAGACCACTGCACATGTCGAGTTGTCTTACACTATCATTGTGCATCAGCACTCTTTGGCCAGCCATCTTGGCTATGCTGTGATTCATAATTCCCCAGCTGTAGCTTCTCTTGCGGCTTCATTCAATCACCTACTCAGGCCACATCAAAGTATCTCTGCAATCTTCCATTCTCTAACCATAGTCATACACAACTCTGTAACACAATAACAACCCATTTTACGTTTCACTATCACAACCATTGCCAATTTCAGTTCAACCTGCAATGCTCATTTAAGTTTTCACTGCAACACCATTTCCTACACCTCAATCAGCTGAAATCCATCTGCTCTCTCCTCAAAACATCACCAGGACTACCAAAATTTTATCCATGAGTTCAGCTGCAACATCGCATAATCCATAACCTGCAGCTCAAAACCGCAAGCTCATTCTCAGTACTACATCCAATTCCATCTGTTACCATTTCATCTGAGTCTAACACAACACCTCCATCTTCAGTTGTAGCTGCATTGCAACACAGCACAACAAACACAGGCAACAACCTCAACTTCAATTCATCTCACTTAGCCTGTCCACTGCAACCACTAGAACTTGCTCACTTCTGGGCTGAATGCCATCACCTGCAACCGCTAGAACTTGCTGCTGTAGCTTCTCCATTCTCTGGCCTTATATAAAAAATCATTGAACCCTGGTTATCCATCAAGGAGCCTGTTCAGTCACAGCTGCTTCGATGCTCGAAACATCAACCTCTCCTTGCTGTTCTGCAACGATTCCGAGCAAGTGCACATTCTCTTCTTTCTCGTACCACCTGAGCTGCACAACCATCTCCATCTGTCGTCTCTGCCAGCAACAATCCCACACACAACATCAACATCAACTCCATACCAGCCTGTGCACAATTTCCCATCAAAAACCTCCAATCCCTGAGTTCATTTCTAGCTCATGACCTGCAACACTCTAGCGATAACATTGACTCACCAGGTTTGCACAAGATAGTTCACCTGCCAATGCTCCACCATTGTAACCAAGCCACAGTGCATCTTGCACGCAATTGACTTCTCTGCTAATTCCAAATGTAGCTATACCACCAGCACATTCCTTATACAGCTCCAACATCATTGTTTTAAGCTCACCCATTTGGGTTCCATACAAATCTGTCAAACAACCCACCACTAGCTCATACTTCATGCCACCTGAACCTCAACGACACCGAGACTCCACGGCTGCAATGAAACCATCCACCAGAACCAATACTGCCATCTCCATTTCTCAGACTTCCCAGAACCACCTTCTCCATCAATTTCAGATTCAATAGCATCCACCACACAAACCCTGTTGAATCACCTTCATATCTTCAATGAAATCACCCCTACCTCTTCTTACACACAATTCTTTGCAAAAATGGGAAAGAACTGATTTCTTCTCGATGATTTCTCGGTCAAGAACAACCTCAAATCCCTCCTTGACTCGAGCAGCAACTCTTCTTCTATCAATCGGCAACAGCAATTCCTCAATCACAACAGCATCGATTTACTTTTCTTCTCGTTGTCTCAACACAATATCATCTCTTCAAATCGCCCAGGAACAGAATCAAATCAATTTACACTCAAACCCTAACTTAATTTCATGGGTTTCATCATCTTCATCACGAATTCAACAGCAACATCCCTTCTCTCCTGTTTCGATCCATCAAAACCCTCAACTCAATCGATTTCTTCCACTGATTCTCCGGCACAGTAAGCATCCAACTCTCTCTCGAATAACTCTCGCTCTCGATTTCAAGGTAACGAGCGCCTCTCATTTCAAGTGAAAAAATGAATGAGAGAATAAGACTCTCGATCTAGGGTTGTAATGATTGGATTCACCAACCCCTAGTCCCAGATAAGGGCCATCCCCTGTTAGCACCCCTTAACCTTGGCTGGGCTCCGGATAGTGTTTGCCCATGAAATGATAATTTTTCCCTTTTTACTCCAATTGGGTGATTTCTCCATCTTTTCGTCCGTGCGACTCCAGAGTACCTAATAACTCAAAAACACGTGTAAAATACATAATTTACTAGAAAAATAGCAAAGAAAGCATAAACTCTAGATAGTAAATACGGTGTATTCTACACCTATCGATTCCCCACACTTAGACTTTGCTAGTCCTCGAGCAAATCAAACAAAACAATTCTAAAATACATACAACTCCGTGTCGTCGAGGCTACGGTCACTTTTAGCATAAATAACAAGCCTTTAAACCCCTAGGTGTCCCTAGTGGATGAGTTATAGTCTCGTGAGGGTTTACTAGAGATATACCCACAAAACCTAATTTTCCAACTTACTAGTTCTCCGTAATGATAGTATCCAACGCGCTAAGAAGACATAGAGATTCTGCACACTAGTCATAAGAAGTTAGACACATAAATGAACACAATCTCATTCTTAAAAGTTGAGAGAGAAATAACCATCCCTTCTCGAAAGAAATTCGGGTTCGGAGTGATCAAAAGTCTCGACTCTGCCTCACAAGAAAGGGTTTTATGATATTGCTCTCAATAATAAACAGCTTTTTATGGGTCACACATGTGTCCAGGTTGGAATGAAGAGAAAATCCTGCGACACGTTGAATGGTAAGAAGGCTTAACCCTCCGAATGTTTTGAAAACCCACATCTTTTATAATTTTTGAAAACCCATTTTTCTGACGATCTCTAAGAAAAGAAATCAACCACTTAACGAAGGTGGGAATATGCTTACTTACCTCGTTATCCGTTCGGCGTGCAGCTAGCACCACTCTCACAAAGATCCATAGAAACGTCTTCGGTCTTCTATCGGTGTCTTCATCTTCGTCTTCGGTCTTCAACTCTTGATGATAACTCTTGAACTTCGTAGAATCTCGACAATGTGATTCTTTCCTCTAATTCCTTGTTGCTTGAAACTTCATTATAGATATTCCTTCTTTCCATTGGCTTTATTGAAAGAATACAAAACTAAAAACAAACTATACAAACCCAAAATTTACTTTTTTTTTTATTATTATTTTTTTTTTTTTTTTTTTTTTTTTTTATTTTTTTTTTTTTTTTTTTTTCTTCTTCCTTTTTTTTTTTTTTTTTTTTTTAAGACAAGAGAAAAATAAGTACAAAATACAAAATAAAATACAAAGGCCATGGTGTAAGTACTTTACCACTTGATTCTTCACAACTTGTATGTCTTGATATCATAAACTTCTCGAACTCTCATCCTTGATAATTTCGCTCTTATACAATAGTCTTCAACTTATAAAAATTCTGCTCCTTGTCTTGTTGCTTTACTCAAATCTGAAATCTGCCCATTTCTGTATTGTTGCTTGTAAACCTCGAACGTGTTCAACTTTCCTTCAAATTTGTGATGCTCCTCTTGTTGATGATGATGGTGTTTCTATGGACCTGTTGGTGTAGAGAGAGATAAGGTGGATGGTGCTAATGAACAAGATTACAAGTGGTATGTAAGTTAGCAATTCGATGTCACCATCATGGTTGATAAAAATATCACTCAAGAGATCAAAATAGTGCTTCTATGGTGGGAAGTTGGGCATCTCACCATTCTGCCGAGGTTTACGTACGGTGACACACACTCTAAAAGCACAAATTTAGACATGTACAAAGAATTGAAGGTTGGTGCCTCACATTATGTAACATGGGTAGTCTCCACTATAGGGGATCACTACTCTAATACCAAATTCAGTCTGCACCTTATTTGCCACTGGCATGGTTAAATCCAACTTTAACTCCCATACAATTAAGAAACCCGATCATGTTCTCTGTCATCTCTAAGTTCAGTCACTATTATGAGATTCTCGATGTAATCTTAGCGACATGTATACTATGTGACTCTAAACTAACTACAAGTTGGAGTTTTCTTATTCACTAATTACGCAAAAGTTGAAAAAAATTTGAAAAATTTACAACGCAAATGCTTAACCACTCCCCCACACTTAAACTTTACATTGTCCTCAATGTAAATTGAATCGTCCAAAGAAAGTCAAGGTGGGAAATCATATAACAATATGCGAAAAGAAAAAGCTAAAAACAAGAAAAGAAAAATTAAAAGATAAGAGATACAAAACCGGTGGGTTGCCTCCCACTAAGGGCTTGGTTTAAAGTCGTCAGCCCGACTATATCCTTGCAAGATTCATTCCCCATATACTAACAGTCTGAAAAGTTGGGGATCCGTCCATAGAACCTGTTTTGCAAACACTAACTTCACACAAATATTAGCAATATAAAACAAAAGTGAAGCTATCAACCGATAAAAGTTTCCCCCACACTTATTCTTGTCCACACTTGGAAGTGTATAAAGAATATAGGAGTCGGGTACTTCCAAGGTTTCTTGTTCCATAACCTGCATAGTATGAGAATCAAGTTTCTCTAATGGCGGAAATCGAGAAACAAAGTCATTCAACAATATTCTCGAAGCACATACATTCAAACCAATAAGAGGTAAAGGAGAAGAAACAATAGGCATAGGGTTAGATAAACCTTGCACAATCTCTTGTATTACCGAATCATCTTCATCCTTGAAAAACTCAAGCAAATTATTCACCTTTTGTATATCATGGTCCTCTATCAAACCTTGCAACCATTCTTCGTCTGTTTCTGCCTTAACCAAAGTCTCGACATAAACATCATCATTATAATCATTTGCAAGCTCAATTGGGTCTTCCACAATATTGGACATAACGGTCTCATTCTCAACATACTCCTCTTCTTGTAAGGCACATACTCTTTTGCGGATCCAAATTTTATTAAAAGAAACTTTTCTAGAACACTCGAAAATGCATCATCCTCAAGCTCCACCCTTTGAATAGGCTCTTGATCATTATTAAGATCAATGCTTGAGTAATCTACACAAGTGTCGACATATTCTTCTTCGTCTTCATCTTGATCCCAAAAGGACTCCATTGTACACTCCTCGGGGATGTCACCATAAATTGTTTTAAGCGATGTATTTTCATAATAATCATCACTATCGTAGTCAACATAATCTTGTTCCTCGCTGACTTTAGTGTTGCTAATCTCGAACTCATCCTTTTGAATAGGTGAATGATCATTATTACGATCAAGAGTTGAGTTAACTACACAAATATCAACAAAAGTCCCCAAGGGTTCGCCTTTTTCAACATAATTATTCATTTCCTCCCTGTACTCATCAATGCCTTGTCTTAAAGTGGAAACACCTTTTTGAAGCTCTTGGAGTGATCCATCCAAATTTTGAAAATAGTGTTCCATTTGTTGGTAAAGCTCGTTCGACAAAGAAAAAGTAGAATTACTTACTTCAGTATTGCTAGGCCAATTATATTCCCTTTGAATGGGTGGATGATCATAACTACGATCAGAAATTGGGCCAAACATACTATGAGCACATTCGGTCGATGAAATTGGTTCCACGCTGGGTTGTCCACAAATTGACTCCATGCTGGCCATAAATTGTTGCATTTCATCTACCAAACTAGAGGAAAAATTAATAGGAGTACAACTAGTCTCCCCTCCTTGTGGTTGCTCACTTACATACCCACCGTAAGAAGGTTGAAATGTATGAGAACAACTAAAAGGGTACGTGGAGTATTGATCATAACCAAAGGATTGATTTTGATTGTACTCCCCGTAAGGGTGATAGTTGTCATATTGTTGAGGTTGAAAGCCGTATTGATTGCTCCAATATGCTCCGTCCATAGATATAGAATTGGTACCTGAAACGAGATTCTCAAAACTCGGTTAAGAACCAAAGAATAAAACAAAAGTAAAACAAAAGCAAAAAAACAAAAATAAGAAACCAAAAACAAGTGACAACCGCTGCCTCCCCGGCAGCGGCGCCAAAATTTGACCGGTTGTCAGCCGACACAAATATAATTACACTTTCTTACTACTCAAAATAAATAATGAAGCAAGGGCAAGAAAGGATCGTTCCCACAGAGAGGTCTTGGTTGTCAATATGTTATGGTTTCCTATATAAAACACCGGGGGTTTGCTGATTTTTATATACTAAAATAAAATAAAAGCAAAACAAATAAAAGTAAACACGCAAATCAAGGATGTGAAAATATTGGATAATGGTTTCATCTTCAATTGTAAACAAGTTTATGAATATATGAATAGAATTCGTATTTAATCTCGCTATCATCAAAAGCCATAGAATACCTTATTGCAAGAATACTCCATAAATTTCCAAAGTTCATCAACACACACATTAGAGCTGCGTATGTGAATTCTACCTAAAGAATAACCTAACGCCTTGCGCTAATCAAGTTCAATTCCTAGGAGCATTAAGTTTCAGAAATAGCCTATCAATGCAATTGAAATACATTGCGCAAGCAATTCGAACAAAGGTCAATTTCTACATATGACTACAGGGATGTATCACTACAAACCATGATCATATCATGCTACTCGTATTCAAGGTTATCGCTTGATGAAAAACCCTAAAATAGCTATAGATATGGATGTGAGTTCAATCAATTCTAGACTTAACTAAACAAACATTCAATCATATTGCAATACATCAATCATGCAATTATTATGACCCGTAGAAATCAAACGATAATATTGAGAGAAAACTAATTCATAAAAATCATAACTTGGTTGCAAAATCCAACTACATCTTCAACCAATAATAAAAACTTAGTTACTTGTGTTTTTGGAAATCATCATAGAAAGCAAAGAAGAAAACTATCATGTGAAACCCTAGAAAACAAGTAGAAGTCTCCCTCATGGAGATCTTAGGTTTAGAGAAAGAGTTTTCTATATATATGCTTCTCCCCTTCCATAAGGATACTCCTTCCAATATTAGGTCTTCTCAAAACCCATCTCCAAGTGGTCCACCAAGCCCATGTGTGAGAAAAACCCATGTAGAAAATATGCCCCAAAAGTGGTCGCCGGAAATCTGGTATTGAGGCCGGAACTTGGCCGGAAAAGTCGTCGGAAAACGTCTCAGGTGACCGGCAAAGTCCGGCCGGTCACCGGTTCAGCGAGTCAACTCGGTCGGGTCAACGGGTCATCTCGGTCGGGTCAACGGGTCAGCTCGGGTCAACTCGGTCAGACCGAGTCAAACCGAGTCAGGTTCAAGAGTCAGATCATGAGTTAGACCCAAGTCAGCTGTGTCAGGTGTAGTCAGGTGTAGTCAGGTCTTCTGGCTCATCTGAGTGGGTTAGTTGCCAGACCACTGCACATGTCAGGGGCTGTGCTGCACTATCATTGTGCATCAGCACTCTTAGGCCAGCCATCTTGGCTATGCTGTGATTCATAATTCCCCAGCTGCAGCTTCTCTTGCGGCTTCATTCAATCACCTACTCAAGCCACATCAAAGTATCTCTGCAATCTTCCATTCTCTAACCATAGTCATACACAACTCTGTAACACAATAACAACCCATTTTACGTTTCACTATCACAACCATTGCCAATTTCAGTTCAACCTGCAATGCTCATTTAAGTTTTCACTGCAACACCATTTCCTACACCTCAATCACCGAAATCCATCTGCTCTCTCTCAAAACATCACCAGGACTACCAAAATTTTATCCATGAGTTCAGCTGCAACTTCGCATAATCCATAACCTGCAGTTCAAAACCGCAAGCTCATTCTCAGTACCACATCCAATTCCATCTGTTACCATTTAATCTGAGTCTAACACAACACCACCATCTTTAGTTGTAGCTGCATTGCAACACAGCACAACAAACACAGGCAACAACCTCAACTTCAATTCATCTCACTTAGCCTGTCCACTGCAACCACTAGAACTTGCTCACTTCTGGGCTGAATGCCATCACCTGCAACCGCTAGAACTTGCTGCTGTAGCTTATCCATTCTCTGGCCTTATACAAAAAATCATTAAACCCTGGTTATCCATCAAGGAGCCTGTTCAGTCACAGCTGCTTCGATGCTCGAAACATCAACCTCTCCTTGCTGTTCTGCAACGAGTCCGAGCAAGTGCACATTCTCTTCTTTCTCGTACCACCTGAGCTGCACAACCATCTCCATCTGTCGTCTCTGCCAGCATCAATCCCACACACAGCATCAACATCAACTCCATACCAGCCTGTGCACAATTTCCCATCAAAAACCTCCAATCCCTGAGTTCAGTTCTAGCTCATGACCTGCAACACTCTAGCAGTAACAGCCCAGCTCACCAGCTGCACAACATAGTTCACCTGCCAATGCTCCACCATTGTAACCAAGCCACAGCTGCATCTTGCCTGCAATTCAGCTTCTCTGCTAATTCCAAATGTAGCTATACCACCAGCACATTCCTTGTACAGCTCCAACATCATTGCTTTAAGCTCACCCATTTGGGTTCCATACAAATCTGTCAAACAAGCCACCACTAGCTCATACTTCATGCCACACGAACCTCAACAACACTGGACTCCACGGCTCCCAATGAACTCATCCCACCATAACCAATACTGCCATCTCCATTTCTCAGACTTCCCAGAACCACCTTCTCCATCAATTTCAGATTCAATAGCAGCCGCCACACAAACCCTGTTTAATCACCTTCATATCTTCAATCAAATCACCCCTACCTCTTCTTACACAGCTGCTGCAAAAATGGGGAAAGAACTGATTTCTTCTCGATGATTTCTCGGTCAAGAACAACCTCAAATCCCTCCTTAACTCGAGCAGCAACTCTTCTTCTATCAATCGGCAACAGCAATTCCTCAATCACAACAGCATCGATTTACTTTTCTTCTCGTTGTCTCAACACAATATCATCTCTTCAAATCGCCCAGGAACAGAATCAAATCAATTTACACTCAAACCTTAACTTAATTTCATGGGTTTCATTATCTTCATCACGAATTCAACAGCAACATCCCTTCTCTCCCTGTTTCGATCCATCAAAACCCTCAACTCAATCGATTTCTTCCACTAATTCTCCGACACAATAAGCATCCAACTCTCTCTGAATAACTCTCGCTCTCGATTTCAAGGTAACAGCGCCTCTCATTTCAAGTGAAAAAATGAATGAGAGAATAAGACTCTCGATCTAGGGTTGTAATGATTGGATTCAGCCAACCCCTAGTCCCAGATAAGGGCCATCCATGTTAGCAGCCCCTTAACCTTGGTTGGGCTCCAGATAGTGTTTGCCCATGAAATGATAATTTTTCCCTTTTTACTCCAATTGGGTGATTTCTCCATCTTTTCGTCCGTGCGACTCCAGAGTACCTAATAACTCAAAAACACGTGTAAAATACATAATTTACTAGAAAAATAGCAAAGAAAGCATAAAATCTAGATAGTAAATACGGTGTATTCTACACCTATCACTAGTCGATCGACTTGCATGCGAAAAGCCTATATAGTGCTCAATTGCTTACCCAAACATGGGCGTTCACGCTGCGTAAAATAGCTCAAACGAATTGATCATCGGCAAAGACGGTCTCAAAATGCATCACGTCCGTCCAACTTAGCCGGCCTAGTTGGACGGCTTAGATCGCATCTTGAGCGATCAAAGAAGCGCGGGTGTGTCCTCCGGTAGCCCAGTTTTTCGCCCACTCGATCGGTTTTCCCACGACAAGACCATAGCAATAAAACGTTTGCCCAAACTATGGCAGGCGTGATGCTTCTAAACCCTAATTTTGGGTCGCGGAAGTACCCTAGCGTCTTAAATCCATCACGACCATCCAAGTTAGCCAGCCTATTTGGATGGATTAGATCGCGTTTTGGACCATCAGGAAGGTACACACGAGTTCACCACCGGCCCAACTCCATCCATATTCGATCGACTAACCTGTGGGAGGTCAATGAAGCATCTAATTGCTCGATCGAACTAGAGTAGCCGCGGCCAACCAAAACCCTAATTTACACTTTGCGGCAGTCGCAAATTGATCTTGGCCACTCATCTTCGTCGGCCGAATCGAGTGGCCTAAGTCCAATTTTTTTGGACCAAGAGGTGTAGGCATGCACGCCGGAGGCTCGAGTCTATGCATACCCAATCGGTCTGTTCAAATCAGCACCTAGTGCTTGGATTCGACCAGCAAAGTATGGGCGTGCGTAAACCCTAAATCGAACAAACGGCGTTATGCAACTGCCTCAAATCAATCGCGTTCGTCCATCTTTTCCAGCTTGGTCGAATGACTCAGATTGGATTCCAGATAGCCAATAGGGTGACGTTGTGATCACTGGCGACCCTTCTTCCGTGAGGGGCAATCGGCCAAGCCACAATTTACTCATGTGACCTCCTAGCGATCACCCAAAAGTGGCCATTCGCGCTACTTCAACATCAGTCATTAACTGCTGCAAATCATCTCAGCCACTCAACTTGGCTAGCCAATTTAAGTGGTCCAGATCTAAACTGGATCGACCGATAGGATTTTAGAATACCCACCAGTCGCCACTCTCCTATAGGGACTGACCGACCACTCCTTGGGATGCGTGCGAAGCTCCTACCAACTCTGTGAAAGAGAGCGGTCACGCTCCTTTTAAGACGCTCAATCCGTGATTATTTCGATCCAGCACAAAAACAGCGATGCTTCTAGCACATCGAATATTTTAGCTGCTTATTCGAAAGCGATGCTTTATACACATCGATTATAAACAATTGATTTCACGAATAACTTATCATTTTAGCCTAAAAGCACTATGTGCTGATTTTAGTGGCAAGTCACACGACTTGGCCCACTTACTCGAGACATCACACATGTCGCAAACTGGGGGATACTTACTGGGGTATTGGTCTGGCAGTTTACAGCGTGCGACGTGCAACGCGCTCATTACAAGAACGTGTCAGGAAAAGATGAACTGTTAAACACGATGAAAGAAGTGGGTGAAGGAGTGACCACGTGATGATCAACATCTCCTACACGACCCCACTACTCCATCACTTAACCTTCTCCACTTCCTACGAGATCAAGGGTGCGCTCAAATGACTTGTATAAATAGGTTTTCAACCTATTTCGACAACAGGAGAAACACAAGTGTTGTTAACTACGTATCCAGAAAACACCCAGGACTGATAGCTTACATTATGCAAGCCAGTTCAACATTCTGATACAAGTCATAAAAAGCCAACACCTTCACAATCTCAACACCTTCTTCGCTTCCCTCCCTGAGATCTACCCCATCTCCTTCACTTTGTGACCGAAGCAAGTCTGGAACGACCATTTCTTGGTTTAGGCCAGAATTATACAGATTGATCTCTCGAATCTAAAGTACCCCCGTGCAGTGCATTTGTTTAGGGTTTAGATTTGTTTCTCATCCACACACACACACCTAAATTTACCAAAACCAGCAGAAACAGTTTTCACCCTCAAAAAGAGACTCTTCCAAAATCTCTACTCTTTTGAGAGATTTGTAGTGGAAAAATACAATGAAAACTCCCCAAAACTATCCAAACCAACCAAATACCTAGCATTCTATGGTTTTACCACTAACAGGGAGTTCAGGAGTTTCTTTCAAACTTCCCCACGACTAACGGGGGTTTTCTGGAGAGTTTAGGAGACTCTTCTAAACTCTCCCACGACTAACGGGGATTTTGAGAGACTCATTCGAACTCCCCCGCGACTAACATGGGTTTTCTAGGGAGTTTGGGAGACTCTTCTAAACTCTCCCACGACTAACGGGTAAAAACTAAACTACACTCAGCTCCCCCAACTCCCCCGAGGACTAACCCCCTGTGAAATTTGGATGCATATATTGAAAACTATGAAAGAGAATATTGAAGATGTTGAAATAAAAAACAATTTCCGAAGCACGAATGAGCATTCGAGGAACTCAGATTCCAAAACATCATTCCAAAAAGTTAAATTTCCTAGTCATGTAGAAGTCGTTTCCCTTCTCTGATGACCAACATGATTGGAGAAGAAGTTCATTCAAAGTAAGAGGTTCGTGAAGAAATAAGATCAAATAGAATTTGTTAGCAAAGATGTTGCTTACAATTGTATAGAGGTATGGCTATGATACAAGTATAATATTCTCTTACTAAAATTTATACTTTGCTAGGCAGTGTTTGGTCTCTTATTAGAGTAGAAATTCTTTCAGTCTTCTGCGTTCCCCGCGTTGATATGTGATGTACATTTTTAATATCGAGTGATCTTATATATTGGCGTTCCGCGCTTATAGACTTTAAGGATTGAAGACTACTCGATGTGCATCCCACTAAGTGTGTTGTGGTTCCTTTAAATGGGTAATTTATTAGTAATCGGTAACTTACTCCTATAATTGTTTATCCATCAAAATTTACTTAAAGTTAAAAGATTTAAAGAAAAGGATCGCAAGAGAAAATAAAAGTTTTTTCTTCTTTTTTGAATTTTTGATGTAAAAACTCATAGAGCTTATTAAGAAATGGATAGCATAAGGATTGGATCAAAAATCACAGAAAATAAATTGGAAAAACTATAAATCCTAGCTAAATATTCAGTTTAAGCATAGAAATCAAAGATCAAAACATCTAAAAAATGAAAAATTTGTGGATACTGAGTTGACTCTGTGTCGACCGATTTGAATAGCTGGAGATTAACATGAGAAATATTTAATTTACTAGCACAGATTTTTTTACTACGTTTTCATCAATTTTTCGCATCAAATACAATGTAACAATGACATTTTCTCTAGGTTTCATTCCATACAGTTTCGATACGTGGAAGAAATTAAGATAAAAATGTAAAAATTGTTGCTTGCTATCTACACGATCTGGAATATAACATAGTTTTTCAACTCCAACTTTCTCCTACCGAAAACCTAAAGAGCGATAGAATGGAGAACGATCAATCTTGTTGGTGGTAGAAGTTCTTAAGAAGAAATGGATCTTTACTTGTAGAAGGTCCTCTGAAGATTTGAATAAAATAGCTTATGTATTTGAGGGGAAGGCTAATAATTTGATAGCACTAGGAGAAACTATTGAGGGGAAGGCTAAAAATTTGATAGCACTAGGAGAAAATATCAGTTCTAAGGTGGAAGTAGGGGTAGGATTGTTGGGTGTTACTTTGTTAGGCGTGTTTTGTGGTTTGTGAAACAATTGATAGAAGGTGGAAGAAGAAGAAAAATAAAAACAAGGTGACTAGGGTTGCAAGATTCGTTGATCATGGAACAAGAGCAAGGTTTGCAGATGGCAAAAGAGTTGGTTTTGGGCTTTTGTTGGATTCTTTTTTTATTGAAGAAACTGATATGGGCAAAGAGGAGATTACAGAGAGTTCACGTACTCATATCTGAAGAAGAAAAAAAATTTAAGTTATGTTATAATTTTATGGTATATTGTATGTTTAAGTTAGGATTTTGAGAACTAGATGAAGATGGTAATTTGGGAGAATATATTCACTGTGATTGAAAGTTGTGATGGAATGGAATGGAACATTAATATATTCTAATTAATTATACAAGTCTAAATTTTACACTTTAAATGGTGTTCTTTTTGGTTATTAGTTCTCAATTGTTTCTGAATTGCTAGCACAATTCCAGTCTAATTGTGCCCTTACAAATGGCTAAGGCACAAGTTCAAGACTTCAAAACATTAAAATTCTTCCTGGTTATTCTCGATTGTGAATTTCTTTCAAAATTAATTAATTTTATTAAAAACATATGCTCCCTCTGCCTTTTTTTATTTGTCCTCTATTTTATTTTGATTTGTTTTTTTTTTATCTGTCCAAATCAGTTTGTAGACTTATTTTCTCATCAAACTATCAAATGAACCCTTAATTTTTTATAATTAAAAAATTATTTTTAATATAATCTCAATCCAAAATCTTAAACAGTATCTTCATAAATAAAGAAACAAATTTATTAAATATCTTACTTATTAAAAATATTTATAACTAACTAAAAATATCTTCATATTTACTTATTAAGTATCTTCATTCATTTTCTTAATAAAAATATTTATAACTAACTAAAAATAAGATTGATAATATAATTAAAATTAGTGGGAAGATATTTGTTTTTGTATTCTTTTAGAAATTCCCAAACATAATAAATTTGTTTTTCAAATATTACACATGTTAATCTTAATTTTAGTAATAACGTAGCAGTTAATAAGGGTAGTCACACTCGACCCATAAGATTATTAATGTAATAGATATGGATACAACTACCACTGGAGTTGCTTATCAAAACAAGATTTGTATTTGGATTCTATGTTATTAAATACATTTTTTTAGGTTTCCGCATATGATAAATACCCATACTCCATTGGAGATGCTTTAAGAGTATTTTATTTGCATAGTTCATTTCTAGATATCACTCATTTTCCGCATCAAATATAATTTCCGTGTGTCCTAGTAATTGACCACGTGGAGGAAATTAAGAAGTTAAAATAGTAAAATGCTTATCCGCACGATTGAAAAGACAATGGACGGTCATAAATTAAATACCAATTGTCTTCCAACAGTATATATATACCCTAAATCTAGGGTTTCCGTCTTCATTATTACTTCTTTCAATTCAACTCATCCCGAAAACAACGAGAAAATGGAGAAAAATGCATGTTGGTTTGAGAAGTTTTTTAAAAAATCTGGATCTCTACGCGCAAGTTCAAATAAGAACTCTCCTTAGTGTGTTTTCATCCTCTCGCAAGAACAAAAGAAAAACAACAAAGGCAATCTTTACTAGAGAAAGGTTGAAACGGTTTTAACTAATGCGTGCCAATAGAAAAAATTGAAAACCTGAAACACATATGTTATGCTAAACACAACTCATGTAAACATAAATTGATTCAACATATTGTGACTTTTCATATATAGTTTCAATCGGAACACCTTATGATCCTTTAATAAAACCTACCAACATGGGCTAGAACTTTATCCCGCTATATCAAAAAGCCACACAAACCATAAGGGTCTCATCATATGAGATCGAATATTAAGGTTAATGAAAACCGAAATCAGACATCCCATAAACCGAATACACATAGCAAAAATATAAACATTCATTCACAGGCTATGTAATCGGTAACTATCACAAGAAAAATTATAAAATAATAATTTTATTCATAAATAAATGATAGTTTAATTCAAAAATAGACCTTATACAATAATTGATGTCTATTTTCTGGATTAAGTATTACAGCATATAACTTAATCCCTAGTGGTGCTCTAATTGTTCACTGAGGTTTCTTCAGTGTTCAAGTTCTTGAATCTTTTCTTTTCTTTAAGATGATTGAGTCTCTTCTTTAAAAGATTCACCTCCACAATCAACTTTAAAATATTCAACTCGAGCCACTTCTTTTTCTTTACATAAGCTTCCAGTTGTTCACTAGCAATTTAAAAATCTCGCATTAACAACATCATGAGATCAAAAGATATTTAATTCCTCTTATGTTGCTTTGAGAAGTAGCACATAATTTTAGCAGGAAGACAAGTTTCAAGCTTCTGTAATTGGGAATCAATATCAATAGTATTTTCACCCATCTTGAACCGCATACTAATAGTGGAGGAAAGAATCGGTTGTTAAGATGTTTTATCAAATAAAACTTGGTTTCCAAGTCGCCTAAAAGTCGCCTGCAAAACCCTAAGCACAACTCGCCTGTTAATCTCTTCCTTCTTTTCTACCATCACCACCACCATCATCTCGATGGGTTAGGGTGGTGGGAGCTCGTCTCTTCGCTTAAACCTTAGTTTAAACCTTGGTTAAACCCTGTTTTCCTGCGCTGAGAACAATTTTATTTTTTTAGTTAGTTGTGTGTACAGTTTGTTTCTTCGCTTAATTTCTATTTTGTTTGGATTTCCCTGGTTTACCACGAGAATTATTGGGTTTTATTGGTCTTAGTTCCTACTGCAATCGACTGCAGGGTTGCAAACTCTTCCCCTTAGGTTTTGTACCTGAATGGCGACTACAGACAAAGGAATTATGTTTTGCCCTTTTTAAAGATTTCCACGGGTGTCCGGATGGGGGATTGGCGTAAGGGCTTTGCATGTTTAGTTCCTCATTTGAAAAGGCTACATCTCTCGCAAATACGAACGGAAGAATGCTCTTCAACAGTAATTAGAAATGACTCCAATGTATTCAAAGCAGACTTGGAAGATACTTTGCGGACGTTGAAACAATGGTTATGCTTCGACTGTATGAGCATCCAGGCTTGGAGAAGGGCATGCAAACATGAGGGAGACGCTGATGTTAGGCCTGCAACATGTGAGGTGACCGGAGATGCGGTAGAACTAATAGTTGGAGTGTCTCGGCCTGGCTTGATCTCAATGCAGTTAGGGGACGATGAATTTGAGTTAAATGTTGGGACTCTGCATGCAGTTTTCCAGGCTCCCATTTGCACGGTGAAAAGCATTCCCAAAGGGTGTATAATGGCATTTTCCCATGTTCTAAAAGCATCACTACTGAAAGTTGCGGTAGAACCTAAGTCAGCCAGGAATTGGATTAGTTTGCTGCTGCTGCCTCGTTGTACGTTGCGGGTTTTTAGACCTAAAAATAGGACAGAGCGCAAGTCTGGAAGCCGTAAAATGATGCAGCAGAAACAAATATTAAGAGCTTTGGCAACCTGGAGTGAAACAGGGGGAGTTCAGAAGCTTGTTAGTGAGGTGCTGCAAGTACAACGAACTGGTGGGGTTAAGCTTGAGGAAGAGGAAGAAGTTGACAGCAGGCGCACCAATGTTTCTGCATGCTTGCGCAAAGTGGCAGATGGTCACTTTACTGCTGCAGTTAAAGCCCTGAGTTCTTCAGGCGTGGCGCAATATAATGCAGATACAATGAAAGCCCTTGAAGATAAACACCCATTCATGACCCCCCCCCAAAACCATCTCGTCCCATCAACGAAACACCCTTACTGGCTGAAGAAGGCACTATCCTAAGCTGTATTAAATCGTTTCCCAAGGGAACTTCGTGTGGACGGGATGGCCTCCGGGCACAACATTTGTTGGATGCCTTTTGTGGGGAAGGTTCTACTTTGGCAGCTGACCTAGTCACGGCAATAACAAGGGTTATAAATTTATGGTTGAGTGGCAGGTGCCCACTTATTCTCAAGTGAATTCATTGCTTCTGCACCTTTAACCCCTCTTTTAAAGCCAGACAAAAGCATTCGTCCTATCGCTGTTGGGACGATTTGGCGACGTCTTGTGTCCAAAGTAGCAATGAAGGGGGTTGGCAAGGACATGGCAGCTTACTTGCAGGATTTCCAATTCGGGGTGGGTATTTCAGGAGGTGCGGAGGCCATCTTACATGCTGTGAACAGGTTTGTTAATAAGCATCATACAGATACTAGCCTCACTATGCTAACCGTAGACTTCACCAATGCTTTCAACCTTGTTGACCGCACAGCTATGCTCTTTGAGGTGCGTAGACTTTGTCCATCTATATCTCCGTGGGTAGAGTATTTATATGGCCAACCGGCAAGACTGTATGTGGGGGACTATCATATATATTCGTCGACAGGGGTTCAACAAGGGGATCCCTTAGGTCCTTTGTTGTTTGCCTTGGTGCTCCATCAGCTTATAACCAAGATAAATGAACAATGCACATCATCCTTACAGGCTTGGTATCTTGATGATGGTACTGTCATTGGCGATACTGTCGAAGTGGCGAAAGCTCTTGCTATTGTCCAGACAGAAGGGTCTGGGCTGGGGCTTATACTGAATATTAAAAAAACATAAATTTTTTGTCCCTCTTGTGATGGAAGAAAGGTAAGAGATGGGATGTTTCCTGCCGAGATTTCAAGACCGACCAAGAGGGTCAAATTATTAGGTGGTGCAGTTAGTCTCGATGATGAGTTTGTGAAAGGGCTGGCCATTAGGAGAGCAGGGAAAGCAGTTGAGTTGATGCAGGTTTTATCCAAGCTACGTGATCCTCATGCTGAATTGTTACTCCTACGTGCATGTATGGGTATCTCTAAGTTGCTTTTTGGGCTTCGTATTTGCAGCCCAGAATACACTACGGAGGCGGTAGATATTTTTTATAGAGGCTTGAGAGAGATAATAGATGGCATTGTGGTTTGTGGAGGTCCTTTCTTTGGGGAGTTACAATGGAGGCTATCTACCCTACCTATAAGACATGGAGGTATTGGTTTATACACGGCTAAGGAGGCATCTCAATATGCTTTTCTAGCATCGCATGTGCAATCTTGGGGGTTGCAGGATCACAAACTCAGGGACAGTGGAGTGGAAGGCATGGATAATAATTTTTATATGGCTTTAGAGACCCTGCAAGCAACTCTTCCTGATCAAGACTTTAGCAGCTTCACCAATAAAGACACCGCCCCCCTTAAAGCTCAAAGCACCTTGGCGAGTGCCCTTTTTGATAAAGCGGTTAAAGATTTGGACAGGGTTTACAAGTTATCGGATAGACAGAAAGCAGTTTTTGGTTGTCTACAAGCAGCACACGCCCAAGATTTTCTTCTTGTTATCCCTATTGAGGGTCTTGGACAGAAGATGTCTCCCTTGGAATACCGGTCAATCCTTAAGTACACATTAATGATTCCCTTATACCCTTCTGATTCACAGTGCCCGGCTTGCATCACAGGGTGTTTAGACACATACGGGGAACATGCAGTTCATTGTAAGGTGGATCCTAGGTTTAAATATAGACACGACCATGTGAGAGATACCTTGTATGACGTATTAAAGAGGGCTGGTATTTCAGAAAAGAAAGAAGCGGCTGTCAACTTTTTGACAGACCCACTTGAGTGGAGATCAACACTCGTGCCAGCCGATGTTCTTATTTTTGGTCAAGCATGGGAAACATACGTGTGTTGACCTTACTGGGGTCTCACCGTTAGTAGGCATTGGACATGGGTCTTTCATAGTTGGTCAAGCAGCGTTGAGGGCTGCTTCAGGTAAGATAGCGAAGCATGAAAAAGCATGTATCGATAATGGGCATGCTTTTATCCCCATTGCCTTTGATACTTTTGGGTACCTGGCTCCAGAGGCGGCTGGACTTCTCACGAGAGTTCAGAAGGTCATGCACAGTAATGTCATGAACCAGGGTTCGAGAGAGTTTGTCTTTAAAAGGATAGGATTTGCAATTCAAAAAGGCCTTGCGGCGCAGCTTGTTGCTCGCTATGTAATTTTTGATAATGAATTTAACTAATAAGTAGTTATTTCTGAGTTTTAAAACACCTAACAAGGTATTTTATTTGAATAAAAATAGTAAAGTATACAAATTCGGAAATAAAATCAAGAAGGATTTTCCGAAATATCATTGTCAAGAGAGTCTGAATATATCTTGTACAAATTTATCATGAACTTTCCTAAGATCGAAAGTATTTTTCTAAATAGAAAAAGGATTCCGATTTTAGGAAAAAACAAATACTCAAGTGGTTCATGAAACAGACAAATCAAGTATAGTTTTTTATACTTCTCATATGTTTCCTGTACTCTTTTAAGAACTTCCCATTTATTAATACTGAGCATTAAATTTGGAAGTTCCGATCAACAAGCTTAGTTTTTGAATTGAGATCACAATGGCTCAAGGAAACCGAATCTATATTGATGTTCTCAGACATCTTCTTTTCTGGAACAATCTCAGGAATAGTTTTCAGACATATGTGAGCCACAACCTGGATTAGCTGATACAATAGATAGGTTTATTCGAGTATGAACATGATTGTCTAGAAACCTTTTGAGTCATGAGTTGAGTATAAATCTTATATCGACTCAGATATTCCTTGGAATATGACAACATCTCTTGATGAGATTGTTTCCTCGATTCTGATTTGGACAGAAGATCACTAAGAAAACAACATGATCTGAAATCATTTGTTTGTGTGCATTTAAGCTGATCTTTATCACTTTCAGAGAGATAATCCTTGTCACAATAAATGACTTTTTTTCTTGACCGGATATTAGTCACAGGATTATGCTTTGAAACACATATCTTTTGATTCTTGCAAGTGGTTAAACTATTATAATCCACATGTTGTTTATTAGTTAAGAGATTCTGAGAGATAGAATCACATATCGTTTTCTTAACTAACAAATTCTTTCTGACTTTAGAGTCATTGTCAGATTTTTCAGATTCAAATTCAAGAGAAGATGAAACTGTATTTTCATCTTGACATAGACTAGATACGATTATCATCATGTCAGGAGATTCATGAATTTCAAGATATTCTTGAGACACAGCTTCTTCATGAGACCTAATTAAAGAATCTTTGATAATCCTTTCGACAGATAGATAATATATATTATCTTAGAGAAACTGCAGTGCTGCGATCATAACCAAAGAGCAAAGAGCAAAAAAAAAAACCAAAATTTGGGTTTAGTCCGTGTTGTAACGCAGTGGAGGGAGACTAAAATTTGGTCAGGCGCAACTTAATCAGGCGTAATGGTAAGTTCCGCCCCCTTTTTTTTTTAATTATTATTCGGGCGTAACTTTGAGTTACACCCCAATCAGGCGTAACTCTTTATTGCGCCCCAATTTTTTTTTTTTTAATTCGGGCGTAACTCCAATCTTCGCCCCATCAGGCGCAACTTTAATCTACGCCCGACTAAAACCAAACCAAAGACCAAATATACTCTAGTATTTGGTTTTACTCTGGTCTTTGATCTTTACTCCTTCTCCACTGCGTCTGGTTTTTGGACCAAAATTTTAGTTTTGGTCTCCCACTGTGGATGCTCTTATAGATTATATTTTTCAGCAAGCTTTATGAAAAACTTAATCTCATCACTGTCATCTGAATCTGACTGTGCATCACAGGTGTTTGTTTTCTTATTAACACATCATGGTTTATATTTCCTGAGTTATGTTCAACCAGTGAACTAACAGTGTTGAACTGTTTATCAGGATCTGAAAACAAATTGACTTTCTAAAGTAGATCATCTTCTTGCTCGACATTAACTGAACCGTCCATTAGATTCAATTCTTATAGGTTAGATCGCACCAAACACAGATTGTAAGATTTTTTCGTGTTTTCCTGCTCTGATACCAATTGAAAAGACGAGGGTACCCAAATACACCATAATATTTTTGTTTCAACCTATAAGTCCTCTTACCAATTGTAATCGTCTGTGGAAAAACTCGAGACAATACAACAACTTTGGTATTCACGCTTTATGTCATCGTCTATGGATACGAGATCGAGACAATACAACAAACAAAGTGTGATACTTGATAATAAGTTCGGACTTAACCAAACTCTATAGGATCACTATCAAGTATAACGGAGTTATCGTAAAGTGCAATTTACTTTATTATAATATAAAACAATTATAATGCGAAAAGATAAAGTAAATGGAACAACAAGATTTTGTTGACGAGGAAACTGCAAATGCAAAAAAAAAAAAAACCCGGGACCTAATCCAGAATTGAATACTCTCAGAATTAAGCCGCTATACAAAATCTAAACCAACTTCGTATATTTGAGACCAAGCAACTACCCCTAGTTCACTTTGTTTCCTCAGTATCCATGCACTTCCGACTTTAAGATTCACGCACTGGTACAATTCCTTTGGATTGTATTCCAAACAGTAAAGGAACAATAAATTTGTTTGGTAACAACTTCTTAGATTCTTTTCAAGATAAAAATATCTCTAGTCATACGCAAAGGCTCTTCCATTTAATATAATAAACTCTTTTGCCTGGTTAGATCAATATAACTTTGACTATCGAAATAGTCAAGTCTAGATTCGCAATCAAGCAATATACATCTCAAAGAGAAACTATAATGTGATGCCGATCTCACACAACTAATCAATCGAATAAATACGATTCTAGTTGGTTCCTAGCCGATCAAGGTTTGTGCATACAACAGGATACGAAAACCAATAAGAAATCTTCATCGTCTTCAAATCTTATTTAATCTTCAAATAACTTGCACAAAACCACTTGAATCTCTTGTGATCAATCACACACAGAACGGAGTTTGTTAACAATGGATTATCGCAAGATGTTTTTAGATCCAACAACAGTTCCAAATATCCCGTCGATACTTCGATCTAGTTTGAGTGAATCTGATATCAGAAGAGAAGATTCCCAAGAATAAACAAACTAGGTGCAATCAAAGTTTCAACAACCGTTAGTCAATCAAATCAATCGAGAACTAATAACACTGTAATTATCTGGTTTCCCACCAACGATACTCGTAGAGGTTCTTTATCCCACATAAGTCTTTAAATGAGCGGTCGTAAGAGATTTCACCTAATTAGGATACTTTCCTCTCCGAATAGACAGCTCCACTAGAAAAAACAAGAAATGAAGTTTGCGTGGCTCTTAGGATAGTTTGCAAGAAATGAAAACTTAGGTATTTATAGACCAAGGATGTTTGGACATCAAGGAATTTCCAAGTTAACTTTGGACTGGAATGTATTTGAGCCCTAACCTATCTCACACTGATCAAGGTACAATTGCGCTCCTTACGTCTCTGAATCCCAGCAGGACTCTACGCACTTGATTCCCTTAGCTGATCTCACCCACAACTAAAAGTCGTTATTACCCAAAGTCGAAGACTTGATAAACCAATCTGTCTCACACAAAAAAGTCAATTGAATAGATAAATATGTCTCCCACAGATAAACCTACGAGTTTTAGTTCCGTCTTTTGATAAATAAATGTGAACAGGAACCAATTGATATACCGAACTTATATTCCCGAAGAACAGCCTAGAAATATCAATCACCTCGCAATAATCTTAATCGTATGGTAGCGAAACAAGATATTGTGTAATCACAAACGATGAGACGAAGATGTTTATGACTACTTTTTATCTTGCCTATCGGAGATTAAATCTCGAGCCAATCTTACAGAAGATAGTACTCAATCACGATAGAAAACAGCAAGGTCAGATCACGCAACTACAGATAAAATAGTTGGGTCTTGCTTCACAATCCCAATGAAGTCTTTAAGTCGTTAACCTACAGGTTTTTAAAAAAACCTAAGGTTAAAGGAGAATCGACTCTAGTCGCAACTAGTATCACATAGGAGGTGTAGGGATTAGGTTTCCCAATTGCTAGAGTTTTTCTTTATATAGTCTTCAAATCAGGGTTTGCAATCAATGTTACCTTGGTAACAAAGCATTCAATATTCACCTTGAAAACCTGATTAGAATCAAGCTAATATCTTTCAACCGTTAGATCGAACTTAGATTGTTACACACAAATGAAAAGTGACATTATTTAGATATGAGTAACCATACCTAAACGTGTGCACCTTTGTTGGCTCAACAATAGTTAGCCATATGAACACTTTCATATCAACCTTATTCATCTTAACCATAACTAGTTCAAATGACTCAAATAAAACTAGTTCTAGAGTTCTTCAATTGTTTATATTCTCATATAAGTATATACGACACAATTGAAGCAAAATCGATTTTGATTCACTCGAATCAAGTCATGAAACTTATATCCACGGTTTGCAAAAATTTTCATTCTTTAATATATAAATGTATTAGTTCATGAACAAACCGATTTTAGAACATTACCCACTCAAGTATGCGAACATGTACGCATACCTTAATGGACGGACTGAGTTTAGATTCGCCAGTACGCGAACTTGTACGCATACCATAACCTCAGTAAAGTCCCGTAACTTGAACCTCATGCCAGTACGCGTACGGGTATGCGTACTGAGTTCCCGGACCTAGACAAACCAAACAGTACGCATACGGGTATGCATACCATGGTTCCCGGACTTGGATTACACATATGCAAGTACGCATATTGTGCTTATGTCCAATTGTTCTAAACTCTCATTTCAACCATTGAAACATTATCGGAAGACGGGAATAGCTGTCTGGCACAAACTGTTAGTTTCAAAGCAATTTTCAAGTGATCGAATGATCAATAAGAAACATTCCGAGTCCACATCAAATGACTGTCTCACACAAATCATGTAAGATGTTACCAGGCGATTTTCACATGATCATCTTTTGACTTTCGTCAAGAATATAAGATGAACTTGGTTAAAGCGAAAGCTTACCAACACATATTTCGATAAATATGTAAGCGAGTTAAACTCAGCTCGAAATATCAAATGTGTATAATTGAAGTCTATATAGCTATATAACTTTTGTCTCAAATAGGAGATAAAGTAGATAGACTTTTGAGTGATAAATGAGTTCAAGTCTCCACATACCTTTTGTTGATGAAGTTCCACAAGCTTTTCCTAGTAGTTATTCATCTTCAATCGATGAACGCCGTGAAGTCTAATGCTGAACTACACTTTCTATCCTAATCCGAGACTTAGCTATAAGAAGATTAGAAATCAAGACTTATAGTTTTGGCAACTAAACTTGACAACAAGCTTGAGATAGCAACGCTTGCGAGTTCGAACGAGCAATGCTCTAACAATCTCTCCCTTTGTCAATTTTAGTGACAAAACTATCAATACATATGGAATACAAAATAAATAATCTTTGTAGCACTCATTCCAAATGCTTGATTTCCTTAATTCTTCAACATTACTTGAAATATTCGTCACTTCCAAGTACTCTAGTGATTATGAATGTGTTCAACTCATCATCATAGTTTTTGAAGATCCGTAACCATGACACTGAGAAAACACTTGGTCTCAATCATTGTTATATAGTGTCATAGTGTTATCACATAGCATCAAAGTCCAATTGTATCACAACCTTGACAACAATAATATGGTGATATGTATCACTCCCCCTTAGTCAATACTTCATCTCACCTGAAAACCACTCCCCCTTACATAATGATCTGTAAACCATATGTATTTGTAGTGTGAACTACACATTAATTCACCCCCTTTTTGTCAATAAAAATTGGCAAAGGTACGAAAACTAGTGGGATAATGAAATTTCCATAGAGATACTTCATGACTAAAAGAGAACATATCAACTTTGTTTAGATGCAATCATATAGCCGAAACTAATACATTCATCAAGGAGTTAATAAAGATACAAGAAAATTCCTATAATATTCCAAAACCGCACTCCCCACAAAGATTTGGCAATTAAGCACACGTTCAAAAAAGAACTCTCCCCCCATAAAATGTCATTCCAGAAAGAACAACAAGAGCGACCTTACTTTCACAAGAAAATAAGAATTTCTTTGGACATTAACAAATCACATGAAACATGAATTTTTTATCCAAAATACTCAATTAAATTAACTACAAGAGAACCCATGATTAATTTAATCGGAAATGCTTACATAAGAGAACTTACGGAGCCCCACAATACTTACACAAAGATGTGGATCAGGGAAAGACCAATACTGCGGAATATTCAAAGATTCATTATATTTTTCATCAATATTTGCATAGAGACATGTAATAGACTTAATCTTTGTAGACAAAAGTTCATCCTATCTTCCATCAATATTTGCATAATGACATAAAAGGATTAACTTTTGTTGTCAAAAGATCATTCAATCTTTTATCAGTATTTGCATAATGACATATGAAAGACTTAACTTTTTACAAAAATGGGACACTCATAGTTCACGGATGCAAACACACATATCCCATAACAAGTTGCAATATATGAAACCATAAAGATTAATACTGCAAAATCATCTTCAAAATAAACCTTAAAATTTAAATAAATAAATCTAAAAACATTGCAAGATGAAAATCGTTGGAAATAGCTATGTGTACTCACAATAATGGCTATTCCAAACCCTAGTTATCCTTCTTAAAGCACAAGAATAAATTCTCATAAGAAGTTTCCCAGATAAAATTAAAAATCAAGTTTCTTTGATAACATCATAACTTTGAAAGGGTCCATCATAAAAGGTATCACTGATATCCTTGATTCTTTTTACCGTAGAGACACCATGTTCATGAGTTAGAACATTAACTTTCCAATCAACAATTCGGCCAAGATGCCTAGCTTTAGCACAATCCATGATGAGTTTCTTTTGATTCCTGATCATGATCTTTTGATTATCAAGGATTTTGGTCTGACCATCAATAAGCTGATTTGTTTACAATTGAAGATTTGAAAATTCGAACCTATAGTCATTCTGAAAAAGAATTAAATCCTTGACAGATTCTCCAATCCAAGAGTTGTACTCTTTCCTTTCAATCATCTTTTTCAAAAAAAGTTCTTGAACCGAACCACATCCTTTAACGTCTTCTTCCATCTCAAGATTCACCACTTCTTGAGGTATTGAGGAGTTCTCCATTCATTTTTTTTTTTAATATTAGGAAAGGAAAAACCATAAAATATACATGTTTACAAACACGAGAAGGACACCTTTGCTGTGGAAACCCTAAAACTCCCAAGAATCACACAAACGTTCATGGACTAGGTGAGAAAAACTAATGGATCATTAAAGGTCCAACAAGAAGTACTTTGTGTTTTAAAGTATCTCTTATATTATGGCTCAATAACTAAAAGACTTAATCAGAGCATATGGAAGAGATACATAAGTTACAAGGAGTCAAGAATTGACTCAACCTTCACATAAGGAGAAAACAACTCATTCAAACATAAGACAAATGGTAACCAACAGTAGACTTGAGCATCTCGTAAATATCATCCTTGCAACTCTCAAATTAGATACAAGGATGAAATTACCTAGATCTAGGTATCCAAGTGAGATGTAATCCCACCATGAGTATTAAGAGATGAGCTGTGAATACCATCTGAGAGTTTGAACCTAGTATTTCTTATCTCCCTTCGGTTGTTTCTCATTCCAGAAGAATTTGACATAGACTTTTTAGAAAATCCATTAGAGAGAATTTTCTGAGGATTAAGTTTAGGACCTCTAGAAATTGGTTCCAGAGGATTAGAGGAGAGAGGTCTCCATCTTCTAGACTTAGATATACCCGACTTATTCTCATAAATATTGGGAATGCGTATTTTTGTGGTGTAAGAGTTTGCACCATGAGGAGAAACACGATCCCTGTAGAGATTTCTAAAAGAGTGACCATTGAAGTCCCTTTTATGAGAGTTCTGGCTTTCTGCAGGAAAGAAATCCATTGTAGAAGTCGTCAGACAATTTACTCTGTCGACTGTAAACAAAAGTAGATTTTGAAGATCATAAATTTGTTTCTTTCTAGCAAAACAATGTTGAACATAGTGATTTTTTTCCCTAATTAGGATACTTTCCTTTCCGAATAGACAGCTCCACCAGAAACAACAAGAAATGAAGTTTGCGTGGCTCTTAGGAGGTTTGCAATAAATGAAAACTTAGGTATTTATATACCAAGGATGTTTGGACATCAAGGAATTTCCAAGTTAACTTTGGAACTGGAATGTATTTAAGCCCTAACCTATCTCACACTGATCAAGGTACAATTGCGCTCCTTATGTCTCTGAATCCCAGCATGAATATACGCACTTGATTCCCTTAGCTGATCTCACCCACAACTAAGAGTCGTTATGACCCAAAGTCGAAGACTTGATAAACCAATCTGTCTCACACAAAAAAGTCTATTGAATAGATAAATCTGTCTCCCACAGATAAACCTACGAGTTTTTGTTCCGTCTTTTGATAAATAAAGGTGAACAGGAACCAATTGATATACCGGACTTATCTTCTTTAACAATATCCTCAAGAGTACCAATCTTTTCACGTTGTAGAGTAGTTTCTTGAACAAGTTTTTCGATATTGTTAGAGAAGGACTCAAGGATGCTATAAAGTTCCCATTCTCGACCGAGAGACTTCTCAAGTTCATCAATAAGCTGATCATGTTTCTCTTCAAGAGATTTAATCTTAGCATCTTGAAAAACAATAGTCTCAGTTGTAATTTTTTTTTATTTCTGGTGAGTTCCATTTTAGTTTTAGAGATGGATCTAAATGTCTCATCAAAGGGAATATTATCAGAATCTGATACCAAACAATTCATACCTCGAGATTCGGAAGAATCAGCAAAGAAGTTATCCTTGGAGGTAAGCCCAAGATATTTGGCATAATTAAAACTTTTAGAACTCATTTTCATGCGTGCGAGTTTGAGATACACAAATATCCACACAAATCAAATTGCCACAAACACCGACTTATAAGGTCTTAAACGTGTTTGCCTGCTCTGATACCAATTGAAAAAGCGAAGGTCTAACAACCAAACCCAATACTTTTCTTAGCAATCTATATGGATAAACTCCAATATAATTCCAAGAGAATCAACTAGACAGTCAGACTCAATCAATGGAAATATATCCAAGAGTTTGTATCTCTATTTCACAATGTAATCAGCAAACCAAATAGATGGAAATCCGCGAGCCTGATTATTATGTGAAACAACTTGAATGGTACCAAAGACTAATGTTCAAGTCTCAATCAATATAATCAATAACCAGAGGTTGGATTCACAATTGATTGAGATTACGCACAATTGTGATATTTTAATTATATAAAAAAATATAATGCGGAAAAGAATTAACACAGACACCAGAAGTTTTGTTAACGAGGAAACCGCAAATGCAGAAAACCCCGGGACCTAGTCCAGATTTGAACACCACACTTTATTAAGCTGCTACAGACACTAGCCTACTCCAATCTAACTTTGGACTGGAATGTAGTTGAGCCCTAACCAATCTCACACTGATCAAGGTACATTTGCGCTCCTTACGTCTCTGAATCCCAGAAGGACTCTACGCACTTGATTCCCTTAGCTGACGTCACAACTAAGAGTTGCTACGACCCAAATTCGAAGACTTGATAAACCAATCCGTCTCACACAGAAAAGTCTATTGAATAGATAAATCTGTCTCCCACAGATAAACCTTTGAGTTTTTGTTATGTCTTTTGATAAATCAAAGTGAACAGGAACCAATTGATATACCGGACTTATATTCCTGAAGAACATCCTAGAAATATCAATCACCTCACAATAATCTTAATCATATGGTAGCGAAACAAGATATTGTGGGATCACAAACGATGAGATGAAGATGTTTGTGACTAATTTTTATCTTGCCTATCGGAGATTAAATCTCGAGCCAATCTAGAGAGGATAATACTCAATCACGATAGAAAACAGCAAGATCAGATCACGCAATTATAGATAAAATAGTTGGGCCTGGCTTCACAATCCCAATGAAGTCTTTAAGTTGTTAACCTACTGGTTTTAGAAAAACCTAAGGTTAAAGGAGACTCGACTCTAGTCGCAACTAGTATCACACAAGAGGTGTGGGGATTAGGTTTCCTAGTAACTAGAGTTCTCATTTATATAGTCTTAAAATCAGGGTTTGCAATCAATGTTACCATGGTAACAAAGCATTCAATATTCACCGTTAGATGAAAATCTGATTAGACTCAAGCTAATATCTTTCAACCGTTAGATTGAACTTAGCTTGTTACACACAAATGAATAGTGACTTTATTTAGATAAGAGTAACCATACCTAAACGCACCTTTGTTGGCTCAACAATAGTTAACCGAAGTTAGCCTTATGAACACTTTCATATCAACCTTATTCATCTTAACCATAACTAGTTCAAATGACTCAAATGAAACTAGTTTTAGAGTTGTCCAATTGTTTATATTCTCATAGAAGTATACAAGACACAATTGAAGAAAAATCGATTTTGAATCACTCGAATCAAGTCACGAACATTATAGCCACGGTTTGCAAAAGATTCCATTCCTTAATATATAAATGTATTAGTTCATGAACAAACCTATTTTAAAACATTACCCACTCAAGTATGCGAACATGTACGCATACCTTAGTGGCCGGACTGAGTTTGGATTCGCCAGTACGCGAACGGGTATGCATACCACAACCTCAGTAAAGTCCCAGAACTTGAACCTCATGCCAGTACGCGTACCGGTATGAGTACTGAGTTCCCGGACCTAGAAAAATCAAACAGTACGCATACGGGTATGCATACCATGGTTCTCGGGCTTGGATTACACATACGCAAGTACGCATACTGTGCTTATATCCAGTTGTTCTAAACTCTCATTTCAACCATTGAAACATTCTCGGAAGGCGGGAATAGCTGTCTTGCATAAACTATTAGCTTCAAAGCAATTTTCAAGTGATCGAATGATCAATACGAAATATTCCGAGTCTACATCAAATGACTGTCTCACACAAATCATGTAAGATGTTACCGGGCGATTTTCACATGATCATCTTTTGACTTTCGACAAGAATATAAAATGAACTTGGTTAAAGCGAAAGCTTACCAACACATATTTCGAGAAATATGTAAGCGAGTTAAACTCAGCTCGAAATATCAAATGTGTATAATTGAAGTCTATATAGATATATGACTTTTGTCTCAAATAGGAGATAGAGTAGATAGACATATGAGTGATAGATGAGTTCAAGTCTCCACATACCTTTTGTTGATGAAGTTCCACAAGCTCTCCTTAGTAGTTCTTCGTCTTCAATCGATGAACGCCGTGAAGTCTAATGCTCAAGTACACTTTCTATCATAATCCGAGACTTAGCTATAAGTAGACTAGAAATAAAGACTTATAGTTTTGGCAACTAAACTTGACAACAAACTTGAGATAGCAACGATTGCGAGTTCGATCGAGCAGTGCTCTAACAACTTTAGAAGAACTTTTCGAAAATAATCGATCCTTCTTCTTGGGATCACGGTTGCGATATATCGCATTTTCTTGCCTTAATTTTTTCAGTTGAAATTCCAGATTTTCAATCCTCTTATTCCACGATTCCTTTTCCAATTGAAACATAATCTCTAGTGGACACAATTCTTTGGTCAAAAGATCAATTTTTTCATCTGGAAAAGTTAGATTGTTTATCATGGAATGATCAGAGCTGCTGAAGAGACCAGTGTGATTATCTGCAAAATGCGTGAGAGAACTTTCACAGGCTTCTTCCCCGGGACAGTAGTCAAGAGTTGCCATCCGTGCTTTGGTTTCCACTAGCCTCCTTTTTAGGACAAACAGAGATATGATGACCTTATCTGTAGCACTTGGAACAAGTTCCGTCATCATAGTCTTTGTGAAATTTCCTATCCATATCATTGATTGATGAGGAAGAATTTTTACTAGACTTTATTTTCTCCGTCTAAGAGATTTCTTTAACTGTAGTACGAACAATGAAAGGGTTGAATTAAAGCATTTCTCATCCTTTATATCAATCAATTCAGGACATAAGAATTTCCATCAGGTGCAGCAATAGGATTGCAGGACACGCAAAATTTTTATGTTTTACTTAGTTCAAGATAAAAAAATCTTTAGCTTTCCAACAAGAGTATTCTTGGAAAGTGTTTCAAGGTTATTTTCCTCAACGATGGCATGTTTCTTAGAATCGTATCTAGTTGGTAGAGATCTAAGAATTTTCAGCACAATATCCTTTTCAGGAATAGTCTTACCCAACGCAAAAAAATCCATTAACAATTTCAGACACTTTGTGATTAAACTTATCAAATGAATCTTTATCAGCCATACGAAGGTTTTCCCAATCATAATTTAGGTTTGGAAGCCTAACTTCTTTCTCACAGGTATTCCCTTCAAATACGGTTTCTAAGATATCCTAAGCATCTTTAGACCGAGTCCACGTAGTCACATGGTGCTGAATATATGGGGTAATGGTATGGATGATAAAATTTAATCCGTCGGAATTTTTCTTTACAACACTAGTTTCGACATCACTATAATCACCAATATCCTTTGCAACAGTTACACCGTCTACTGTAACCATTGGAGGATTATAACCATTAACAACACGAACCCATGATTGAACATCACGCCCTTGTAGAAAGGCACGCATAGAAATTTTCCACCATAAGTAATTCGATCCATCGAAGACTGGTGGTACGTTTATAGAGATATCACTTTTGTCCATAGAGTCAGATTGCTACAAACACATACTTATGAGGTCTTAGCGTGCTTTCCTTCTCTGATACCAATTGAAAACGCGGGGGTATAACAACCATACCAAATATTTCGTTCGGAAATCTGTATGTACTAAACTCCAATATAATTCCGAGAGCACCAACTTAAAAGTGAGACTCAATCAAGAAAGATATCAAAGAGCTTTTATATCTTTCTCTATCCAATCAGTAAACCAACTAGATAGAAATCTGTGAGACTGATTGATATCAGAATAACTTGGACGGTACCAAAGACCAATGCCCAAGTGTCAATCAAGTTTTATCCAATAAACAATATCAGATTTATCAACTGTGATTGAACTATGCACAACCTGCGATATTTCAATTATATAAACAAATATAATGCGGAAAAGAAATAACACAGACACCTGAAATTTTGTTAACGAGGAAAACGCAAATGCAGAAAAACTCCGGGACCTAGTCCATCTTTGACACCAAACTGTATTAAGACGCTACAGACTCTAGCCTACTACAAGTTAACTTCAGACCGGAATGTCGTTCAACCCTAACCAAGCCTCACGCCGATTAAGGTAAAATCGCGTTCTTTATGCCTCTTAAATCCTAGCAGGACTATGTGCACGTGATTCCCTTAGCTGATCTCACCCATAACTAAGAGTTGCTACGACCCAAAGTCGAAGAATTATAAAAAAATATGTCTCTCACAGATAAGTCTATTTTGGTTTTTGTTTCCGTTTTTAGATAAATCAAGGTGAACATGAAACTCAACTAATACCCTGGACTTATACTCCCGAAGGGCAGCCTAGAAAAATCAGTCACCTCACAATAACCCAACTGATTAACAGAAAAAGTTATTGCGGAATCATGAGAATCTGAGATGAAAAACTATTATGATTACTTTTTATATCTTACCTATCGGAGATAAATCTCGAGTAAATCTTGAAGAAGATAAAACTCAATACGATAGAAAAAGTAAGATCAGAATACACAATTATAGAGAAAATAGTTGGATCTGGCTTCACGAATCCCAAATGAAGTCTTCAAGTCGTTAACCTAATAATAGTTTTAGAAAACCTAGGTTAAAGGAGAATCGACTCTAGTTTGCAACTAGGATACACGGAAGTGTTGGGATTAGGTTTCCCAGATGCTAGAGTTCTCCCTTATATAGTCTTTAAAATCAGAGTTGCTTACAATCAAAGCTAAGATAGCTTAGTAACAAAGCAATTAATATTCACCGTTAGATGAACTCGTGATTTAAGATTCAAGCCAAGTCTGCTTGGAAACTAAGCAATCAATCTCTACTGTTATATGGTATTAGCTTGATATGCACAAATGAAATATACTTATATTTAGATATGGATGAACCGTACCCAAACATGTATACTTTGTTGGCTCAATAATAGTTAATTGAAGTTACCCATATTAACACTTATAACGTAGCCATATTCATCTAACACTTCTAAACCAAATATGACGATCAATCAATCATGATAGATAGTCAAATGAATCTAAATATGTTTCAAGAGAGTTGTTCAAATGTTCATCATTCCATAGAAATATATATATGAAACATTTGAAACAAAATTGGTTTGGTTTGTAATTGTATAGAGTACTTATACAAGGACCAATTCATGAACATAATGCCACGGTTTGTAAAACTAGTTCACATACCTTAATACATTAAAGTTCCAAGGACTTTAGTCCGCAAACTGAGTTCGCAAACCTGAATTCATGAGTATGAAAATCCATACTTGCCAATTTTAAAACTTGATCACTATGTTCGCAAACTGAGTACGCGAAAAAGAGTTCCATACCTAAACTAGACTTACATAGTTATCATACAAAGTATACAACCTTTATTATATCCAGACATGGTAATCGTACTAAAGTTCTCATTTAATCATTGAAACATCCTTGGAAGACAAAAATGGTAATCTTACACATACCACTAGCTTCAAGTAATTTTTAAGTGATTAATCGATCAATACAAAACTTCTCAAGTTGACATCAAATGATTGTCTCACACAAATCATATAAGATGTTCAATGTAATTTTCACATGATTATCTTTGAATTAATATTTAGTTTCCAACAAATAAATTGTCTCCAACTAAACTCGTAAAGATTACGATGAACTTAGCTAAAGCTAAAAGCTTCCAACATGTATTTCGAGATATAGATAAGCGATATAAACTCGGCTCGAAATATCCAATGTGTATGATGTAAAAGTCTATATATCTATACCACTTAGTCTCATTAAAAGATAGAATATGATACGTAAATAAGTTTTAGTCTCCACATACCTTTTGTTGATGAAGTTCCTTTAAGCTCTTCAGTAAATCTTCTTCTTCAACTGGTATACGCCGTGAAGTCTAAAGCTCAACTACACACTTCTATCCTAATCCGAGGCATAGCTATAAGTAAACTAGAAATAAAGTATGTAGTTTTGATCAACTAAACTTGACAAACAAGATGGAGATAGCAACGCTTGCGAGTTCGACTGAGCAGTGCTCTAACAATACTGATATAGGATCTGTTTGGGTAACCCTAAATTTTGTTTTGTTACCTTTTTAGGTAACCCTAAATTTTGTTTCACATAGATGTAAAACTGAATCTAGTTGGTACCCAAATCTAATACCATAATATCGGAGAAAATGAATTGGGATGTTTGAATAATAAGGTAATAAAACACACATCTGGTTTCTTCTAGATTGAACACTAAAATCACGAGAGTTAATTGACTGAAATCTTGGAGCCAATTTTTTTTTAAAATTTCAGTCTGAGTTGACTGTTTTGGATCGGAAATTGAGAAAGATAATTTTTAGGATGATCAAGGAAAAGATAGGTTTGAACCCATGTGAATGAATGTATAGATGAACCTTTTTCTAGATTATAAATTTGGCCGATTGGTTTTTTATGTTTAAATTAATAAAGAACACCTTCTGAACTACGCTAATTTAGACCATCATCAACACGAAGATAATTTTATACTGATATAGGATCTTTGTTTTTGGGCAACCCTAAATTTTGTTTGATATTGATGTAAAACAGAATCTAGTTGTAACCCAATTCTAATACCATAATAATGGAAAATATAAACTGAGAATTTCGAATAATAAGGTAACAAAAGACACATCTGGTTTCTTCTAGATTGAATACTAAAATCACGAAAGCTAATTGGCTGAAATCTTGGAGCCAAAAAAAATTGAAATTTCTGGCTGAGTTGACTGTTTTGGATCGGAGATTGAGAAAGATAATTTTCAGGATGATGATCAACGAAAAGATAGGTTTCAACCCATGTGAATGAATGTATGGATGAACTTTTTTCCAGATTATAAATTTGGTTTATAGGTTTTTTATATGTTTGAATGAATTAAGAACACACTTTGAACTACTAATTTGGACCATCATCAACATGAAGAAATTGGAATACTGATATAGGATCTTTGTTTTTGGGTAAGCCTAACTTTTGTTTTATATGCATGTAAAACAAAATCTAGTTGTAACCCAAATCTAATACCATAATATTGGAGAAAATGAATTGAGATTTCGAATAATAAGGTAACAAAACACAAATTTTGTTTCTTTTAGATTGAATACTAAAATCACGGAAGTTAATTGGCTGAAATCTTGGAGCCAATTTTTTTTGAAATTTCTGGCTGGGTTGACTGTTTTGGATCGGAGATTGAGAAAGATAACTTTCAGGTTGATGATCATGGAAAAGATAGTTTTGAACCCATGATAATGAATGTATGGATGAACCTTTTTCCATATTCTAAATTTGGCTTATTGGTTTTTTATGTTTAAATGAATGAACAACACCTTCTGAACTACTAATTCGGACCATCATTAACTCGATGATAATTGTTATACCGTATAAGATATTTTTTTTGGGTAACTCTAAATTTTGTTTTATATGCATGTAAAACACAATCTAGTTGTAAACAAAATCTGATACCATAATCTCGAAAAAAAATGAATTGAGATTTCGAATAATAAGGTAACTGTTAGAGCACTGCTCGGTCGAACTCCCATGCGTTGCTATCTCAAGCATGTTTGTCAATGTTAGTGATCAAAACTATAAGTCTTGATTTCTAGCCTATTTATAGATGTCTCGGACTAGGACATAAATTGTGTAGTTGAGGTTAGACTTCACGGTGTTCATCATTTGAAGACGAAGAACTACTAAGGGGAGCTTGTGGAACTTCATCGACAAAAGTTATGTGGAGACTTAAACTCATCTATCACTTGGAAAGTCTATTTCTACTCTATCTCCTATATTGAGACATAAGTCGTATTACGATATAGTTTTCTTTATACACATTTGAGATTTCGAGCTGAGTTTATTTCGCTTACATATTTCTCGAAATATGTGCCGGCAAGCTTTCGCTTCGACCAAGTTCATCTTATATCATGTGAAAATTGCCGAGTAACATCTTACATGGTTTGTGTGACACAATCATTTGGTGTTGTCTTGGAATGTTTCGTTATGATTATTTCAATAACTTGAAAATTGCTTTGATGATAATAGTGTGTGAAAACGACTATTGGAATCCTCTAAGAAAGTTTCAATGATTGAAATAAGAGTTTAGAACACTTAACCATTATTGGATATGTCATGTTGTGCACTCTTGCACATATGTAATCCATGTCCGGAACCATAGTATGCGCACCCGTTTGCGTACCTGTTGGTTTGAGAAATCCGGGAACCTAAGTATGCGTACCCGTTTGCGTACTGGCGTACAGGTTCATGTCCGAGAATTTCTGCTGGAATTTAAAGTTCGCATACCCGTTTATGTACTGGCGAAACCCAATCTTAGTTTGGTTATTTCAAGTATGCGTACATGTTTGCATACTTGAAGGTTAAAGTTCTAAAATCGGTTATGAACATGAACATAAACATTTATATAATAAGGAATGCAATCTTTGCAAACCGTGGCTATAATGTTCATGATTGATTCGAGTGAATTAAACTGATTTTGCTTCAATTGTGTTCTTGTATAATTCTATGAGAATATAACAATTGAACAACTATTTAACTAGTTTCATTTGAGTCATTTGAACTAGTTATGGTTAAGATGAATAAGGTTGATATGCGAGTAATCATATGGCTAACCTCGGTTAACTATTTGTGAACCAACATGGTGTACACGTTTGGGTACGGTTACATAAACCCAAATGAGGGTACATTTCATTTGTGTGTGACAAGATAAGTTCGATCTAACGGTTGAAAGATATTAGCTTGGTTGAATCAGGTTTTTCATCTAATGATGAATATCAAATGCTTTGTTACCAAGGTAACTTGGATTGCAAACCCTGATTTGAAAACTATATAAAGGAAAACTCTAGCAACTGGGAAAACTAATCCCCACACCTCCTGTGTGTTACTAGCTGCATAACTAGAGTCGATTCTCCTTTAACCTTAGGTTTCTATCGATACCCTGTAGGTTAACGACTTCAAAGACTTCATTGGGATTGTGAAGCCAGACCCAAATATTTTCTTTGTAGTTGCGTGTTCTGATCTGGCCCGATTCTATCGTATTGATTACAATTGAAATAATTGACTCGAGATTAATTTCTCCGATAGGCAAGATAAAAGTAATCACAAACATCTTAGTCTCATCGTTTGTGATTCCACAATATCTTGTTTCGCTAGTCGATTAAGATTATTATGGGTGATTGATAATACTAGGATGTTCTTCGGGAATATAAGTTCGGTTTATCAATTGGTTCATGTTCACCTTGATTTATCAAAAGACGGAACAAAAACTCTTGGGTATTTCTATGGGAGACAGATTTATTCAATCTATAGACTTTTCTGTGTGAGACAAATTTGTTTATCAAGTCTTCGACTTTGGGTCGCAACAACTCTTGGTTGTGGGTGAGATCAACTAAGGGAATCAAGTGCGTAGTATCCTGCTGGGATCAGAGACGTAAGGAACGCAACTATACCTTGAATCAGTGTGAGATTGATTAGGGTTAAACTACAGTCCAGTCCTAAGTTAATTGGTAGTATGCTAGAGTCTGTAATGGCTTAATACAGTGTGGTGTTCGATCTGGACTAGGTCCCGGGGGTTTTCTGCATTTGCGGTTTCCTCGTTAACAAAATTCTGGTGTCTGTGTTATTTCTTTTCCGCATTATATTTTGTTATATAATTGAAATATCACAGGTTGTGCGTTAAGTTCAATCAATTAGAATATCCAACGTTTGGTTGTTGATTTACATTGATTGACACTTGAACATTGGTCTTTGGTACCATTCAAGTTATTCCTCTTATATTCAATCGGGCTCGCAAATTTCTCTTTGTTGATTGCGGATTGAATTAAGAGTTAGAGATACTAACCTCTTTGATATACTTTACTCTAAATTGAGTCTAACTGTCTAGTTGATTCTCTACAAAGTGTATTGGAGAAAGTCCTCTCATATTGCCAAATGAATTGTTGGGTGTGGTTGTTAGACCCCCGCATTTTCAATTGGTATCAGAGCATGCAAACACATTAAAGACCTTATAAGTATGTGTTTGTAGCGATCTTATGATGGAAAGTATAGTCTCTGAAAACGCTTCACCAGAAATGGATAAACTCAATATTGAGCGTCTTCTAGAAACCATCGATAAGGTTGAGAATCCTGATTTAAAAAAACTCATCAATTTTCTTTGTCTCGAAAAACATCGTTTGAAAATAAAATTTGATGGTCTTCATTGCAAAGTATATATCAAAAAATCCGTGCTTCGAGAACATGCTGAAAAGGTAGTTGACCTCCAGAAGAAGTTAGATGAACAAATCCGGATTAATTCTGATCTTGCTATATAAATTGCAAAACATAAGGATTTGAAATCTGTAAAGTCATCTTCAATGGTTTTAAATAACTCCTCTAATTCTTCCTTGAAGAATTGTCGTAAATCAGGTGACAAGCGAGGTCTAGGCTTTGTGAAAACTGATAGTGCTCAGATCTCTTTGAACAAGGATAATGATTTTGGAACATGCTTGTTTTGTGGTGCTCATAATCACTTTCAACATGCTTGTGTTCCTTTCAAGAAAAGATTAAAAGTTGCGGGTGATATTCATAAGAAAGTTGTACAACTTTTGTCTTCTCTTAAAAGACATTCAATACTAACAAGAAAACCAAATATGGTTAGTAGTGCTAGTATGGGAGCTTTTGCGCTAAAGTCAACATCACCTTTTCAATGGTTCCTTGATAGTGGATGTAGCAGACACATGGCTGGAGATCTCTCTTGGTTTATCAATTCAGATGATTTTGATGGTGGACCAGTGACTTTTGGAGATGGAAGTTGTTGCTACATAAACAAGAAGGGGACGATCAAATTACATGGTGTTTTCGAAATACATGATGTCGTATACGTGAAAGGTATGACTGCTAATCTTCTTTGTGTTAGTCAAATATGTGACAAAGTCCATAAGGTTGTCTTCAATGATAAAGGATGTTACATTGTCGATAAATATGAAAAAGTGATTTTTCAATGATCACGTGGCAAAAATAATTGTTATCTTCTAGATACTTAGTTCAGCAATTGTTGCAATTTTACTAAAGTGGAATCTACACACCTCTGGCATGAACTTTTTGGTCACATCAATTATCGACTTCTAACTAAGATCATTAACAAAGAACTTGTTAGAGGCATTCCCAAAATCAATGCTAAGGTTGAAGGTGTCTGTGGTGCATGTCAAAAGGGTAAACAAACGAAAGTTCCACACAAATCATCTCGAAATATTCTCACCAAAGCTCCACTTGATTTAATTCATATGGATCTTTTCGACCCAATTCAACAATCTACAGCGGCTGGAAAGAAGTATGCCTTGGTTATGGTAGATGATTATACCAGATTCACTTGGGTGGCATTTTTGGCTCACAAGAATGAAACACTCAGTGAGTTCAAGATTATTGTTAATAGAATCCAGAATGAACAAGGTCGCAAGCTAAAGAAAATTAGAAGCGATCTTGGCATGGAATTCAAAGACACTAAAGTATTTGAATATTGTGACTCTTTGGGAATTATTAAACAATATTCTCCATGTATCACTCCATAAGAAAATGGAGTTTCAGAAAGGAAGAATAGAAACATTCAGGAAATGGCAAGGGTAATGCTCCATAACAAAAACTTACCATTAAGGTTTTGGGGTGAGGTTATTTTTACGGCTTGCTATTTGATCAATCGTGTTTATTTGCGGTCAAAGACCTTTAAAACTCCCTATGAGTTGTGGTACGTTAAGAAACCCAACTTACACTATATCAGAGTGTTCGGCAGTAAGTGCTACATTCTAAAGGATCGTGAACAGAAAGGGAATTTTGATTCGAAAAGTGATGAAGGTATTTTTCTTGGCTATGCATATGACAGTCGTGGTTTCCGAGTCTTTAATCTCAGAACCCAAGTCATGATGGAATCGGAAAATGTTATCATTGATGATTTAAGTAATTTTTGTCATGATAACTCTCCTACTGAATTGCCTCCAACCGAGACAATTGAGAAAATCAAAGAAACTTCAAAATCAGAAGGAGTTGTTCCAACGGTTGCTGATCTTGATGTCTCTAGCGATGAGGAGAAAAGCTCTAGTCAGGCTATTCCTGTTGAACAAGAACGTGTCCCTCCATGACACCTTTGGGTTCAAAGGAATCATGATACTAACAATATCATTGGAGGTAGGGAATCTACTGCTAAGACGAGAGGTCAACTTCAACATATTTGCAATTTTGGTTGTTATCTATCGCAAGTTGAGCCAAGGAATATTGATGAAGCTCTTAGTGATCCTTTTTGGGTAAATGCAATGCATGAATATTTAAATCAATTCCAAAGACAAGATGTATGGAAACTCGTACCTTGTCCGCCAATATCAATATTGTTGGTACCAAATGGATATTTAAGAACAAGTCTGATGAATTTGGCACCATTGTCAGAAACAAAGCTAGACTTGTCGCTCATGGATATTCACAGATTGAAGGAATCGACTTTGACGAAACCTTTGCTCCTGTGGCACGCCTTGAGTCTATTCGATTACTATTAGCTCATGTTTGTTTTCTTAAGGTTAAGTTGTTTCAAATGGACATTAAATCCGCTTTCCTAAATGGAAACTTAAAGGAAGAAGTATATGTCGCTCAACCTAAGGGATTTAAAAATCCTGATTTTCCCGATCATGTCCTTAAGCTTAACAAGGCATTGTACGGGTTAAAACAAGCACCTCGTGCCTGGTTTGAAAAACTAACTACTTCCCTTGTTAGGAAAGGTTTTTCAAGATGTAGAGCTGATACAACATTGTTTACCAAATGGAGTGGGAAAGATGTTGGATCAACATCGGAGAAACTTGCAAAAGATTTTCAAGTCTCTCTTGGCAAGGAGTTTGAAATGAGCAATGTTGGTGAATTAAAATTCTTTTTGGGTTTACAAATTCAATAACACAAGGATGAAATTTACTTATCTCAAGAAAAATATGCAAAAAATATTGTTTCAAGATTCGGTCTTGATAAGTCAACTCCAAAACTGACTCCTATGCCTACCACGGGTAAACTACATAGAGATGAGAAAGGTGTAAGTGGATCAAAAACTTTATCGATCTATCATTGGAAGTCTTTTGTATCTCACTGTCACGAGACCTGATATTTTTTTTAGTGTTGGTTGTAGTGCTAGGTTTCAGGCAAATCCAAAGGAATCTCATCTTGCCGCCTGTTAATACCAAATAATCGCTCCTAGGCAAAACAATATACTGATGTAGTACTTTCTTTAGGTTCGAAAATCAAAATCATACAAAACGAGCCTAAACCAAGATATTGGCCGTTCACGTTTTTCTTCGGTTACAAAGAGGAAATGGGTTGATCTTAGGGGAGGGAAAGCAAAGAAAGTTTGAGGAAATCAATGGTGATTGAATTGGGTGTGAGGTTATTGAACTATGGAAGAAGAAGAGCTTGGGATTGATAAGCTTGTTCTATCTTCTGAATAGACAAAGTTGTCTATTTATGGCTGTAGGGAACACCCACTATTTCCTTGTAAGTAGTGGAGATTATGGAGAGATGGAGAGATGAGAAGAGTGGGGATAATTGCATGATTACGACAGAAGTTTCTGGAAACCGTAAAACACCACTCCATTACTTAGCCACTTCCTTTAACTGCTTACCACTACTTGTAACTTCCTTATCATGGGATGTTGCCATGCCGCACGATTGGTGTAAACCACCAGACCAATACCCATAAATAATTCCCCCATGTAACGTGTTTTGATTTCGCGTAGGAATGAGTGGAGTCATGGAATTTTTCCAAGTCTTGTCTAGATTGTCATGATACTTGACTGAGTAATATCCTAAGCTAGCCAGTCGGGAGTAGCTTGAAGAGACAACTCGATCAAGGAGTATGTGTGACCAACGAGTTTGCCATAAGATGGCATTGTAAAAAACCAATCATAATAATACACCGAGATAAGCATACCAAGCTAATGACCATTCTTAAGCGTGACTTAGTCGATAGCTTACCGAGTCGGCATGTATATAGGTGTTTACGAAGTTTTTGGTTACATTAGTTCGTGATCGTGGCCATGAACTTTGGTGGGGCAAATCTTGACCAAAAATCTAGGTAATCATGGCCATGAGCATAGTAGGAAATCGTGGCCAGTTAGGGCCTCGCCGACTAACAAGAAGGCCATGGTCGAGAGGTAAGGTGGTCGGCTAGGCTGGTAGCCGTTTCCCATGCCGAACCAAGAGACGGGGAGGCCGTAGCTGGGAGATAACAGGTTGTAGCCATATGGCTAGTTTAGGCCGTGACTAAGAAGCAGGGTGGCTGACTAGGCTAGGCCATGGGCCATGCAAAACCGGGAGATAGGGAGGACGTGGCCTGACTAGCTAGGAAGCTAGGCTAGGTCAGACTAGGAGCCAAGGAGGCCGTGGATGGTTAGGAGCCACGCCAGGTGGCAGGAATCCGTGGTTATCTATGTGTTTATGGGTGAAAACTATTCCTGCTGGATTTAGTAATTTGGGGTGTGTGGATGAGGAATGAATCTAAACCCTAAACAAATGCACTGCGCGGTGAGTGCTTGTAGATTCGAGAAATCAATCTGTGCAAGTCCGGCCTAAACCAAGAAATGGCCGTTCCGGACTTGTTTCGGTCACAAAGTGAAGGAGATGGGGTTGATCTTAGGGAGGGAAGCGAAGAAGGTGTTGAGATTGTGAAGGTGTTGGCTATGTATGACTTGTATCGAAAAGCCGAACCGGCTTACATGATGTAAGCTATCGATGGTGTGTTTGAATACAATGGTATCAACACTTGCCTCTCATTACTGGACTTGTTCTCATTGTCTTCGGAAATAGGGAGGAGAACCTATTTATACAAGTCATTTGAGCCTTATTCACGTCTCTTGTGGGAAGTGGAGGAAGTGGAGTGATGGAGTAGGGGAGTTGTGCGTTGGTGTTACACGACCAGTCTTGCCCACTTCTCCTGTATCTCTAACCGTCCATGACTTCCTGACACGTTCTTGTGATGGCGCGTTGCACGCTGTAAACCGCCAGACCAATACCCAAGTATGTATCCCCCAGTTTGTGACTATTGATGGTGGATTTTCATTTAAGGTTAAAATTGTAAAAACCAGAAAATTATGCGCTGACATCTTGTAAAAGATAAGGCCATCAATAAGTGTTGGATACTCCCTCACTTAATTCACCTAGAATGGAGCATGTGGCAACAATCCCATTCTCAGAATACATGAAATTCATCCAGGTTGGAGCATGTAGCAACAATCCCATATACCACATGAATTTCTAGCATTATTAATTAATGCGCAATCAGCCTTGTATTTCCTGTACTTATTATCAGTGCGGCATGACGACTGAGTGTTACTCTTACAGAGCAACACGAACCTCCAAGCATTATAATGAAACCATGTATGAAATACCCGTACAGGCTGACTCTAGGTGTGTTATACTAGCCCGATTGAGCCCCTCTCGGTGTGTTATACTAGCCCGATTGAGCATCCGGACTGACCGTATCAGTCCGGATATGATCATAGTCATCCAACTCCACAAGCATGATTGGATGACCCAGATCAATTTCATCACCCCCAAGCAGGTATGGAATATCCACTGCCGAACCAACGCGGACCCCGCATGGTCGGCCTCCCGGCCTAGCTTGCCAAGACGTCCAAACCAGAGCAGTATGGACGGAAAACCCTAAATTAGGGTTTGCGGTATATTACATGTGTCGCAAAACAGTCTCAACCATCCATCTTCGCAGGTATAGATGGAGGGTGTAGATGTAGATTCAAAGGGCCCAGAGCATGTCAACACAATCACCGTGGGCCCGCCTACATACCCGACCAATCGGTCGGGACCAACCATGGTTGGTTATCCCAATTAAACGCCGAATAAAGCATGGTCGCACGGCCTTGAAACCCAAAATTAGGGTTTTTAGCATCACGAGCGTCCATCTTCTCCTACACGAATGGAGGGTCCAAGATTAGATTAAGCAGTCCGGTCATACCAAAGATGACCACCGTGGACCCATCTATCCCCTCACCCGATCGGCCAAGGCATATCATGCCTGGTTGTTCCAAGACGCGCGCCCAAACTAGCGTGGTCACACCTCCCAAACCGCAACCGATCTCAACCGCTCAACTTCGCACGGACGATTTGAGTGGCCCGGATCACGTTTTCATGGGATATTCAGGTATAGGCGTGAACACCAGCCTACCACCTTCACACCAGACCGATCGGCCAATACCGACCAATATTGGTCACCTTGGAACGTGCGCCCGAAGAGGGCATGACGCGCGGCTATTGCGGCACTGGTTTTCTGTCACAAATTGATCTCGACCATTCAACTTCACCGGACGAATTGAGTGGCCCAGATCATACTTTCGTAAGGTAATGGGTATAGGCGCCTACACCGTCATGTTGTCTACACACATGCATGGTCGGCCTTGTCAAAATTATATCCCATGCTTGGTTTCGACCAAGCTGAAGAGTGATGCTTGCGCACCTCTTCAAAAACCCTAATTCCATCAACGGTCGCAGATGAGTGTCTCAAAGATCATCTCGTCCGTCCAACTTCACCGGCTTGGTTATATAACCCTGGTCGAGTTAATGGTCGATGGCGTCATTACCATCACTTTACCACACCATGATACAAGACTGCATAAAATACACACGATACTTCACAAGTATCAACTTTCGAATAACGTAGTTATTCAATTTAGAATTACATGCTACCTTTCGTGGATCCACGATCCACATATTCCAGACATCAATCATGTCACAAACTGAGGGATACATACTGGGGTATTGGTCTGGCGGTTTACAGCGTGCAGCGTGCAACGCGCCATCACAAGAACGTGTCAGGAAGTCATGGACGATTAGAGATGACAGGAGAAGTGGGCAAGACTGGTCGTGTAACACCAACACACACCTTCACTACTCCATCACTCCACTTCCTCCACTTCCCACGAGAGACGTGAATAAGGCTCAAATGACTTGTATAAATAGATTCTCCTACCTATTTTCCATGACAGGAGAAAAACGGGAGACAGGAGAAAAACAACACAAGTCCTGGACGAGGCGGAAACCAAGTATTAATACAAAACGTATTCAAACACCCGAGCCTCGCTTGCATCAATCGTAAGCCTGCTCACCTTTCGTTACAAGTCATAAGCAAGCCAACACCTTCACAATCTCAACACCTTCTTCGCTTCCCTCCCTAAGATCAACCCCATCTCCTTCACTTTGTGACCGAAACAAGTCTAGAACGGCCATTTCTTGGTTTAGGTCGGACTTGCACAGATTGATTTCCGAATCTACAAGCACTCACCGCGCAGTTGATTTATTTAGGGTTTAGATTCATTCCTCATCCACACACCCCAAATTACCAAATCCGGCAGGAATAGTTTTCACCCATAAAAAATTGGCGACCACGTGGAAGGTTGATCTCTCGGTTGCACAAAATTGAATTCTCAATTTTTCGGTTTTCATCTCGCAATGTATCCGGAAACCACAGGTGGTTCAGATATCATGGGAAGTGTAGCTAGAATGCTGGAAGATGTCTTAGCAAATCAAGCCGGTATCACCAGAAGGCAGAGCGAGACATTTCACCTTTTGAATGATATAGCAAAGACAATTACAAGAAGGGTCGGCAGGCATCTACTCAAGCAGTGCAAGAAATGCTGAATCCTTAGTCAGGAGTCACACCTTTACCGGTGGAGAGGCAAAATGAGCGCGTAACCGCAGGAGACTCAGGAAAGATGAACAACATGGTCCAGTCAACAATGAAGAACCGAGGCAACTCCACAGAGGAAAGGACTTGTACGGAGTACTACAACGTCTACCAGATAAAGAAAGGGAGCCTGCAGCCTATGGAGCCCTGTTAGAAGATTTATATCTCAAAACTCTTGTTGAACCCCGGAAGACTGTCCAATCCGCATCGGCCTTTCATCCAAGAGAAGAAATGCTTGAGGAAGGAGAGATCGATCAGGAAATACGTGAATACAGAGGATGGGAGCGTTCAATTCGATCACTCAACAATGATATTACGACACCTTCCACATCCCTTTACCCAGGCAAGCGATCCGCGGATATGATGGCACTCGCAAATCTTCCAATTTCATCTCCGGAACGTGCTCCACATCAAAGCCACGTAGAGACATCACAACGCCCACTAACGCAGGAAAAGCTGGACTCGAAGTACCTACACTTTCCGTTCCCGATGGAAAAGATTTTGGAGTTGCTGGAGGTGTGGGTACGAAATAGAGAGGTGGAACTACCTCCTGTATGGCGTCCACCAACCGATCAAGAAATAATGGACCCGAGGTACTGTCACTTCCACCGGTTCCTTCACCACCCTACCAGTGAGTACAACGCTTTGAAGCGCATTGTTCAGGAGAAACTTGGTTCAGAGGGATAGCTCTCATTCTTTAAAAAAATTAATGCGAACGACTTCCTTGGAGAGGCTACTTCGGTTTGATACAAGTGAGACTTCAAAAACAAGTAAGTTCTATTCAGCAATTTTACAAGAAAGATAGTTTTGGAATTCACTAGGGACTTAGCATCCCGCACATGGAGAAAGAGACTCAGTGATCAAACGCATGTTTGCTTCCCTTCATACCTCCCTTTTACACGACATTTGCAATTTCATATGACATGTGCAATCATTCATGACCAAGATGCAAATTCCATTTAAAATAACCTCTTTCAGAAAAGTTATTCACAAAACTATCTCAAAATAAACCAATTCAATTACCTATTAATTCAAAACCAGAAGTCAAGTTATGAAAAGAGATCCTCATTATCACTCAAAAAGAAAAAGAAGAGACAAGTATATGGCACGAATCCTTCAAGGAAAGTCCTTCACAAAGAACTCGTCCTTCCGGGAAAGAGCGACTTTCATCCTTTGAAGTACATCCCGCCTTGACTTCAACTCCTCGACAACTTTCCAACCTCTTCTTCTTGGCGAGTAACACATTCTCGCGTAAGGGGCTTCACCTTGTAATTTCGGAGCTCCCGAATCTCGGAGAACCCTTTGAGGAACCAAGGAGCATTGAAGTCGTCTTTGCATAAACACATCTCGATGGCACTTCCAGTCTTCAATCATCTCCTCAGAAACTGTTCGACCAGTCGTGACGCTCATCCCATGGATAGCCTCCTGAACGCGGTTGACCAATGCAAGACGACTTTTGAGCTTCGTAGTGGTAGCAATGTGGCCGTGTTTCTCCCATATTGCCGTGTACAACTCCTTGAACCGAACCGGCACACTGAATCCTCCAACCAACACATGGCCTGGATAAGGAACAATGAAAGAAGGATCGAACAAAGCTCCGTGTTGCGCTACCAATACTTCACCGATCACGGGGCCTTGTCGGTTGCAGGGAGGTCTTTCAAGAAGTCTGCCACGACAGCTTTATTGATTGGAACATGCTCAGAACATTCTTCAAGGGGAGCCACCTCAACAATAGCGGATGTTGCCTCTCTTACATTCCTCCCGATATCTACTTCGCTCTGGGTGCTAATTTCCATCACGGACCCATCAACAAGATCACTTAGGGAGGCGCCTTGTCCAACTGAGCTTGCATCATCTCTGTCATGGTCGCGAAAAGGAGCGGTTTCTCCAGACTTTTCAGCATGAAGATCAGTACCGCCAGACTTCTCAGCATGAAGATCAGTACCTCCAGACTTCTCAACATGAAGGCCAACATTACCAGCCTTCTCATTCTGAATGCGCGCCAACCTTATGAAGACATTCTCTTTCGGAATTCCCTGATTTCAAGCAAGGATCACTCTTAGAAGAATTTGCTATGGAGAAATGAAGGAACCAACGGGAAGAGATTTAAATACCTGCATATTGGAGGAATTGAGGATCACCGAACCACATGCCTGCCTTTTGGATCTCTCTCCCTGTTGGGGACCGCAATCCTCGGATCTGGTCCGTTTGGCTGAAGTGGCTTCAACCGAAATGCTTTTTCAAAACGTCGAAGATGGTTCACCACGGGAACTGTCACAACACTCTCCGAGAATTCTGGAAAATCAACGATTTGCCTCCTCCAAAATTCCTTGTACTTATCTCTGTTACCACCGGGTTTCTCCCAATAGGCCGGAAGGGAAGGCTCACCGTTCTAAGAACACGTCGGCGTTAAGAATATTTGGGAGGAATTCTTCGAACCCCGGTGGACGGATAAATGGGACACCCCGATCAAATCCCATTTGACGAGCCGCCTGTCAATATTGTACGAGTCACAAGAAATTCTTCGTTGAATAAAGACGGGACATATCCTCGGGATGCAAACAGGCGGTAAACAATTTCCCCAAATCTCATAGTCTTAACATCGGTACGCAACACAGCATTAGGACCATCAGAAGCAATAGCAAAAGTCTTTGGCTAAACAATGGAAGGGTGGATCGGCCCCCATGGACGGAAATCTACAGAAGACACATTGTCAAATATGTCCACGAGTTTCGCGCCTGTTCAGGGACGCCTCCTATGCCAGCGGAGTATTCTCGAGCCACCATACAAGTTGCTGAGAAAATTTGCAGGAGCAGGAGCATAGCTTTTGAAGTGTTCCCATAAGAATGCCTGAAGAAAAGCGAAGTGAACGTGCGATTCCACCTTCTTATACCCGTCAGAAACATGCATGTCCATTGCTAAGGCGTCCAGATGAGAGAACAACGATCCAAGGAACAAGGCACCTGGGGAAGAACTTTACCGTTTGCCGACCTTTATAGCGATCTTAACGAGGTCACCTCTAATGGTCTTCTTTCCGTAACCGTCGTCGAATATATCTCTCGGGATAGCCATAAAGACAGAACGCAATCACGCCGAGCTCATTTTCCAACTCTTGATCCGGATCTGGGTCTGCAGAGACCACTCCGACACCCACCAGTGTAAAAGCATCTCGTATCTTTTTTTCTCCTCTTTGTCCAGTGTCGAAACCCGCCACCTTTTGAAGTATAGCATCATAGTTACGTTGTTCCGTATCGAGAGCTCGTAAGAAAGACTTCCAAAGAACAGGCAGGTTCATTAATGCAGCTACACTCTCCAGAGTAATAGTCATCTCTCCCCATCTAGATATGGCTGTATGAGTAGAAGGACACCATCGAGAAATGAAGGTAATCAAACCCGCAGCGTCTTTCTTAATTTCAAGAGCAGCAGACGCCATGACTGCATTGAGGATTTGCGCTTTGGTCAAATTGTGTTTAATGCCCTTATTACTCAACATGCGTCTCATCCATCCTTCATAAGAACCCAGTGGAGTATGACAAATCTTGAAGTCAATAGGGGAAGTCGGATATTCGTTTCTCCGGAGACAAAATCTCATCACAAGTCTTTGAAGAAGAAAATGGATCAGCATCCATATTTTCTGAATCGGAAAGCAGGACTATCTTATGAGAAGGATGTTTTCTAATGTTTGGAAAAGGCGAGGTGAAAAACTCATCATCGATGTTCGGCATATCTTTGAAGCTGTCAATACTTCCCTACTTGGCACCATCATTATCTCCGGAAGACATCTCAACAGGAATTCTTTTCTTCATTCCACAATGAAATAAAAGACAGGAGTTAGAACTTGTATGAAAAGCGCATGAAGCGTGTAGTCACGCACGACAAGACACGTTGAAATGCACAAAAGCTGGGATTAGGTCCAAACACCAGTATTACTCAAGTTTCAAGTCTAGTATTGGTTTCAAGTCCTAGACAAGTTTCGATCTGTATTGGTTTCAAGTCCTAGACAAGTTTCAAGTCCTAGTATAAATTTCAAGTTCGGTGTTACTCAAGTTTCAAGTCCGGGCACAAGACTAATATAAGGTCGACTTTCAGTCAAGCATATGTGGGTGAGACCCACTTTCAATCAAGCATACACGGCGGGCCCGCGTTCATCCGCACACATCATAACACGATTTTTCTTTATTCATGGGAATCGTGTCTACGAGATTCAAGCCAAGGTTTTTATTTTCAAGATACAACCTAAAAGCTAGGTTTTGCATGCAATGGTGGAAAGAAGCAAAAAACAACATGATCATGGATTCACGGGTTGTTTTACTAAGCAATTCTAGAAAATATTGGCGTATCAACCTCGGTGGAAAAAACTAAGCATATGCACATCTTACAAAAGGTGTTTACCTAGAAAACTAGGGTTTTACCTTTATATATATAAAAAAAAAGAGAGCGAAACTTACCTTGGACGGCAGCAACTCCGGCAACGACGGCGACAACTCTGGCAGCAGCAACGGCGGCAACGTTGGCGGGAGCGGCAGCGGCAGTCACGGACGGGAGCTGCTAAACAACAAAAAAAAAAATCGTGAGAAAAAGCAAAAGGGTTGGTCCCTTTTATAGACAAAAAATTAGAAGAATCCCAATAGAACAAGGATACCTCTTTTTTGATTCCTTTTCGATTCAAATACCCAAAGAAGGAAACCAGTCCCACCAAAGGATTCTATACGAGCACAACAGCATGGGCGACTAGCGGTCGGTCAATACTCTTCCGGGTAAACTTCTTTTATCCTATCTTTCTCACATATGTATGTCACCATCTCATGCCTACCCCACAATAGTGTAACCATTATGTGCTAGGCAGGGGACTTAATGTTGATGGTGGATTTTCATTTAAGGTTAAAATTGTAAAAACCAAAAATTATGCGCCGACATCTTGTAAAAGATAAGGCCATCAATAAGTGTTGGATACTCCCTCACTTAATTCACCTAGAATGGAGCATGTGGCAACAATCCCATTCTCAGTGAATACATGAAATTCACCCAGTGTTGGAGCATGTAGCAACAATCCCATATACCCCCGTGAATTTCTAGCATTATTAATTAATGCGCAATCAGCCTTGTATTTCCCGTACTCATTATCGGTGCGGCATGACGACTCGAGTGTTACTCTTACAAGCAACACGAACCTCCAAGCATTATAATGAAATCATGTACTAAATACCCGTACAGTGCTGACTCTCGGTGTGTTATACTAGCCCGATTGAGCCCTCTTGGTGTGTTATACTAGCCCGATTGAGCATCCTGGACCGACCGTATCAGTCAACCGGATATGGTCATAGTCATCCAACTCCACAAGCATGATTGATGACCCGCATCAATTCCATCACCCCAAGCGCTTATGGAATATCCACTACCAACCAACGCGGACCCCGCATGGCCTGGCTTCCCGCCTAGCTTGCCAAGACGTCCAAACCAGAAAGCAAGATGGACGGAAAACCCTAAATTAGGGTTTGCGGCATATTACATGTGTCGCAAAACAAGTCTCAACCATCCATCTTCGCAGGTATAGATGGAGGGTGTAGATGTAGATTCAAAGGGCCCAGAGCATGTCAACACAATCACCGTGGGCTCGCCTACATACCCGACCACCGGTCAGACCAACCATGGTTGGTAACCCGGTTAAAATACGCCGAATAAAGCATGGTCGCACGGCCTTGAAACCCAAAAATTAGGGTTTTGAGCACACGAGCGTCCATCTTCTCCGGCACGAATGGAGGGTCCAAGATTAGATTAAGCAGGTCCGGTCATACTAGCATGACCACCGTGGACCCATCTATCCCCTCACCCGATCGGCCAAGGCATATCATGCCTGGTTGTTCCAAGACGCGCGCCCAAACCAAATAAGTGGTCACACCTCCCAAACCGCAACCGATCTCAACCACTCAACTTCGCCGGACGATTTGAGTGGCCCAGATCACGTTTTCATGGGATATTCAGGTATAGGCGTGAACACCAGCCTACCACCTTCACACCAGACCGATCGGCCAAGACCGACCAAGATTGGTCACCTTGGAACGTGCGCCCGAAGTGGGCATGACGCGCGGCTATTGCGGCACTGGTTTTCTGTCACAAATTGATCTCGACCATTCAAATTCACCGGACGAATTGAGTGGCCCAGATCATACTTTCGTAAGGTAATGGGTATAGGCGTGATAGGTGTAGAATACACCGTATTTAATATCTAGTATTTATGCTTTCTTTGCAAGTTTTCTTGTAAATTATGTATCTTATGTGTGCTTTTGAGTTTATTAGGTGCAATGGAGTCATTTGGAGCAAAAAGACCAATTGGAACTCGTTCAAATGCAAGATTTCTACTTTTCATTGTGTAGAGGACGAGAAGAGGAAGACAATGGCGAAAGAACGAAGTCATTCGGAGTTCGTATGAAGAAGTTATGAGCAAAACAAGAACTTGGAAGACTAAGGGCTAAATGGTCATTTCATCGAGAAGTGCTATTGTCACCCCCCGCGTACGTTAAGGGGTAGTCATTCTGTTAAGGGACAACTCTATCTAGAGGAGCACTAAACACAGAGAGCTAAGGTTAAGGGGTGGTCATTCAGTGGTGCCCCTTATCACTTATCGAGGGTGCATATATCCACATTATTCCTACACCTAAACCTAAATCGAGAGAAGTGTTTCTCAATCACCGTGTTTTCCACCCGAATGAATGAGAGGCGCAGCCAAAGGAGATTGGGAGAAATTAGAGCAGAAATTCAGGCGCTGCAATCAAGGGTTTGAGTCTGTATTATGCAGACAAGGAGATGGATTAACTTAACCTGTACCTTGAATTAATCTGTGGTGAATTTAGGGTTCCGGAAGGTGTTGAATCTGAAATTTGAGTTCATATGAAGCCGGGAATGATTGGGTTATAGATGAATTGAAGATCTGCTTCTAAAATTGAAGTTAGGGTTTCAATTGAGATGAAGATGCAGGTGATGGGTTACTGGTTCTGGATGGAGTTTGGTGGTGGTTATAACAGGGAAAGAAGGTGGTGCTTGAGGGCGTTATTCTCAGAAATTGATGTTACTGCTGCTGAAGGAATGGAGATTAAATACAGGAATTCAAGTCGAGAATGGAAGAAGAGATGAATTTGATAAGGGGTTTTGCTGCCATGGAAGCTACAAGATTGTGCTGATGTGTAGAAGAACAACACACTGTTGCCTTGAGTCAATGGGTTCTGGCAAAAATTGATTGAAGCCAGGGATGGATTTTGAAGCAACCAAGAACTGGGGTCTGCAATGGTAGATGTTCTATGCCGCTAATGGAGTTGAAGGTGTTAGTAAGGTGACTATGAGATGCACTTTGCAAGAGATAGTTGGGGACTGTGTTGATGGTGTTGTTAGTGGTTATGAGCTGAATAAGTTTGTGTTTGTCATTGTGGACTGAGGCTGTGGGAATTGTGAAAGTGAGGCTTACAGTTCTTGAACTAGTTATGGTGGAACTGAGGCTGTAGTTTAACAGTGCAAGTTGAGAACTGCAGGTGGCTCTGAGTTACAGGGGCTCAATGGAAGGCAGAGTGTGTGCTGAGTCTGGTGGCATTGCAGCTGTAATAAAGCTGAGATTGGAGTGAGATGGCACTGATGGTACCACAGTAAGTTGAGGCAGTGCTGCAGTTGGCATAGCAGGTGAGTTGGAGTTGCCGCTGGGTTGCTGCCAAGAAGAACTTGATGCAGCTTGTGGTGTTTTTGTTGCAGGTGAAGCTGGGATCTAGGCTTGTGCTGCAGTAACTGTAGCTCAGGTGCAGTGGTGACTAACACAGGGTCATTGGAGCTGTGAATGAGTTGTGATAATTTGAGAGAAGGGTTGTGCTTAATCCAGGGGAGTGATTCAGATGCAATACAATTGGATTTGTGGTAATGTGCTCTCAGCTGGGGTGTGATGTAAGAGCTTAAATGGCCTGATGGAGCTGCAGTGGCAATGTTTTGAGTCTCAAATGCAGGCCAAGTTGGAGTGGCAGGTGGGGTTGCAAGCAGAGCTGTAGGTGTAGATGGTGGTATGAGGCAAGCTGTGATACTGTGGTGTTATCTGTTGTTGAACCCGACTTGCAGTGGTGCAGTGAATGCAAGAGCTGCAGGAAATGAATGTTGCAATCGAAAGCTGAAATGGAGTGCAATTGCAGGGAGACAGAGCTTGCAGCTCAGGTGGCTCTGAGGTGAATGATGTGCAGCAATTGGTGCTGAGCAGCTGAGAAGGATGAGGACAATATATGTGTTGGTTTGCCTTGAAGCTGAGATTGCAATGACCTGGGATTATGGAATTGCAGCTGAACTGGAGCTGTGCTGTTGCAGGTTGAGGAACTGATATTATCTTGAAGTTACAGGGAGGATTGAATGAGTTGAGTTGTACACAGCCATCTTGGCTGGAAGAAGCTTTGAAGCACAATCATAGTGCATGACTGACACAGCCTGTGCAATGACCTGAGCCAAGGCTAGTCAGCTCACTCACCAAGGCAAGGATCGACTAATCTGACTCGTGTCCGACTCGACCCATACCCCGACTTGACCCGATTTGACTCGGTGATTGACCGAGTCCCGACCTCGAGCTGACCTCCGACCGATCCGACCCTAGGTGGCCGGTTTGACTTGGCCGGTCACCCGAGACACTTTCCTAAGAACTATTCCGGCGGATTCCTAGCCATAATCCCAGCTTTTCCGTGAGCGTTTTGGGACAAAATTTCTACACGGGTTTCTCTCCATGGTGGGCCGGGTGAATTTCCAACTAATGGACTTTGAAGACAAAACCTAGTTTTGGAAGGAGAAAAAGACTACAAAAGGGAAGACTTCTACAATTTTTGGGAACGTTTTATTATTATCTCTTCTACTTTTTCTAGGGTTTAGAACTATGAAGTCTTTTCTCTTTCTTCTTGTGATGAACTCCTTGAATATGAGTACCTAAGTTTATTATTGGTTATGGAATAGTTGGATTTCACAAAGCATGATTCTTTGATTCAATATATTAGTTTTGTCTCATATTTATCGTTTGCAATTCTCTGAAAATATTGTTTTATGATTGATTGATTGTTTTGTCAAGTTGCAAATTGGTAGAACTTCTAATCACATCTATTGCTAGTTTAGGGTTTATTATACGTAAAAGTGATATTCCTTGGATACAAGTAGCATAATATGATTATGGTTTGTAGTGATATATTCTTATGATTATATGTGAATCGTAACCTTTGTTAAATCGGATTAGTGCGCTTTCCACGTTCGATTGCTTTGATTGACCTGATTTCATAGAACTTAATGCATCTAGGGAATTAAACTTGATTAGTGCTTTTACACGTTAGGTTGTTCCTTTAGGTAGAATTCATATTCGCATCTTTTAATGTGTTTGTTGATGACATGAGGAGATTTATGGGGATATTCTTGCGATCAAGGTATTCTAGGGTCTTTGATAAAAGTTGAGATTAAAATATCAATTCTAGTTATTGTGTGAAAACATGTTTGTGAATGAAAACGAAATCCATGATCAATACTTTCTTATCCTTGATTTGATTTGTTTGCTTTGTTTTATTTTATTTTATTTTAGTTTATAAAATCACAAAACTACCGGCGTTATTTATAGGGAACCGAAACAATTTGACAACCTAGACCTCTCTCAGGGGATCGATCCTTTCTTGCCCTTGCTATATTTATATTTTGAGTAGTAAGAAAGTGTAATTATATTTGTGTCGCTTACGACAGCGATCAAGGCGCCTACACCGTCATGTTTTCTACACACATGCACGGTCGGCCTTGTCAAAATTATATCCCATGCTTGGTTTAGACCAAGCTGAAGAGTGATGCTTGCGCACCTCTTCAAAAACCCTAATTCCATCAACGGCCGCAGATGAGTGTCTCAAAGATCATCTCGTCCATCCAACTTCAGCGGCTTGGTTATATAACCCCGGTCGAGTTAATTGGTCGATGGGCGTCATTACCCGTCACTTTACCACACCATGATGCAAGAATCGCATAAAATACCCACGATACTTCACAAGTATCAACTTTCAATAACGTAGTTATTCAATTTAGCATTACATGCTACCTTTCGTGGGATCCACGATCCACATATTCCGAACATCAATCATGTCACAAACCGAGGGATACATACTGGGGTATTGGTCTCGCGGTTTACAAAGGCAACGCGCCATCACAAGAACGTGTCAGGAAGTCATGGACGATTAGAGATGACAGAGAAGTGGGCAAGACTGGTCGTGTAACACCAACACACACCTCCACTACTCCATCACTCCACTTCCTCCACTTCCCACGAGAGACGTGAATAAGGCTCAAATGACTTGTATAAATAGATTCTCCTACCTATTTTCCGGGACGGAGAAAAACGGAGACAGAGAGAAAACAACACAAGTCCGGGACGAGGCGAAACAAAGTGTTAATACAAAACGTATTCAAACACCCCGAGCCTGCTTGCATCAATCGTAAGCCTCGCTCACCTTTCTCGTTACAAGTCATAAGCAAGCCAACACCTTCACAATCTCAACACCTTCTTCGCTTCCTCCCTAAGATCAACCCCATCTCCTTCACTTTGTGACCGAAACAAGTCCGGAACGGCCATTTCTTGGTTTAGGCCGGACCTGCATGCATTGATTTTCGAATCTACAAGCACTCACCGCGCAAAGTGTATTTGTTTAGGTTTAGATTCATTCCTCATCCACACTCTCCAAATTACCAAATCCGGCAGAATAGTTTTCACCCATAAACAAAGTGACATGATTGATGTCTCGAGTGTGTGGATCATGGGACCCACGGATAGTAGCATGTAATGCTAGACTAAATAACTAAATTATTTAGGAAGTCGATACTTGTGAAGTATCGTGTGTATTCTACGCAGGTACTGCATCGAGTATATTCAGCATGCATGAAGCATTGTTGTTTTTAAGGCTTACCGGAGTAAGTCACGTATTTAAGCCTCTTAAAATAGCATCATGTCCATCCATCTTCGAGTGATCGTTTGGAGGCTATATAGGTAAGCCCTGACTTGACCGATCACTCCATGTGGAAGATTGGTGGACGGTGATTGTGGTGACGCCTTGCTGGTCTCTTAACTCCTAACTGTGGCTGCTTGACCAAGTCGGTAGAGTTGGACGGACGAGATGATCTGTGACACTCATCTCATGCACCGTTGATGAAGTTTTAGGGCTTTTGAAGAGGTACGCAGGCATCACTCTTCAGCTTGGTCGAAACCAAGCATGGGAGGTATTTTAGAAAGGACCGACTGGGCATGCGCGTAGACGGCATGCCAGTGTACACATCCGTACCTCACTGTCTTACAAAGGTGCAATCTAGGCCACTCAATTTGACCGGCAAAGAGGAGCGGTTGAGATCGATATGCAACAGAAATCTGGTGCCGCAAAAGCCGCGCATCATGCCAATTTTGGGCGCGCGTTCCAAGACGATCAAGCTTGGTCGGTCTTGGCCGATTGATTCGGCGTGTGGGTGGTAGGCTGGTGTTCACGCCTGTACTTCATTGCCTCATAGAAACGTGATCTAAGCCGCTCAATTTTCTGGAGAAGTTGAGTGGTCGAGATCAGTTTGTAATTTGGGAAGCGCGACCACACTAGTTTAGGCGTGCGTTTTGGAGAAACCAGGCATGGTATGCCTTGATCGGTCGGGTGAGGAGATAGATCGTTCCACGGTGATCATGCTGATGCTCACTGGACCTGCTCAATTGTCTCCTAAGCCCCTCATTCGATCAGGATAAAACGAACGCTCGTGATCGATACAAACCCTAATTAGGGTTTTGGCCGGTCGTGCTTCATGCATTGTTTTGCACGCACGAATTGGGACAACAAAACATGGTTGGTCCTGACCGATTATTCATGTATGTAGGCGGGCCCGCGGTGTTTGTGTTAACATGTTCCGGGCCCTTTGAATCTACATCTACACCCTCCATCTATGCCTGCGAAGATGGATGGTTGAGACTGATTTGCGACACATGTAATGTGCCGTAACCCTAGTTTAGGGTTTCACGTGTTTTTGTTGGACAAACTGGTAAGCGTTGCTTCCCTCTTGGGGAGGCTGACCATGCGGGGCCCGCATTGAGTCGGTGGTGAATACTCCAATACCTGCTTAAGTTATGGATTCGATCCGGGCCATCCAATCATGCCGGTGAAGTTGGATGGTCATGATCGTTTCGAGACCGATATGGTCGGGCCGAGTTCAAACATGCTCAATCGGGCTAGTATAACACACCGAGAGTTGTAGCCTCCGTATGGGTATTCTCGTACATGTTTTATTATTAATGCTTGGAGATTCGTGTTGCTCTCACGAGAACAACACTCGCCGTCATGCCGCACCGGTAATGAGTACAAGAAATACTAGGCTGTTCATGCATTAATTAATAATGCTGTAAATTCACAGGGTATATGGGATTGTTGCTACATGCTCCAACCTGATGAATTTTGTGTATTTAATTCACAATCACGGGGATTGTTGCCACATGCTCTATTCTAGGTGAATTAGTAAAGTGAAGAAGTATTCATCACTCATTAATGGCTTTATCTTTTTGCAAGATGTTAGCGCATAATTTTGGCTTTTACAATTTTAGCCTTAAATGAAAATCCACCATCAACATTAAGTCCCCGCCTAACACGTAATGGTTACACCATTGTGGGGTAGGCATGAGATGGTGACAGTTAAAGACAAAGATTATGAGACAAAGTTAGATGTTACCAGAGAGACGGTCATCCCGTCCCTGGAGCATGTCACGTTCAAGAGGCGTCTGTGCGAGTGTTCCCTAGCATGATGTCGGTCTTGCATGCTTCGATGGATCTGTTATGCCTGTTTTGCTCAGGCTAATGCACCTGCTTGATCGAACGTGGGCTTGATGTGCCTGTTTTGGTTAATCGTGGGTCCGCTGCGTCTGCTTGATCGAATGTGGGACCCGATGTAAGCATGCTTGATTCGAACATGGGCAGATGTGCATGCTTCGATCAAACGCGGCACTACCGTGTATATGTTTCAAGCGTCGGCCATGACCTGTGCCTACTTTGACCGTACGGTTTATGTACTTGCTTGAGTGTCATCTTGGTACTTCGACCAAACACCGACCCAGCTAGCTTGACTAAACACCGAACTTGATGCTTTGACCAAACACCGGCCTTGCTGTTTGCTTTGCTCGAACGTGGGACCCGATGTGAGCAATCTTTTTTTTTTTTTTTAAATGAACCTTGTGTGCTCAAATGTAAATGTGGGTCCTGTAGAAAGCGTTGAAGCAGCTTCTGGAGCAGGCCCGGGAGAGCGTTGAAGTGTTGGAGCTGAAACGCCTTCTTCGGAGAGAGCTTTGATTGGGGACGGCCGTGGTTCACTGCCTCACCAACTGGGGCTGGGATCAAGTGGGACCCGCCGCGTGCTCGGCTGGCTCAACGCCGACCAGAGCCTTCGACCGAAAACCGGCCCTGCTGCGTGCGCCTGTTTTATTCGAATACCATCCTTGTGACTTTGATCAATACCAGACTTGAAACTTGAGCAATACCGGACTTGTGACTTGATCAATACCGGACTTGTGAATTGATCAACACCGGACTTGAAACTTGAGAAATACCGGACTTGTGACTTGATCAATACTGGACTTAAAACTTGAGCAATACCGGACTTGTGACTTGATCAACACCGGACTTGAAACTTGAGCAATACCGGACTTGTGACTTGATCAACACCGGACTTAAAACTTGAGCAATACCGGACTTGTGACTTGATCAATACCGGACTTAAAACTTGAGCAATACCGGACTTGTGACTTGATTAATACCGGTATTTGGACCCAATACCAGCCTTGTGTACTCCAACGTGAATGTGTGTTCTGTCGTGTGTGACTACACATTTCACGCGTTTTTATACAAGTACTGACTCATGTATTTTATTGTAGAATGAAGAAAAGAACTCCTGTTGAGATGTTTTCTGGGGATAATGCTGGTGCCAAGTCAGGAGGTGTTGACAGCTTCAAAGATATGTCGAACATTGATGATGAGTTGTTCACCGCGCCCTTTCAACTATATGAAAATATCCGTTCCACAAGATAACCCTTCTCCTATCGACTTCAAGGTTTTTCATGCTTCGTTGGGCCCTCATGAAGGATGGATGAGACGTATGTTGAGCAATGAGTACATCAAAGATAACTTGACCAGAGCGCAGATTATTGATGCACCTTAAGTGTTGAAACGGCTCGAGAGGATATTAAAGTGGTTTCTGGTGCGAACGTTGAGGTGGATCCTGGAGAGAGTGTTGAAGAAGGATTCTGAAGCGAACGTGGGTCCCGGAGAGAGCGTTGAAGCGGCTCTTGAATAGACCATTGAAGCAAACTTTCGCTAGAGGGAGCGTTGAAGTATTTCCCTCTTCAGTTCGATTTACCCTTGCGAATTCCATGCTTCTTGACTGACCATCTCTATCATGTTGAAGAATTTCTTGACTGACGGTGAAGGAACTTCATGCTGAGCCTCAGTCCCCAAGCGTGATTTACATGGTTTGTTCGTAGTGGTTGTTGTCGATCCAGATATGGAATATCTTGGACATTGTTTCATCATTGTGGGAGTCGTGCATGTGGTCTTCGGAGTTGGAGTTGACGGACGCACAAGATGTTGTATCTCGGTGGTTTTCCTCTTGTCGCTCTGTGGAACCGCTATGTAAGGCCGAATGTTGTATCGCCAGTTGGTGAGATATATTCCCTACAAACATTATGAGGCTCTTCATTACCTAAGCAAGCCTGGTTTCTTTCTATCAGGGCATATGTTGTTGTAGATGAGCGTTCAACGACTCCCAGAGGGATGATCAAAAGCGCGGATTCTCCAACATAGCATGATAGACATGTAACACTTTGTCTCGTTAAAGTGACTCGCCCGGATCTTGTTCGACCACCATGCGATAGAGTGACTCGCCCGGATCTTGCTCGATATGACTCGTGGACATCGTTATCTTCTTGAGGCCTGCTCCCTTGAGGTATCGACTCCAAAGTGGAAGATTGCCGTAATAGAGGGTTGATACGTTGCACCGGCATTCTTTAAACCAAATGGCAAGTATGGTATAATAAAAATTTCCGAGAGGAGTTCGAAAATCTATCTTACTTGCATCATGCTCGTACATCCTTATCTCAGTTGTAGCCGCTACATCCATCCATGGAGGAGAACATGCCGTGTCCATTGGTTGCATCTACTAACATGTCGATGTTAGGTAGAGGAGGATCGTTTTGGAGCAAAGCACTGTTCAAGTCTCTCAAGTCTATGCAAGACTGATCTATCCATTTTCCTCGTGTCTGAATTACAACTGTTTAACCGATTTGGATCCAGGTATGACATGTAGATGATGGGTGACCAATTTTCATCTAAATCCGACATTTCTTCATATCTCCAAGCGAATATGTCCTGGTACTCTTTGAGAAGTTCCACGAGCTTCATGCGTTTATCCGTACACAAGGTTGAGCTGACGCAGATAGGCCTAAGAGATTCCTCAACGATTTCAATCTCATCATTTGTGGAGTTGGTGCCATCTTGCAGCTATTGTAGAGCATCTAGCACTTGTTCTTGAGGTTCGTTGTTGTTGTAGCATTCCATTGGGTGGAGAGACTGGGTAACAGTCTCCCCTGCTAATTGATAATGGCAGTGTCGGTATACCGTTTTCCTTTCTCGGTCACGACTCGCCACAAAAGTTCGTTCCCTCTTCGTGTGAACGTGGGTCGTGGCTTCACAGATGGAGAAGAATGCTTCACAAGAAAGATGCATAGTGGGTTTTAGCCCTCAATGATGCAAGCCGGTCTTCTTCCTGAATTGAAGCCCACATGGGGAGTGGGACGCAACGAACTTGTATGATTCTTTTCGTGGAGCTTCTCCCGTATGTGCTGGTTTGTTTTCCCTCGAAGTCCGTCATTGTGGTAGGCTTCCGTACGACCTTTCCTGGGAGAACCTTGGATGTCTTGAGAGTCTTGAGAGTAATCACATTCAAAGACGCTCCTGTGTAGATAAGGGACCTCTTGAACTCTGAATCCTTGATGTGTGCAGTGGCATGTAGGGCCCGGTTGTGCCCTTCTTCTAGTTGATTGCAGCAAAACGTCTCTGCCCACTGATTGTTCGAGAGGTGTAAAAGTTCGCATAAACTTTCCACTAGAGAAACCGCTTCCCGATCCACCGACCTCTAGCTCATAGTGAGACTATTGACTTGAGGAGGATCGTTGTGAGGATCAGTCCCCAGTGTAGGAATCTCCATGATCGGACCGTTCATATCTGGTATCGCTTCTTTGATCGGTCCATGTAGGTCAGCCGCCGCCGAAATACCTTCTCTCGGATGCGTTGAATGCATTCCTTGTTGGCTCAAGGGACGTCGCGGCTCATGTGGAAATCGATCAGTTAGTGTCTTAAGAAAAGCGAGTACCTCTTTATGAGTTGCAGCCATATCAGTTTGAGTCTTAGAAAGGACTTCCTGCCTCTCCATCAAGTCTGCAATGGTAATGGACGATGGTCCTCCTCTCGTCCCTACGGCTCCTCGTCCTGATGAAGGAGTGAAAGTTGTGGCTCTGGTGAACACTGGAGGCGTTACACTTGAGGAGATGACAGGATTCGCGGCTGCTCTGGCTCTGGTGATGGGAGGCGTTACACCTACTGGAATGTCTCCTGATCCGCTAGCGTTGGTGATAAAAGTGACGGCTCCACAAGATGTATTGACCACGGTAGCTCCACTGACAGGTACATCGACACCGGGAGTGTTATCCACACTAGCTCCATCGAAATTGATTGCTGATCCATACCCGAGTTCCATCATCTTGAAATGAATTGTTGATTGGTTCTAAGATCTACCCTTTTTGAAATTGATGAAATTGAATCGGATTTCGAAGAAATTGACTTTACAACCGAGAGATTAACCTCCCGCCGTGGTCGCCAATTGTTTATGGGTGAAAACTATTCCTGGATTTGGTAATTTGGGGTGTGTGGATGAGGAATGAATCTAAACACTAAACAAATGCACTCGCGTGAGGAGTGCTTGTAGATTCGAGAAATCAATCCGTGCAAGTCCGGCCTAAACCAAGAAATGGTCGTTCCAGGACTTGTTTCGGTCACAAAGTGAAGGAGATGGGGTTGATCTTAGGGGAGGGAAGTGAAGAAGGTGTTGAGATTGTGAAGGTGTTGGCTATGTATGACTTGTATCGAAAGGCTGAACCTGGCCACAGGATGTAAGCTATCGATTACGGTGTTTGAATACGATGGTATCAACACTTGCCTCTCATTACTGGACTTGTTCTGTTGTCTTCGGAAATAGGGAGGAGAACCTATTTATACAAGTCATTTGAGCCTTATTCACGTCTCTTGTGGGAAGTGGAGGAAGTGGAGTGATGGAGTAGTGGAGTTGTGTGTTGGTGTTACACGAACAGTCTTGCCCACTTCTCCTGTATCTCTAACCGTCCATGACTTCCTAACACGTTCTTGTGATGGCGCGTTGCACGCTGCACGCTGTAAACCGCCAGACCAATACCCTAGTATGTATCCCCCAGTTTGTGACATGATTGATGTCTCGAGTGTGTGGATCGTGGGACCCACGGAAAGTAGCTTGTAATGCTAGACTAAATAACTAAATTATTTAGGAAGTCGATACTTGTGAAGTATCGTGTGTATTCTACGCAGGTACTGCATCGAGTATATTCAGCATGCATGAAGCATTGTTGTTTTTAAGGCTTACCGGAGTAATTCACGAATTTAAGCGTCTTAAAATAGCATCATGTCCAGCCATCTTCGAGTGATCGTTTGGAGGCTATACAGGTAAGCCCTGACTTGACCGATCACTCCATGTGGAAGAGTGGTGGACGGTGATTGTGGTTACGCCTTGCTGGTCTCTTATTTCCTAACCAGGGCTGCTTGACCAAGCTGGTAGAGTTGGACGGACGAGATGATCTGTGACACTCATCTGCGACCGTTGATGAAGTTTTAGGGATTTTGAAGAGGTGCGCAGGCATCACTCTTCAGCTTGGTCGAAACCAAGCATGGGAGGAGTTTTGGAAAGGACCGACCGGGAATGCGTGTAGACGGCATGCCGGTGTACACATCCGTACCTCACTGTCTCACAAATGTGCGATCTAGGCCACTCAATTTGACCGGCAAAGAGGAGCGGTTGAGATCGATTTGCAAATGAAATGGTGCCGCAAAAGCCGCGCATCATGCCAATTTCGGCGCGCGTTCCCAGCATTTACCAAGCTTGGTCGGTCTTGGCCGATTGATTCGGCGTGTGGGTGGTAGGCTGGTGTTCACGCCTGTACTTCATTGCCTCATAGAAACGTGATCTAAGCCGCTCAATTTGTCTGGAGAAGTTGAGTGGTCGAGATCAGTTTGTGATTTGGGAAACGCGACCACACTAGTTTGGGCGTGCGTTTGGAGAAACCGAGCATGGTATGCCTTGGTCGGTCGGGTGAGGAGATAGATAGTTCCACGGTGATCATGCCGATGCTCACCGGACCTGCTCAATTGTCTCCTAAGCCCTCATTCGATCGAGAGAAAACGGACGCTCGGATCGATACAAACCCTAATTAGGGTTTTGGCCGGTCGTGCTTCATGCATTGTTTTGCACGCACGAATTGGGACAACCAAACATGGTTGGTCCTGACCGATTGTTCGTGTATGTAGGCGGGCCCGCGGTGTTTGTGTTAACATGTTCCGGGCCCTTTGAATCTACATCTACACCCTCCATCTATGCCTGCGAAGATGGATGGTTGAGACTGATTTGCGACACATGTAATGTGCCGTAACCCTAGTTTAGGGTTTCACGTGTTTTTCTTTGGACAAACCGGTAAGCGTTACTTCCCTCTTGGGAGGCCGACCATGCGGGGCCCGCATTGAGTCGATGGTGAATACTCCAATACCGCTAAGGGTTATGGATTCGATCCAGGCCATCCAATCATGCCTAGGTGAAGTTGGATGGTCATGATCATTTCGAGACCGATATGGTCGGTTCGTGTTCAAACATGCTCAATCGAGCTAGTATAACACACCGAGAGTTGTAGCCTGTATGGGTATTTCGTACATATTTTATTATTAATGCTTGGAGATTCGTGTTGCTCTGCTGAGAACAACACTCAGTCATCATGCCGCACTGGTAATGAGTACAAGAAATACTAGGCTGGTCATGCATTAATTAATAATGCTGTAAATTCACAGGGTATATGGGATTGTTGCTACATGCTCCAACCTGGATGAATTTGTGTATTTAATTCATAGAATATTGGGATTGTTGCCACATGCTCTATTATAGGTGAATTAGTAAAGTGAAGAAGTATTCATCACTCATTAGTGGCTTTATCTTTTGCAAGATGTTAGCGCATAATTTTGGCTTTTACAATTTTAGCCTTAAATGAAAATCCACCATCAACACTATGCTAGGGGATAAGGTGTCCGCGACCACTAGATATCCCAAGCTAGGAGATAGCGGGGCCGTGGCCTGACTAGTTAGATGGCTAACTAGGAAGCTAAGGAGGTCGTAGCCATATGTCTAGCTAGGCGAGACATGGCTAGGCCGGAAGACAAGGTAGCTTGGTTTGCCAAGGGAGGAGGATGCCATGGCTAGTTAGGTGCTAGGCTAGGCCAGCTAGAAAGGACATCGCTAGCAAGGAGGCCATGGCTAAGCCGGAAGACAAGGTAGCTTGTCTTGCAAATAGAAAGGGATGCCGCAGACAAAGACATGGCCAGGACAAAGGATAAGATAGCCGTGGCCAATGTCCAGGCTAAGGGGTAAAGAGGTCGTGGCCAAGACAAAGTGGCTATAGCCAGTTGGACTAGACTAGGAGGTCGTGGCTAGTTAGGGAACTAGTAGCTACGACCTTAGCTAGTTTGCTAGCTAGGGATGGGAATGCTGTGGCCAAAGACATGGCCAGACTAAGAGATAAGGAATATGTGGCCTGGCTAGCTAGTTGGCTAGCTAGGGAATTATTGGCCACGACCTGATTATGGAGTGCGACCACGTTTGGCGCTAGCACTTCGTTTGTAGCATACAGAATATACTCGAGGAAATCCGCCGTGGAAGTTCTGCGACTCGAGGTAATTGACCGGTTGTCAGCCGACACAAATATAATTACACTTTCTTACTACTCAAAATATAAATATAGCAAGGGCAAGAAAGGATCGATCCCACAGAGAGGTCTAGGTTGTCAAATTGTTTCGGTTCCCTATAAATAACACCGATAGTTTTGTGATTATAATAAACTAAATAAAACAAATAAAGAAAAGTAAACAAATAAAATCAAGGATAAGAAGATATTGGTCATGGATTTCGTTTTCATTCACAAACATGGTTTCACCACAATAACTAGAATTGATATTTTAATCTCAACTTTTATCAAAGACCCTAGAATACCTTGATCGCAAGTATATCCCGCAAATCTCCTCATGTCATCAACAAACACATTAAAAGATGCGAATATGAATTCTACCTAAAGGAACAACCTAACGTGTAAAAGCACTAATCAAGTTTAATTCCCTAGATGCATTAGGTTCTATGAAATCAGGGCCAATCAAAGCAATCGAACGTGGAAAGCGCACTAATCCGATTTAACAAAGGTTATGGTTCACATATGATCATAAGAATATATCACTACAAACTATAATCATATTTATGCTACTTGCAATCCGGAATTATCACTTTTGCGTATAATAACCCTAATCTAGCAATAAAGATGAAAGCAAACTCAATCGATTCGCGACTCGACTAAACAAGCATTCAAATCATGTAACAATATTCATGGTGAATCATAAACGATAATATGAGAGAAAACTAATTTATTACACAAAAACTCATGTTTGGAAATTCAACTTATTCCATAACCAATAATAAAACTCTAGCTCATATTCATGGAGTTCATAAGAAGAAGAAAGAGAAGTTTCATGTTTCTAAACCCTAGAACAAAAGTAGAGGCAAAAAGAATAGATAATAAGAGATAATCCCAAAAGTTGTAGAAGTCTTTCCTTTAAATAGAGTTTTATAACCTCCTCTTGAAGAAACTAGGAAACCTAGCAAAAATAGGAAAGAGCACCTCCTTAGGAATTGTGTCCTGCATCGAACCCCATGCAAAGTAGGTTGCCAAACTCTGGCCAAAATCACAAATATCCTTCGCAAATATTGGCTGGAAAAAAGTCGCATAAACATCCAAGTGGGCTTGCGTCTAATACTGAATAGTCCAGCCCAAGTCTTCATAAGTCATGTAAACTCTTTTTAGCTTGTCAGTCCGTAAACCGACTGAGCATACTCTTTCTCTCGGCATCATCACGTTATCATCTCGAGCTTCGAACTCCTCTCCATCATGCATTACCACCATTACTACCAGCGTCTTAGCTTCCGTTCAACCATCGGAAATATACTCGAGTTCCATCACCTCTTCTATCACACAACTCCATCCGTGTCTCATCAGTTTACTCTCTCGAGAACACCACAGGTCAAACCCATCACTGCCATGCATACCGATCACGAGCAGCTCCAGCAATCACCATCTCGGCAAGTATCTTCTCGTAAACTCGTCATTACTTCCAGCCATGGCTTTCCTGTTTTGTTCTCGAGCGCACCATCAGAAGCAGCAATCTCCTGTAACAACGAATGAACTCAGCACCATCTCGAACTGCATCTCTGCCCTAACTTCTCTCTGCTTCAGAATAGCAGCCAACAGTTCTAACTCTTTACAGCCAAACCCGTTCAATGCAAATTCCTTATCACTGCCATCACTCATCTGTGCTCAGCTTCTTCTTCTTAAACATCATCCATGGCAGAAACGACACAACCTCTATCCGTTCGATAACAACAGCTCCAAACTCATATTCTCTGCCATCGCCAGTAGCTAACCATCTCCACTTTAGTACTGCCAAGCTTGGCCATCTTCTCTGTTTTGTATCTCGAACTCCATAAACTTCAATCGTCGGCAGCAACCCCATTCTCAATCACCGAGACTCCATCATCATTCGCTGCCAATACTCAAGTTCTTCTTCTTCTCTGTTATTACTCTCATCGTCAACTGCCAATAATGGCAGCAGCTGTCGTTCTTTCTTCCACGTTGTTCTTCGAGTGCTCTCTGTATTTTCATCTCGAGCTGAACTCCATCATCATATTAGTCATTACCAGCAACATCGAAATCATCACGAACACCAGCATCATCCCTGAACTTGCATGGTTCTATTTAAATGAAGAAGAAGTGCCCGGGGATAATAAGTGGGTGCCCTTAACATCATTTGAATCTGTCAGCCCCCCAGTGAATAAAACTCGACTCCCTTTAGCACTTCCTTTGAAAATGTCCGCCCCTTAACATGAGGGTGTCCCTTAGCGATCTTCATTCAACTGCCAGTCCTGGAAGACTGACAGTTTAGTTCCAGCTTCATTCTTGTTTCGCCCATAACTTCTTCATATGATGTCGGAATGACTCCGTTCTTTCGGCATTGTCTTCATCTTCTCGTCCTCTACACAATGAAAAGTAGAAATCTTGTATTTGAACGAGTTCCAATTGGTCTTTTTGCTCCAAATGACTCCATTGCACCTAATAAACTCAAAAGCACACATAAGATACATAATTTACAAGAAAACTCGCAAAGAAAGCATAAATACTAGATATTAAATACGGTGTATTCTACACCTATCAGTAATGTTCCAAATATTATACTTCTGGTAATTCATAATAGCGTAATAGCTTATTCTGAATATTTATAATTGCATCATCAGTGTAGACTGATCAATGCATGACAATTCATATAGCCATGCATAAAATAATGAGAGTTCAACTGGGTGAAACTCTAAAATCTTTCAGGCATATTGAAGGCTAGTATGGCCATTAGCAGGATACACATTCTCAATTCTCTTACGGAATGTGATGTAGAAGTACGAATCTATATTCTGATGTCGGGTCAGGAACTTATATGTATAAACATATATAGAATGCCGAGAGTTCAGCTGGGTGAAGCTCTAGTACACATATGATTATAGATACGTCTCTGTGTAGGTTCAGAGGCGATTTTTATAAGTTTTGCCCTTGTTAAAAAACCACCATCTACACCGCCACAAAGAGGATCATACGTTACATTAATCACAATGCCAGGTATGATCTTTCTTACACTTTTGATACTAACACTGACCTTACTACTTATTCAGATACTGATTGGGCAGGATGTGTGAAAGACAGAAAAAGTACATCAGGGGATTCTACTATGTAGGGATGAATCTTATAGCTTGGCATAGCAAGAAACAAAATTCACAATCTCTCTCAACATGTGAAGCAGATTACATTGCTGTCGGTTCATGTTGTACTCAACTCCTATGGATGAAACAAATGCTTGCTGATTATGGAATTGATTCCGGAATAATGAAGATCTTTTGTGATAACTCAAGTGCGATTCGCATCACTGAGAATCATGTTGAACACTCAAGGACTAATCAAATAGACATAAGGTACCATTTTATTCGAGATCTTTATGAAAATGGTATCATTACTGTGGAATGTGTGCCTTCTGAACAACAATTGGCTGATATTCTCAACAAACCATTAGACACTGCAACATTTCAACACCTACGACAGTCTATTGGTGTTGTTCTAGTTCATTAGTTCTCCATAACTCTTGCCTCTTCTTTTATCTCAATCTGTTGGGCAATTGAGTTTGGAATTCCTAGATTTTTGTTGCTTCATGTTTGCATTTGTTTCTAGTAGAATCATTTTTGTCAAGTATCCTAGTGTTCTTTAGAAATCCTTGTTTTCTTATAAAAGCAAGGTCGCCTTTGTTGTTCTTTCAGGAATGACATATTATGGGGGAGAGTTCTTAATTGAACTTGTGCTTAATTTCCAAATCTTTGTGGGGAGTGCGGTTGTGGAATATTATAAGGGTTATCTTGTATCTTTATAAACTCCTTGATGAATGCATTTAGCTTCGGCTTTATGATTGCATCTAAATAAGTTGGTATGTTATTCTCTTTTGGTCATGAAGTATCTCAATGAAAATTTCATAAGGATCCCACTAGTTTTCGTACCTTTGCCAATTTATATTGACAAAAATGGGGAGAATTAATGTGTAGTTTCATACTACAAATACATATGGTTTACGGATCATTATGTAAGGGGGAGTGGTTTTCATTGTGAGATGAAGTATTGACTAAGGGGGAGTGATACATATCACCATAGTATTGTTGTCAAAGTTGTGATACAACTGAACTTTGATGTTGTGTAATAATACTATGACACTGTATAACAATGATTGAGAGCATTTGTTTTCTCATTGTTATAGCTACGGATCTTCAACAACTATGATGCTGAGTTGAACACGTTTAGAATCATGGAGTACTTGGAAGTGACGAATTTTTCGAGTCGTGTTGAAAATGCCAAGGAGATCAAGCATTTGGATGAGAAGCTACAAATTTTTATTTATTTTGTAATCCATATGTATTGATAGTTTTGTCACTATTTTGACAAAGGGGGAGACTATTAGAGCACTGCTCGGTCGAACTCGCATGCATTGCTATCTCAAGCATGTTTATCAATGTTAGTGATCAAAACTATAAGTCTTGATTTCTAGTCTATTTATAGATATCTCGGACTAGGACATAGATTGTGTAGTTGAGCTTAGACTTAACGACGTTCATCATTTGAAGACGAAGAACTACTAAGGGGAGCTTGTGGAACTTCATCGACAAAAGGTATGTGGAGACTTAAACTCATCTATCACTTGGAAAGTCTATTGCTACTCTATCTCCTATATTGAGACATAAGTCGTATTACGATATAGTTTTCTATATACACATTTGAGATTTCGAGCTGAGTTTATCTCGCTTACATATTTCTCGAAATATGTATTGGAAAGCTTTCGCTTCGACCAAGTTTATCTTATATCATGTGAAAATTGCCGAGTAACATCTTAAATGGTTTGTGTGATACAATCATTTGGTGTTGTCTTGGAATGTTTCGTTATGATTATTTCAATAACTTGAAAATTGCTTTGATGCTAATAGTGTATGAAAACGACTATTGTCATCCTCTAAGAAAGTTTCAATAATTAATATAAGAGTTTAGAACACTTAACCATTGTTGGATATGTCATGTTGTGCACTCTTGCACATATGTAATCTGTAGGATCATAATATCGCAACGGACAAGGTTCGCGGGATTAATAAACGACGGTGTCGCGAGGGAGTCGCAGAGAGCTAAAATAAACGACGCGATGAATAACGACAAACAAAACAATTGGAAGACATGAAACCTGGCGAGGGTTAAGAAGTGTCGCGAGAATGAATATTCGTACATTTGCGACACTTCGCGAGACATTCCCGAAAATAAAGGGGAGCTTAGCTGTCATCCACTATGTATTACCCTATATAAAGGGCTAAATGAGTCTGTTGAAGGGGAGAGATCTTTTTGAATTGTGAAGCAAGTCATTAGGAGAGAGAAAGTTTAAGAGCGCTTTAATTTCCAAGTGTAATTCTATTGTACTGTGTAAACATTTCATGGAATCAATTAATAAATATTTCTTGATCACACATCTTTCAATGGATTAGTCAAGCAAAACCGAGTAAGGGGTGTAGTGTGGGATTTCACCGCAACTACATATGCGCTAGAAACAGGGACGATCATTTGTAAAAGAGAGAAGATTGCAATTAAAGTTGTTTGAATCGGAAAATGAGAAAGGAAAATCTTAAATCGGATGAAAAAGATATGGCATGCAAACACAGACACAAGAGCAATGATTAGCGAATTTCATGAAAATATCATAGGAAGAATACACAAACGGGATTTTGAAGGAAAGAAGATTACGGATAGAGAAATGGCATCACCTTTGAAGGATTGGGAAAAGCAAGAGATAACATTCACGGCGGGGGAAATATCCAAAGAAAATTTGGATCACACATCTCCACTGGTGATTGCAATAAATGCGTATAAGGAAGGAGAGGAATCGGAGAACACGGTGAAAACATGGGTGGTGAATGGAGTTTTAATCGATACGAGGAGTCTCGGTGAACATCATGTTCTATCACGCTTACAAAAAGATGGGATATAAAGACGAAGATATGATTTTTGCGGCATACAATATTCAAGGTTTTGGTAATTCCATAACAAAAGTTAAAGGGGAGATAAAAATACGTATTCCGTTAGGAGGAATTGAAACACAGGTGACATTAAGTGTAGTGGATATGGAATCACCGTACAACATATTACTAGGAAGACCATGGGTACATGCAATAAAAGGCGTGGCGTCGGCGCTTCATCAATGTGTCAAAGTTTCCTACACCAACCAGGTCGGCGAGATCAAAGGGGATCTTGCTAAAGGAAGAATATATTATCAAAAGAAGTAAAGTGTTGCGAGGAACAAGTAAACAAGCGAAAGAATATATCAAAGTACCGCAAAAAGATGGCGAGGCGGCTAAGAAAGAAGAAGAGTTCGAGTTTACATGATAAGAGCAAAGGAAGGAAAAGGCATACCTAGCGAGACCTCGGGAGAAGAAAATGATCTTGAAAGAACCAAAAGGACCAACCCCATGGGAGAACCGAAGGCCCGGTTACGTCGCGAGAACAAACCAAAGAAGTGAATATTGGAACTAAGGAAAAACCCAAGATGCTAAAGATTGGAACTAGCATGGGAACGGATGAAGAAAAAGAACTGTCGATCTCGTTTGCGAGATTATAAAGACATCTTCGCGTGGGATATGGATGAAATGCACAGTATAGATCCTTCGGTAGCTTGTCACAAGTTAGAGATTGATAAAAATGTGAAGCCATTTAAACAAAGAATTAGAAAGATAGCAACAGCATATCACCCTCAGATAGAAGAAGAACTGCAGAAGATGCTTTGATGCGGGGATTATCGAACAAGCAAAATATCCCGAGTGGATAGCGAATATGGTTATAGTTCCAAAGAAGAACAAGGGAATAAGGATTTGCATTGATTTCACTGATTTAAATAAAGCTTGACCTAAAGACAGTTTTCCATTGCCGATATTCCACAACTAGTCGAATCAGCGGCCGGGAATGAAAGAGTATCATCTCTCGACGGGTACAAAGGTTACAACCCAGATTCCTCTCGCCGAGAAGATCAAGAACATCTTGCTTTCTTCGCTCCAAGAGGATTATACTTGCTATACTAAAATGCCGTTTGGTCAAATCTTTTGGAGCAACGTATCAAAGGATGGTAGAAGAGGTATTCGCAGAATGGATACATAAAACACTAGAGGTATACGTAGATGACATGCTTTGGTAAAAAGTAAGAAGGCGTAAGATCACGTGCGAGACCCGAAAGAAATTTTTGAGCAAATGAGGCGTTTTAACATCAAAGTAAATCTAGATAAATGTACCTTCGGAGTTGCGTCAGGGAAGTTCTTGGGTTACATTGTATCAAAGGAAGGAATACATGTTGACCCGGAGAAAGTAAAAGCGATTCGCGATATGCCGACACTGCGACAGTAAAGGATGTTCAAAAGTTTGAATGGGTTGTTAGCATCACTAGGAAGGTTCATCTCGCGGTCATCTGATAAGTGTAAACACTTTTTCAGCGTTCTGAAAAAAGGATCGAAATTTAAGTGGACGGACGAATGTGAAAAGGCTTTACAAGGGATCAAAGAGCATTTAATGGATATATCCATTATGCGATAAAGCGAACCGGGAGAGAATTATTAATATACCTCGCGACAACTTCGCATGCCTTAAGTGCGGTTCTACCGCGAACGGACAGAGTAGAAAAACCAATCTATTACATCAGCAAAACTTTTAATGCCAGCGAAAAGAAATTATTCGAAGATCGAAAAATTAATCCTGGCATTAGTTTATGCAACATTCAAGCTTCGCATATATTTTCAAGCGCATACTATTAAGGTAGTCACGAAAATACCAATTGAGTCAGTGATGAAACACTCAAAAAGATCGGGAAGAGTTGAAAGATGGAATGCTCAAATAAGCCATTGTAAGCTCAAGTATGAGATATTATCCTCAACTAAGTCACAAGGTTGTCGCAGACTTTTTAGCAGAATTTCCCTTGGAAGAAGATGAAGCGATAGATGAGATGATGGATGTAGAAGAAGAGTATGGAGACCCAAAAGACCTAACTTAACCAGACAGGATGGGAAATATTAGTAGATGGATCATCAAATGGAGAAGGAAATGGAGTGGGAATTGTTATGATTTCACCCCGAAGGCAATAAATTAGCTTTCTTTTTAGATTGGAGTTTGAATCCACGAATAATGAAACAGCAGTATGAAGCTATAATACATGCTCTGCGACTTGCAATAGAAATGAAATTGGAGAATATAAGGATTACCAAAGTGATTCGCAACTAGCAATTCACCCGTAATAGAGAAATACACTACAAATAATCCATCTTTGAAAAAGTATAAGAAGCATGTCGAAGAATTGTCACACAGATACCGAAAATAAAATGGAGGCACATATCAAGGAGAGATAATAGACTCAAGACGCTTTTGCCTTTATATCAAGTATGATGACAGACCCGATCGAGGAATATCAAAATACAGACACTATCACGCCATCAATTAATAAAGAGGAAGAACAAGAAGCGAGATATAATGATGGTAGTAGATGAAATGCAATGTCGCGAGAAGACCGAGAGTAGAAATTCACGCGTACTTAATGAAAGGAGAAGTACCAAAAAATAGATTGGAGGCACACAAGTTAAAGAGCCGAGCAACAAATTATGAATTACGAGATGGCGTGCTTTATCGGCGATCTTTTGATGGGCCTTCGCTTCGATGTCTAACAAGGAAAGAAGGAGAAACCATATTGAAGATGCTGCATAGTGGGGATGCCGGAAATCATAGTGGCGGGAGATCTTTGGCATACAAGGCAAAGACGCAAGGATATTATTGGCCGTATATGCATGAGGACGCAAGAACAATATCAAGACGCTGCGAGGACTGTCAAAGACATGGGAAAAAGATACACGCGCCAGGGGCACTGTTAAATTCTTCCACAAGTGTGTGGCCTTTTGGAAAGTGGGGTTTAGATATTGTGGGACCATTTTTACCAGAATGGGACAAAGAAGGTACTTAATCGTCGCGAACGGACTATTTCACAAAATGGGCGAGAGGTGAAAGCGGTCCAAAGACATTCGCGATAAGGATGTCTTTACTTTCATATTTGAAAATATTATATGCAGATTTGGGATTCCCAAGACAATTGGTATCCGACAATGGGAAGCAAATTGAAGGGCAAAATATGAGTTGTTGCTTAATGCATTTCGAGATAAGATGTGGGAAATCAACTCCATTATATCCGCAAGCTAACGGCCAAGTTTTAAGCAACAAACAAAACAATTGCCGACATACTGAAGAAAAAGTTGGAAGGACACAATAGGGGATGGTGCGAACAAGTACCCAATGCAGTATGGGCTTATAATACAACTAGAAGAGAAGCCACAGGAATGTCCCCTTTTTGCTTAACTTATGGAGTTGGTTGCAGACTCCCAACAGAGGTTATGATTCCGACAACCAAAAAAGAGGTTTGGGAAAAAATCTTAGCGCAGGCAACATTCTAATCAAGTTGGATGAATTGGAAGAAAACGAGAAAAGGCATTGCGACATATGGAGAATTATCGGCGAAGACGGCTAGAGAATATAACAAGCGTGTAAAAATACGTGAGTTCCAACCAGGAGACTTGGTGTTGCGAGAAACCCCAATATATCAACGTGAAAGTGGAGGCACGTTGGCGAGAAAATGGGATGGACCTTATATCATCAAAGAGGTAGTTGGTACAGGGGGCATATAGATTGATGGATCCCTAAGGAAAAGATGTGGGACAAAAATTGGATAGACCATGGAATAGATTATATCTAAAGAAATATTACCCATAAAAATGGGAGAGGAAAAATGAATTAAGATGAAGTACTTCTACGCAAAATATTTGCGAAATTCAATAAAATGCGAGAGAAAATCCGCGAAGATCTCGCGATAAGAATAACAAAGAGTCATGAATGGCTTAACAAAAATGAACGAACAAAAGAATGGGACGAACCTTTATGGCGTACACCCTAGTTCGCGAATAACATTTCGTAAGAGGCAAATGTAAGACCTAAAGTGCGTCATATAAGGGGGTCTCTCGACATGGCTCGGGGGAAAGGTTACACCGCGCCCGAAGCTTTGAGTCATGAAAATTTGGGGCCCATGAAAGCCTACCGGAAGAGGTACCTTGGATTCCCAACTATATATATAAGGTTATACCCTGGTTGGGCGACCGAGGGTCTCTTCCAAGGAGTCGAGTGTATGCTCAAGGCGCCGAGGTACACGGTTGAGCCAGAGTGCCGGGATGGATGAACCTACCCGGCCATTCTTGGCAAGTCTTGGCATATGTTGCACTCGCCCGAAGAAAAGTCCACTTAGGGTGCAGCCTTGTAACCATAAACCCTATAGGTATAAGGGATAAGAGGCTGCGAAAACAACTGGTTGTTGTTAAGACCGGATGGGAGGAGCTAGTCTTGTATGGCCGATGTTTCGCCTCCTTGAAGGGGCAACCGGGGAGATGATAAGGGCGATGCTCTCCATTAGGGGGAGTGTCAAAACAGACGCAAATGTCATAAGGCTATGTTTTCGCAAGAGAATTTAGGCTTGTCATATTTGTGCAATGATCCTACAGAGGCAATAATACTAACGCGAGGGTAAGGCGAGATCAATGGGTCTTTACACGACAGTGTACGGACGTCCTGCGATTTCGTCGCAAGACGGCAATGTCATGGGGCTTTATGTTCGCAAGGATATCTAGACCTGTCATATTGTCGCAACTAAAACATCCTGGCAAAAATACTTGGAAAATGATAAGGCAAGATCAATGGGTCTTTACATGCAAGTGTAAAGACGTCCTGCGATTTTGTCGCGATGAAAGGTGGCAGGGGAAGACCTCTAATTAGGGAGGTCTAACTTGGAAGACCACACAAAAATGATAAGGCAAGGTCAATGGGCCATTGCATGAAAATGTAAAGGCGGCCTGCGACCTTGTCGATACAAGAAAAGATAAAATAAAGACTACCGAAATGATAAGGCGAGAAAAGTAGATTTCTCCATTCATGGAGATACCTGCGACCTCGTCGCAATATAAAATTCGACATCAGTGAAGAATACATTTCAAAATGATGATGACTGAGTAAAGATCATTTCGTAAAATTGTAGGCGAATAAACTTGCGAGATTATAGTCATAGTTAAGAAGAAGAAAATAAGAGAATTATTCAACAAGGGATTTAATCTTTCAAAACAAAAAAGAAAGTCGCAAACAAAAGTTATAAAGCGGTTAATTCTCTACATCGATTTTATCATCTTCACCAATAATTTTCTCGACTTGACTTCGCGGAAGAATGGAATTTCGTCGAAATTTTTTCAAAGAAGATTTTTATTGACAACTTCGACATTGGTGACATCTTCGTCGCTTTCATAATCATAATCATCATCAGGAGAGTTGGGGACTTCATCATCACTTACTTCTAAAGGTTTGACACGAACAGGTTCAAGAGATTTAGACAATAAAATGTCATTCACAATGACCTCGGCCTTGAGATGAAATTGACGAAGGAGCGCTTTCTGCTGATTTTTACTATCTATGTCCTTACAATCAGACATATAGTCAAATCTCCTTTCGGCACGATCGCGAGAAAGAGCAAGGGAAGTAGCAAGCGACCCATTTTCTTTGCGAAGTTTAGAGTTGTCTGACTTGAGAGTAGAAATAACGGAGCGAAGCTTTTTCTCAGAATCTGCATTACAATTGAATAAGTAAAGATTAAAAGACAATCTTAAAGATTATGGTATTTATAAATGAATTAAGGTAGTCAAATAATATGACTACCTTCCTTTTGAGAAACAAGATGCCAATAAAAGACGAACAACTATTTCCCAATCGGTCCATGGCGTCATCGAATGTGTCCCCAACTAAGCCCTCCGACGAGATCGCAAAGATTTTTCGTTGGAAATAAGTATGGCATTCTCGGTAACAAGCGAAGAGAATTGGATTTTTCTAGCTGAGAACATTGATCCTTGAATTGGTTCGCTTTTACACTCAAGGATATTCTACCTTGAATAAGTTTATCTCTTTCGGCTGTAACTTCTTCAAGTTGACTCCTCAGCGTGTGAATAGCTCGTCCTTGTTCTTCACATAATTTTTGACAAGCATTATATTGTTGCGAATAGGTCGCCACTTTGTTTAATAGAAACGCTTTTCTTGAAAGAGTTCCGTTCTCATCTGATAAAGTTTCCATTTCCAAATTAGCTTTATTCAAAGAATAAGAGAGGCGAGATATATCATTACTTAATGAGTCTTGACTCTGAGCTAACGCGATGTTTTCTTTAGACAAATTATTTATTTGGTCGGCAGCATATGTATGAAGACTATTTAAGTAGTTATATTGCTCCATCCAAGCGTCTCTCTCAACACGAACTTCTTCACCAATGGATTCCAATTGATATATCTCCATTGTTCGTTTAAGGTTTGGGCTTGAAGAATCAGACAAGGGTTTGAGATAAAAAAAAAAAAAAAAAAAATGATGGGGTGGCGAGAGTATACCTTTTAACTCCTCATTCTTCCTGCGAAGATTATCACGGTCTAGCGAGATGTTGTGAAATTTTTGATTTTCAAGGTGGAAATGTTACATCTCTCAGTCATAGCTTGGAGATCATTCCTCAATCTAGTGATTTCTTGAACCAAAGATGCTTGCGAAATCCTATCGGGACCAAGATGTTTACTTAGAATCTCGCAAAACATCGGACTTGACAGGTCGACGGAAGTTTTCTTGGCATCATTCACAAGATCTGAAAGGACTCTGAGAGCCACTTCTATCCCTTCCAAATTTTCTTTGGTAAGAGGGATTTGCTCGGAGGAAGAAGCAATAATAGCAATGGAAGGAGGAGACGGGCCATCTTTCATCAAGGCGACATCACGGGAAAGGAAGTCTCGGGAAGGATGATGGCCGGAGAAATGTCGAGGCATGAATAGTAGGATTATTATGAGGAGCTTGATCTGCGAAGAGTTCGAGGCATAGGAATGTTGTCATTAGTAATGTTCTCGCGAGAATCGGCCAAGAAATCATCTTGCGATGATCTTGCAACCGGAGAAGAAGGTGTAAAGGAGGGAAAGGAAACACCGGGAGTAACGAGGCTTGGGATGGCGAAGTCTTTTAGGAGTTTTGTCAATACTTCCATCATCCTGCGAATAACAAGTTAAATAAGAAATAGAGGCAACAATATATTGTTAATAAAAAACAAATGTTTCTTAAATACCTTGTCACTCGCAGGCTTTCTCTTTGAAGCCATAGATTTTACTCAAGAGGGCTTTGATTGCGCAAGAGGATTCTTGTTGCGAAGTAGATTTCGACGGCGAGCCCAAAGAAAGAAGAGGGTCCTTCACGGTAAATTTAGTTGAGCTGGTTCTTGCTAAATAACAATGGCGAAAGAAAAACTACAAAATTAATCATACCAGTGTGATTTTAACAAAGAAAGATAATCTCAAAATTAATCAACCACAAAATCAGTCAGATATGGAAGGATTAACAAACCTAGACGCCATGAGAACGACAACTGATAAGAAATAGCAAAAATGGTAAAGAAGATGGTGAGAGAAAATAGTAGGCCGACACTTGCAGAACGATGAAGAAGAAGAACACTTGCAGAACGATGAAGAAGAAGAACACTTGCAGACGATGAAGAAGACGAAAAAGAAAAGGAAAATTCTTTACAGGGGACACTCCTATAAATAGACGAGAAAAAATACTACGACCGGATAACATTAAATGCACCGGTAAAAGGGGTAAATATAGACACGTGTAAACGGTCACTACTAAATCCAAGAAAACCAGGCAAAAGGAATTTCCTAATAAACGAGAAGAGCTTGCGAGATTGATTATTTTCCGTAACTCATGAGGCAAGAAATGATACTTCATATATATATTACAAAGAAGCTCCAACTTCGCCAAAAGAATAGAGGCAAGTACGTACTTTTCAAGAAAAGTATTCTTTCGCTCGTTCCTTCACCAATTAAAACCAAGGATTATTACAACAATGAATTTTTCCTTAAAATCACTCTTCAAGCAATGTTTAAGGAAAAAGAGGCAAGATGTAGGATCATAATATCGCAACGGACAAGGTTCGCGGGATTAATAAACGACGGTGTCGCGAGGGAGTCGCAGAGAGCTAAAATAAACGACGCGATGAATAACGACAAACAAAATAATTGGAAGACATGAAACATGGCGAGGGTTAAGAAGTGTCGCGAGAATGAATATTCGTACATTTGCGACACTTCGCGAGACATTCCCGAAAATAAAGGGGAGCTTAGCTGTCATCCACTATGTATTACCCTATATAAAGGGCTAAATGAGTCTGTTGAAGGGGAGAGATCTTTTTGAATTGTGAAGCAAGTCATTAGGAGAGAGAAAGTTTAAGAGCGCTTTAATTTCCAAGTGTAATTCTATTGTACTGTGTAAACATTTCATGGAATCAATTAATAAATATTTATTGATCACACATCTTTCAATGGATTAGTCAAGCAAAACTGAGTAAGGGGTGTAGTGTGGGATTTCCTGCAACTACATAATCCATGTCCGGGAACCATAGTATGCGCACCCGTTTGGGTAACAGTTGGTTTGAGAAATCCGGGAACCTAAGTATGCGTACCCGTTTGCGTACTGGCGTACAGGTTCATGTCCGAGAATTTCTGCTGGGATTTAGAGTTCGCGTACCCGTTTGCGTACTGGAGAAACCCAATCTTAGTCCGGGTATTTCAAGTATGCGTACATGTTTGCATACTCGAAGGTTAAAGTTTTAAAATCGGTTATGAATATGAACATAAACATTTATATAATGAGGAATACAATCTTTGCAAACCGTGGCTATAATGTTCATGATTGATTCGAGTGAATTAAACCGATTTTGCTTCAATTGTTTTCTTGTATAATTCTATGAGAATATAACAATTGAACAACTCTTTAACTAGTTTCATTTGAGTCATTTGAACTAGTTATGGTCAAGATGAATAAGGTTGATATGAGAGTAATCATATGACTAACCTCGGTTAAATATTTGTGAACCAATATGGTGTACACGTTTGGGTATGCTTACATAAACCCAAATTAGGGTACATTTTATTTGTGTGTCACAAGCTAAGTTCGATCTAACGGTTGAAAGATACTAGCTTGGTTGAATAAGGTTTTTCATATAACGGTGAATATTGAATGCTTTGTTACCAAGGTAACTTGGATTGCAAACCCTGATTTGAAAACTATATAAATGAGAACTCTAGCAAATGGGAAAACTAATCCCCACACCTCCTGTGTGTTACTAGTTGCATAACTAGAGTCGACTCTCCTTTAACCTTAGGTTTCTATCGAGACCATGTAGGTTAACGACTTCAAAGACTTCATTGGGATTGTGAAGCCACACCCAACTATTTTCTTTGTAGTTACGTGTTCTAATCTTGCCTGATTCTATCGTATTGAGTACAATTGAAATAATTCACTCGAGATTAATTTCTCCGATAGGCAAGATAAAAGAATCACTAACATCTTCGTCTCATCGTTTGTGATTCCACAATATCTTGTTTCGCTAGTCGATTAAGATTATTGTGAGGTGATTGATAATACTAGGCTGTTCTTGAAATATAAGTCTGGTTTATAAATTGGTTCCTGTTCACCTTGATTTATCAAAAGACGGAACAAAAACTCTTGGGTATTTCTCAAGGGAGACAGATTTATTCAATCTATAAACTTTTCTGTGGAGACATTTGTTTATCAAGTCTTTGACTTTTTGTCGCAGCAACCCTTAGTTGTGGGTGAGATCAACTAACGGAATCAAAGTCGTAGTATCCTGGCTGATCAGAGACGTAAGGAACGCAACTGTACCTTTAAATCAATGTGAGATTGATTAGGGTTCAACTAGAGTCCAAATCCGAAGTTAATTGGCGGTAGGCTAGTGTCTGTAGCGGCTTAATACAGTGTGGTGTTCAATCTGGACTAGGTCCCGGGGTTTTTCTGCATTTGCGATTTCCTCGTTAACAAAATTTTGGTGTCTGTGTTATTTCTTTTCCGCATTATATTTTGTTATATAATTGAAATATCACATGTTGTGCGTTAAGTTCAATCAATTAGAATATCCAACCTTTGGTTGTTGATTTACATTGATTGACACTTGAACATTGGTCTTTGGTATCGTTCAAGTTATTTCTCTTATATTCAATCGGGCTCGCAGATTTTTATTTGTTGATTGCGGTTTGAATTAAGAGTTAGAGATATTAAACTCTTTGATATACTTTACTCTAAATTGAGTCTGACTGTCTAGTTGATTCTCTAGAAAGTGTATTGGAGTAAGTCCTCTCAGATTTCTAAACGAATTATTGGGTGTGGTTGTTAAACCCCCGCAATTTCAGTAACAAAACACACATTTGGTATCTTTTAGATTAAATACTAAAATCACGGGAGTTAATTGACTGAAATCTTGGAGCCAATTTTTTTGAAATTTCTAGCCGGAGGATGTTTTAGATCGAGATATTGAGAAAAATAATTTTTAGGATGATGATCAAGGAAAAGATAGGTTTGAACCCATGTGAATGAATGTATGGATGAATCTTTTTCCGGATTGTAAATTTGGCTTATTGGTTTTTTATGTTTGAATGAATGAAGAACACCTTCTGAACTACTAATTTGGACCATCATCAACATGAAGATGTTTTTTATACTGATATATGATCTTTGTTTTTGGGTAACCCTAAATTTTGTTTTATATACATGTAAAACAAAATCTAGTTGTAACCAAAATTTAATACCATAATACCGGAGAAAATGAATTGATATTTCGAATAATAAGGTAACAAAACACACATTTGGTTTCTTTTAGATTGAATACTAAAATTATGGGAGTTAATTGACTGAAATCTTGGAGCAAAAAAAATTGAAATTTCGTTCAGTTGGGATTGTTTTGGATCGAAGATTGAAAAAATTAATTTTCAAGATGATGATCAAGGAAAAGATAGTTTGAACTCATGTGAATGAATGTATGGATGAACCTTTTCCAGATTGGAAATTTGGCTTATTGGTTTTCTATGTTTGAATGAGTGAAGAATACCTTCTGAACTACTAATTTGGACTATCATCAACACAAAGATAATTATTATACAAATATATATAGGATCTGTGTTTTGGGTCAACCCTAAATTTTGTTTGATATGGCTGTAATGCAGAATCTAGTTGTAACCCAAATCTAATACCATACTATCGAAGAAAATGAATTGAAAATTTTGAATAATAAGGTAACAAAACACACATCTGGTTTCTTCTAGATTTAATACTAAAATCACGGGAGTTAATTGATTGAAATCTTGGAGCCAAAAAAATTTGAAATTTCTGGCTGAGTTGACTATTTTTGACCGGAGATTGAGAAAGATAATGTTAAGGATGATGATCAAGGAAAAGATAAGTTGTAACTCATGTGAATGAATGTGGATAAACCTTTTTTCCGGATTCTAAATTTGGCTTATAGGTTTTTTATGTTTGAATGAATGAAGAACACCTTCTGAACTACTAATTTTGACCATCATAAAATCGAGGATATAATTGTTATACTGATATAAGATCTTTGTTTTTGGGTAACCCTAAATTTTGTTTGATATGGATGTAAAACAGAATCTAGTTATATCCCAAATCTAAAATGATAATATAGGAGAAAATGATTTGATAATTTCAAATAATAAGGTAACAAAACACACATCTGGTTTCTTCAAGATTGAATACTAAAATCATGGGAGTTAATTGACTGAAATCTTGGAGCCAAATTTTTTTTTTTGAAATTTCTGTCTGAGTTGACTGTTTTGGATCGGAGTTTGAGAAAGACAATTTTCAGGATGATGATCCAAGAAAAGATAGGTTTGAACCCATGTGAATGAATGTATTGATCAACCTTTTTCCAGTTTTTACATTTGGCTTATTGGTTTTTATGTTTGAATGAATGAAGAACACCTTCTGAACTACTAATTTTGACCATCATAAAATCGAGGATAATTATTATACTGATATAGGATCTTTGTTTTTGGGTAACCCTAAATTTTGTTTGATATGGATGTAAAACAGAATCTAGTTATATCCCAAATCAATTACCATAGTATAGGAGAAAATGAATTAAGAATTTCGAATAATAAGGTAAAAAACACATTTGGTTTCTTTTAGACTGAATACTAAAATCATGGGAGTTAATTTGACTGAAATCTTGGAGCCAAAAAAATTTGAAATTTCAGGTTGAGTTGACTGTTTTGGATCGGAGATTGAGAAAGATAATTTTAAGGATGATGATCAAGGAAAAGATGAGTTTGAACCCATGTGAATGAATGAATGTATGGATGAACCTTTTTCCAGATTGTACATTTGTTTTTTTTTTTTTTTTTTTTTATGTTTGAATGAATGAAGAACACCTTATGAACTACTAATTTAGACCATCATCAACATGAAGATAATTTTTATATTGATATAGTATCTTTGTTTTTGGTTAACCCTAAATTTTCATTGATATGGATGTAAAACATAATCTAGTTGTAACCCAAATCTATACCATAATATCGTAAAAAATTAATTTAGAATTTCGAATAATAAGGTAACAAAACACACATCTGGTTTCTTATAGATTGAATACTAAAATCATGGGAGTTAATTGACTGAAATATTGGAGCCAAAAAAATTTGAAATTTCTAGTTGAGTTGACTGCTTAGAATCGGAGATTGAGAAAGATAATTTTAAGGATGATAATGAAGGAAAAGATAGGTTTGAACCCCTGTGAATGAATGTATAAATGAACCTTTTTCCAGATTGTAAATGTTTCTTATTGGTTTTTTATGTTTGAATGAATGACGAACACCTTCTGAACTATTAATTTTGACCATCATCAACACGAAGATAATTGTTATACTGATATAGGATCTTTGTTTTGGGATAAGCCTAATTTTTATATGCATATAAAATAAAATCTAGTTGTAACCCAAATCCAATACCATAATATCAGAGAAATTTCTTGAGATTTCGAATAATAAGGTTACATAAAAAACATTTGGTTTCTTTTAGATTGAATACTAAAATCACGGAGTTAATTGACTAAATCTTGGGAGGCGAATTTTTTTTGAAATTTCTAGCTGAGTTGATAGTTTTAGATCAAAGATTGAGAAAATAATTTTTAGGATGATGATCAAGGAAAAGATAGGTTTGAACCCATGTGAATGACTTTGTGGATGAACCTTTTCCAGATTGTACATTCGGCTTATTGGTTTTTTATGTTTGAATGAATGAAGAACTCCTTCTGAACTACTAATTTGTACCATCATCAGCACGAAGATATTTGTTATACTGATATATGATCTTTATTTTTGGGTAACCCAAGATTTTGTTTGATATGGATGTAAAACAGAATCTAGTTATAACCCAAATCTAATACCATAATATCAGAATAAATGAATTTCGAATTTCGAATAATAAGGTAACAAAACACCAATTTGGTATATTTTAGATTGAATACTAAAATCACGGGAGTTAATTGATCAAAATCTTGGAGCCAAAAAATTTGAAATTTCAGTTGAGTTAATTTGCTTTGAATTGAGATTGAGAAAAATAATTTTAAGGATGATGAAGAAGGAAAAGATAGGTTTGAACC
>JAJJWW010018058.1:0-28920 GCA_023531295.1 Papaver armeniacum | reverse complement strand
TTTACCATCCCGATTATGGGAAGCCCTAAATCGTTAGCTTAGAAAAAAAATTATTCGTCTGATTATATAGGAACCCCAAATTTCACCATTGCAAAATTCAAAAGATTTCTTATTTCTATACTTTAACAATTGGTAGTTGAAGCCAGATGCGCGTCAGGCACAAAATCGATATTAATCGGACCCATAATATCATTACTAAACATCCGATTGCTTTATAATAATCGGACACAAAATAACTTCCGATTATGTAAGGGCATTAACGTATTCTCCGCGTTTTTGGATATCCCTTAACGGTGTATATGGGTTGGGAATAAAAAAGTCGCCCCGCCCCTAAAAATGCCAGGTTAAAAAGAAGACGGTGATGAAAAGCATTAGTATAAGGAAGAAAAGAGCGGCTAACAGAATACATGCATGTCCCACTATTAGCCTTTACCAAATCACCTTGCCATTTATAGAGGCCAATTTTTTAATGGCCATCACATACAAATCCCCTCGTGTAATCTTTAAGCTTAGTGGAGAAAGAAAATGACTGGAATGGAAATTAACATAATTAATCAGTGCACGTAACTATTGATATCTGCAACGAATGTGACTAATAATATTAACAAATTAACCAAATTAGTATGTAGTGCAGATAATAGCTGGTGGTATCATATAGGAAGTGACTGATATTGATATAGGCACCGATGTGAAATCTGCGACTAAGACGTATTAGCGATGTCGACGACACTAATTATGAGGATGGATTGTTAAAATGATAGTACTAAGTTATACTTTGGCTAGTATTAATGAAACTATTAGCTGATTTTGGGAACATTTGTCCATGTCAACTGGCACTTTCCTCGTAGAACATACCGTTTTAAAAGTTGATATAAGAAACTTGAAATTTGATGAATAATGTACTGAAGGAGATGAATGATCCTAGATAAAGTAAATACTGGAAATGGGATACGAAGAGAAATGCCGTGGTAAAAAGTTTATACAAGCAAAATAAACCAAAGAAATTCATCGTGGGTTGGTAAGTAGCGGTCGAAATCACTATGTAGTGTGTCAATATCAATCAATGCGGATACAGTCATACAGTACAATAGGCCCGGATACAGTCACACTCCTGTCGATGATGCAATAGGCCCGGTCAACTAAGCATTGACAGGCATTATAAGCCACTTTTTCAACTCGGCATTTATCTCATAGACTTGCAAATCATTTTGAAAAGAAAAAAAAAACGCATAGGTATATTTTTTTCAGTATCATAATAAATTCCGAATATGAATTGGTGTCATGAAAAGGCAAATATGTTTAAATATTTTTAGTATTTTTTGTTTTTATAATCAATTGATTTCAAAACAAAGCAGAGAATACATGGATGTTTACAAAATAACCAAGAACAACTTCGTATAATAAGATCAAATGTAATTTCTTTGAACTGACATCTCTTTTCAAGATTGATTGATTACACTTTTTTTTTTGAAGCCTATGTCAAGATAGACAAGATATCCTTTCGGTGTCAGATATATGAATGATAGAGGTGGCTTCAATCTAGCATGAACAAGATTACTTTGATGCTCCAAATTCGGACGGCTTTAGTTGCAAGCAACGAATCGTGCTCAAGCTACTTTTGTTTAGTTGAAGTCCGAGTATGAGAGCTGCCCCACCTTCGACATATCCAAAACACATCCACACAATCAAAAAAATTGTTATCGGCATAGCCCCATAGGATGATTGACCTAGTAGGCAAGCAAGCAGCTCCTCCTGCCTGGTTTGAAAAGATTCTGGTGGTGTTGAATTGTCTGTTGAACTTAGATACCCCGGAGTAGAGGTGTAAAACGTGCCGGCCCGGCACAGCCCGGCACACGAAATCGCGTGCTTCACGTGCCATGTGCCGTGTTGTGCTGTGCCAACGATTTAAACGTGATGTGCCGTGCTGTGCTTTACTAGTCAAAAGCTAGACACAAGATGTTTGACCACGGGCACAAAGACACGAATAAACGTGTCGTCTTTGTCACCATCTTGCACACACGTCTTATAAACAATTTGAAATCACTTAATGTATACATTAAGTCAGACATTATCACAAGAATTTAATTAGACAACATATCATTTGAAATTATTTCAAGTAAAATTAACAAGTTTATTCAATAAAAAGAAATAACCCATCAAATATAAAATTGGATTATTGTCATGTAAATTAATGTTCTAGTTAAATAAAGGTGACGACATTATAACAACGATATTGAAATATATTTTCCAAATATTAAGGTATTATATGTGTTGTTATAAATAAGCCAATATAAAATGTTAAAAACTAGCTAGGATAGTGACTCTTTTGTGAAATATACAAAAAATGCGATGTATTATGCCTTGTTATATGGTGTATTTGTACATGTTATGACGTCTTTCTCTTAACGTGTTGTCTTGGTTTTGGCCACGTGCTTATCCGTGCCACGTGTTGTCTTTGTCTTCTTGTGCCAATTAGTCAAACCCAAAGACGTCCCATTTAACTAACGTCTTTGGGCCGTCTTTGGGCTAAGTCACGTGCTGGGCTGGGCTGGGCTAAGATTTTAGCGTGCTGGGCTGGGCTGTGCTCGTGCTGGCACAACCCAATTTACACCTCTACCCCGGAGGCACAGATGATTGACACTCATATATTACCTGAACTCGCGTCAACGGAGCCAGAAAAATGTCACGGGCATACAGGATTTACTTCTGCGCAAGAGTTTGTTTTCTGTTACCTCTGTAGCGTCACTTGCCAGGGTCCCAGTCCCTCACAAGATTTCTATTCACATCTACCTGTTATGTTGTACTTTGGAAGGCAAAGTTTCCCTGAACAGAAAGGCACACAAAAATGGGTGGTACACACTTTTAAGTGCGTTTTTATCATGCTTATCCTTCGAAAATCCCCACATAATCACATGCATGTTGCATGAAGAAAGGGGCCCAAAACCCTGAGTTAGAACACAATGGACCTATTAATAGTTAGTACTTAACTGGAGGAGCAAGCATCAACCTCTAAAACCTTTTCTGTTGAAAGCACCATTATTGATTAGATGTTTACAGGTTTTTATGTTGATAAGTTTCAACCGTCCATAGAGATATTCACAAAAAAAAAAAAAAAAAATGAGGGGAACAATTAGGGTTTAACATAGCAAGGACATTCTACAGAAGAATATCAACCCAAGGACCACATTGCCATGTTCTCAATTTTTTACCAGTTTTCATGCCAAATGCCACATGTAAGAAGACTCGGCAGGGTTTTTCACTGCATATATATACTGACGGTAATGATTTTCCCTCATATGGCGGTCATAAATTGACCATTAAGGGAACTTTCATCCTGGGAAACAACACAAACCCAAGTTTCCATGCATTTGCGAACTCTTATAAGATAAGGCCTCATTATTTTATATCCGATTCTTCCAGTTGTGCCTCGAGATACTGTGTTTACAATATACTGATCTCCAATGAGAAATGTTCTTCTTTGTCATGACAACTGGTGTTGTATTGTTGGGAATGTATGTGGATTCCTATTGATCAATCCCATGTTTTAATATGCAGATGATTTGGTCTTAGACTCCTAGTCTTAGCTTACATTACCTAGAAGATTAATACTCAATTACTCGAATCATTTTCAAATAGTAGTTTTCAAGTTTGAAAGGTTTGGAGTATTATTTAAACATATGTGCGAGTGCACTTAGGAAAAAGCTTATGTACTAGTAGTGCTATTTAGTTTGAACTGTGTTGTTCTAGATGTTGAAAATCTAGTACTAATTAATAAGTCCTGGAGGCCCAAGGGAATCTCCTTTCTAGTGAAAAAGAAGATCTTGCAAGAATAGAAAACAATAACGAGTACTAATATTATGTTAAACTTCAACATCATTTAGTTACTAAAAGGACTAGGTTCGTTTCATAAGGTCAGTTGGGATTCTTAATGTTTAACCTGTAAGATTCAAGATGAGGTCACATAGGAAAAAATAGCTTAACCTATGTGCATGGCTCAAAGTTTACCATGACGTAGTAACCTCATTCTTTGCTAATTTTTGCGACTGGTATAATACTACGTATACGGTATGTCCAAAAAATATCACGAGGATACATACCTTAGATGAATTCAGCGGTTTTCTGTTTTGATATATGGATAAAAGTGTCGTATCTCTACAATGCGCTAAATAGGTTGTCAATGTACCTTAGATAACGCAGTTCGGTTTTGGAATGTTGCACTTTGATCAGTGTTTTAAGGCAGAGAGAACGTTTTTCATTAGGTTGCCATGTACTTCCATGTTACTAACAACAGGTGTTGTACGGCGTAACTCTGCATTGAAACGCTCCGGATATGTCAAGTTTATTTGTCACCTTCTTCTTCGAAGACGTCATATAATGAGATATATCGCGTGCTTTCAGTTTAGGTAAAAGTGATCACGTTCATCTTCGGTCCGTTACGCTCGGTGACAAAGAAGAAGTTAATGAAAATTGTTCGTATTTGGTTCATGAAATCTTTACCGCAAACCATATCCGCTTTAATTTTAAGATGTTTCTATGCCAAATTACCCGTTTTGGTGCATTTCAAATTGCATCCAAAAGAATGAAACTAACAAATCCAATCTCCCTTAAAAGCTGGTTAAAAATGGAATGCAACAGAAACTCTACACTTTGTAGTCCATTTACAGGTACCTAAATTGGATTCTTGCAGCAATGATGCAACAACATTGACAAAAAAAAATGCAACAAGCACAAAGGTCATGAAGCACTTCTCTTTAACCCTTATATGGGCTGAGGCCTTGCAAGTATTTATATGGGGTGTTACAGGCAGATAGGCTACAAGATAGTTGATGAGAGATTGGGCAAATAAATAAAAACTTAAAATAAATAAATAAAAATTAGCATTAAGATTGTACTGTTGAAGCACAAATCAAGCATATTAGACTTGCTTTTGCCTTTTAGCTTGTATGGTTACTTTTTCAGTTTTTCTTAATTAAAAATTAAAACTAAGGGGATTGGCTAAAGTATGCGGGTGTTTAGTCAACTTAATTGAATAACAGATAGACATTTCATGAACAACCAATTATCTTATCAAATATTCAATTTTCCATAAATTACATGCATAAAGAAAGATCTATGTTTAATGCATTGAATGTACTTAACCTGGGTCGCATTCATTAAGAATTCAGAAAATATCCCCTTTAACATGTCGACATTTAAAGCAAGTTGGATGCCAAGTTTATGACCCTCCCAGGTTGACTACCGTCAGTTGGGTAACTTGTGTTACAGAGGCTAAAGCTAAACTTAATTTCTTTTTATTAGTAGTGGTTTGTGGCATTCAGGTATGATTTGTAGTTTTCAGAAAAGGCTTCACCATCAGGTCTAGGCGAAGAAAATGGGGCGAAAGCTAAATTACCTGCAGCCCTGTTTGAGGATCTGCGGAAGTAATTGACACTACCAATTACACTAGGAAGATATTTGGGTCTTTTGCTGCTTGTGCACCGTGGGTTACAATGTACTAAAAAAACATGCTATTGGCAACACTTCTATTTTATGGGCCTCTAGTTTTAAAAAATTGAATGTAAATTATTCCATATGAGAAACCATATGATTCCATGAAATAAGTTGTTATAATGCACAACTTTGAGAAAATCCCCCCACCCGGTACAAGTAGGATTCTACATCAAGAACTCAGGCACTATCAAACCTATGAATGGGGATATTCCGGCCAATGCAACTGCATTCGGCAGAACCACCCAAGGACATACATATACAACTTGTCAACTTCAGAGTTTGGCCTCTCCATTCACTACAGGCTACAACACTCCAAATTTTGATAAGTAAAAGCAAAAACCAAACAAAAATCATTTCCAAATTATGGGCTTTGGAAGAATTAGTTTTTGTAAAATGCCCAGTAGTAGGTCACTAGACCACCAAGACTGCTCATCCATAACAGCAGTCCATTAAGCTTACACGGTTGAGATTAATCTAATACCATCGAACTAACTCACAATACCAGAATCTTATCTTGGATCTTCCTCATATGTTGCAGACATACACAGAGAGTTGATTGAGTGAACAGCTATTCTTCATAATGGCAATGTCGACAGCAAATTTGCCAACAGCTGCCATTTCTCTGTCAGCTTCAATCAAAACCTTAGGCCGTTTCAGTTTGTTTTCCAACAATTCTCACAACATAAAAAGTTTTAATCGTAGAGCCTTCATAGTGAAGATGTCTTCTTCAGTTTCAGACCCTCTTGAAATTTGTGTGAAAGCTTCTATTACCACTCCTGGAAAGCTTGGAGACTGTATGTAAATCTATCTTTCTCTTAATTTTAGTGAATTGTTGGTTCACTTAGTTGGGTCTGAAATGTGTTTGTTAATTTGCTTCACTGAATCCTAGTTAGTATTGCATTTCTTGATTGACTTTCATTGACGTTTTCAGGTCCTTTTACTCAAAGGGTTTTGCTTACATTGGAGGAAAAACATCTCCCTTATGACATGAAGATGATAGATTTGGCTAACAAACCAGAATGGTGATTACTTTTTCTTTTCTTTTCTTTTAACTCTGTTACCTTACCCCTGTGCAAGTGGGATTCGAAACCAGACCTCTTGGTATAAGGCACTAAATGTCTGATCAACTAAGCTGTTGGTAAATGTGAGTTGTATGCATAATGCATTGCATTATGATTAAAGGTGCAAGCCAGCAGAGAAATAAGTTTTGGCTTTTTGGTTATTGTACTTAGGTTCTTGAAAGTCAGTCCGGAAGGTAAAGTTCCACTTATCAAACTTGATGATAAGTGGCTTGCAGATTCAGATGTTATTACACAGTCATTGGATGAAAAATATCCTGATCCTCCGTTGAGCACTCCACCTGAGAAAGCTTCCATGTATGTTCTCTACCTTCAGTTTTTTTTTTTTGTTTTTGAGCATACTTTTAAAGTTTGAGGTGCTTTGAGAATATTATATACCATGAATGTCGGGACTTAAAGACGATACCTAATGAATGTCAAGTGTGAACAACATTATGTTGATGTCAAAAAGTATAACGTTGATCAGTTAACTTATGAAACCTACATGATGTAAACACGGAGTAAACCAATTCCATATCTGAAATTACAACCAACTCAAACGAGAATGATCATGGAAAAAAGTAATGAAGTAGCGGAAATTAGGGAAAGTAGGTCTCTAGGAAGCAAATCATTCGAGTGTACCAACTTAAAAAAACACAAACAACAAAAAGTGGTACATTGCATTCTCTTTCAAGTCTTTTTGTTGACTGTTAGGAGTTTTGTTGCATATCTAACCGTAGTTCCTGGGTAATTTGAGCAAACTTTAATGTGTTATACTTTAAATTGGCAGTGGGTCAAAGATCTTCTCCACATTCATTGCTTTTCTTAAAAGTAAAGATCAAAGTGATGGAACCGAGCAGGCATTGCTTAGCGAGCTTACTTCCTTCAACGACCATATCGAAACAAATGTGACGCTCTAATCATTGTTTCTTAAGTTTACTGCAGCATCGTAGTGTTTGGTATATTCACCTGCTTTAGTTTCGGTACCTACAGGGTCCTTTTATTAACGGGAAAGATGTTTCTGCTGCGGACTTAGCTCTTGGACCAAAACTCTACCATTTAGAGATTGCTTTGGCTCACTATAAGCAATGGTCGGTTCCGGCTTCACTTCCCTATATGAAGTCGTATATGGAGGTGAGTAAAAATCCAGTTTAATGATCTTCCATTTATTCAATGTACTGGAAAAATAGAAAGAACAGAGTTTGACCGATATACAGCTTAGTGCTTGCTTGTCCTATCTATGAGATCCTTGAAATCTACTCTATCCCTATCCGAAATAGAAACATAAAGATGAAAGCTCTATCTATCTGGCCTGATTTTGTGATTTCATGTTGCACAATAGATCAGACTAAATATTTTGAAACAAATAGGATAACACTGAAATGATTTATGGACTATGGAGGCTCGTCTGCAGGAGATTGTGTCTTTTAGAGTATGGACTATGGAGCCTCTGCCCATACACAAAGCAGGGTATATAATACATGAGGCACCTCAGGTCACTGCACCATTGCCTTATGGCAAACAAAAGGTCATTCTGTGTTAGAAACTGTGAGACCACCAACTAAGACCCTTAAACCTGCAAACAGCTCTGCGCTTAAAATAGTAAGTTTGCCAAAGCTAATCTCCAAAGACATGCAGAAGAAACACCAATAGCAACTAGCAAGATTTGCTTGAGATTAGGTGGGGCTGTTTTCTTTTTGAATGTCATAAACTTAAAGGTTCAAACTTAATATTATTGAATTGATTCATTATCTTATTGCTCTGATGTTTCAGAAAATTTTCACCATGGACTCATTCATCAAAACACGGGCTCTGCCAGAGGATGTTATTGCTGGGTGGCGTCCAAAAGTAATGGGCTAATCGGTCTTCCTGCTGAATACCAGTTCCAATGCGATGCCCTCGAATGTGTGTATAACGGGGTACATGTGGATCACCATGTTCTTTAGTTCTGTCAGTCATGTTAGTTAAAAAATTATACAAAATATAAAAGAGAAATATATGCACCAATTTTTTGTTGTCAGTCATGTTCTCAAGAAATGAATTACCAAACATCATAACTATTAAGATGTCAATGAGTATTACCTTCTAATATATTTTTGGTGATAAGAAAATTTTCAGGCAACAATTTCACAAATATAAATAAGAAAAATCAACCTCAGTTAGCTAGCATTACAATCCCACAAGTTATTGTAGCATTGTAGTTTTATTCACAAATTTACAAACCCACTTTGAAGTATAAACAACGAGAACATGCTTTCAAAAAAAGAAAAAGAAAACTTTTGTATGTAGTATATCAAAGAAAGCAATTAAGTAAATCGGAGCAAATTTGGTGAACTTGTAGAACTGAAAATGCAGGTTGAAGTCGAAGGGCCACAGTTTTAGTTCCAGTTTTGCAATCATACCAAATGATATCATTCTCAATCTTCATTAGAATGATATGTTTGGTATATAAGTCGAGTAGTATTTTACCAGATCCAAGAAGTCCGAGGTTAGTGAGTCCCAGGTCTACTCTGTATGTCTTGCACCATTTTGTTTCATCTGTTGAAGAGTAGTCTTGTAACACCCAAAGCTCCAGCCATTTTTCAAACAATTCAAGGTATAGCAAGCCTACTTCTCCTTCACATTCTACTAGTTTCTTCTCAACACCCCAGCCACCGGCATCTTCCAGTTTTTCATTTGGTTGTGAAATGGTCCTCCAACTTCCTCCGTAAATATTGGTTTCTAGTGCAGTAACGTGTCCATCATATGATAGCCAGTGAATGGCTCCATGTATGAGAAGCCCAGGATCAGTTGCTGATCCAAGAAAAGAAGAAGGTTTGAATTGATCATCGTCGCTACCAACAATTATGTTGTCAAGCATTATCCATTCCCAGCTTTCTGAGTCGAATATCTCACAGTGATACACAAGATAACCAGGAGAAGTGGAGAAGCGAATTATGTTATAATGCATAGGGCTGCTAGACTTTCTAACAACAATGGCAGTCTTCAGAGTTCGATATTGATTTGTCTTAGGGCTTGGAATCTTTCGGTATTCTCCTGTGGATGGCTTGCAAATGTAGTATGAAGTGCCAGCTTGCTTGCTGTAACTGATACAAGAAAGCAAACCATGAGGGGATGATGAGGATAGGATTTCTACATGCCCTGGTAAGAAATCAAGTGTAGGAGACGGAAGTGCAGGGGATTGGTTTACCAACGAAACAAAGCTGAAGCGTTCTTCCCTTGGGTTTGATATCTGAATCAAGTAACCTGAAATAGTTGGAGTCCTTTGGGAGTGAATGAGTTTGAATTCAGAATCGTAAGTTAACCTCTCCCATTCCTTGCAAACTAATCGACAATGACTAAGAAGTGGAGCAACTGATATTCTGGTTAGGATCTCATAAATCACTTCCGGAGGAAGTTCAGCAGCAATTGAAGTAGTAGTAGTTGACCTGCTGCATATGAGCCTCTTTTCTGGATTTTCCTGTTTCTCTCCAGTTCCTTGTGTTTTTCTCTTCTTGTTCATGATCTGCACAGGGACAGTACATTAATAATTGAGACAGGGATATATTGAATAAACTGCAATCACTCTTGTGATAGGAGACTGGCCTGGCCTTACGATATACATACATTTTTAAGGCGATGTCTAGTAACAAATTAACTTGTCTTAAGTCAGTTAGGAAAGTGAACTATCCTAGCTAACCAACCCAAGTTGCATTATACCATATTTTATTCTAGCAACGATGGATTAGCACGGTCTACCTGTGTTTCCCTGATTATTTTGGTCAAATTAGTTTTCAGCTATCCGAGTATAATGCATACACATACAAGTACAACATACCCACTTTAGTATGTTTCCAACTTTACAAGGGAGCTATATGTGAAAACATAGTTACTCCTAGTGCTACAGATTGAAATCGCAGTCCCTCTTTGTCTCGGGTTAGCATGTCTCGAGAAGTCAACTAGTTAGTCTGAGCAGAGTTCTCGTTTAGACATTTTATCAAACACCTTGAGGGTTTTAGTCCTTCCGTGCTCTTTCAGGGTTATATCTTCAGTTGTTCTATGCTAGTATGTCAGGTGGTTAGAAATAGATTAACAGAGAGAATGAACGAGAGAGGTTTACACGCAAAGTAGGGACATATACAACCACCGGAGATAGGGAACAGAAAACTATTTTTAAATTCTATACCACGCTCTTAGTATCTTATAATCAGAAATTCAATCCCTAAAACTAATAAGATTGACGAAACCATAAACATAAGATTTACACAGAGATTTTTTTCATCAATATCTGTAAAATCTAATTCAATACCTGTTTCTTTCCTGGAAAGCATTCTTTGAAAAACGTATTCCAACAAGATGAAGATGATTCCATTTTTTGTTCTAGTCCAGTCAGCCGGCTAAAAATTGCAGATAACAAGAATGAGAATTACAATTTTTAACGAGCGACTCAGGGAGATTTTTGTGTCGGGGAAGAGTCGACTTTTTAAGACAGTTTATAAAAAGTCAAAATAAAATAAACAAAGTAAACTGCCTGCAACTCTTTTTTTTAAATCGATAAAACAGAAATAACCCTGGAACAGAACAGTTTAACTAAAATGTAACACGTCAAAATAAAATAAACAAAAATGGTTTAAACTGCCTGCAACTTTTTTTTTAAAAAAGTCGATAAAACAGAAATAACCCTGGAGTGACAGCCCATCCTCTAATTACAAGCCAGTTTCAATGCAAATTAAATATTGATGTAAAAAGTTCGAACGGAGTAAATCTTTTTTTTTTTTTTTTTCTTTAAATCGAAAAACATCAAAGATACTTGGAGTAAACTCCATATCATGGAAACAAGTAATGAAACAGCGTAAGCCAATCATATTGTGTTGCATGCTCTGCATGCTCAGCAGTAATGGCTACCACTCGGGCTGCCTTTAGTCATAAAGAGAAGTGCCTCATTAAATACAGTTAGACTATTATCCAGGAACTAGAGTGTTCGTTCGATTAGAGTCACGTATCAGTCATCCAATGAGCACTCTCTAGGGTTTCAATGCTTTCTTCTCAGGAAGAGAAATAAATGAAAATAGTTATTGTTGGTTGCGCTATTATTAGCCAGATTTTGGCCTGAATCATCGATTTAGGAGGTGTTTAACATTAATCTTATGATTCTACTTGTCAATTTGTTGTAGCAATACAACAATTGGAATCAGAGTCGTTTCATTCCGCTCAAATTGTCACTAAATATTATTTTTTTCATCATGACTTTGAAGGATGTTGAAACAGATGTGGAGAAACTTAAAGGTGCACAAGATCAAAACATAGCTTACAGATCTACACAATAAATTTGATACCATGAGTACAAAGTTTGATACTCTTCTGAAGATATTTGAGAGACCTCACACAAATCAACTAAATCCTGAGAGACCAAGTGGTTCTCACGCTGAAACTAATGTTGATCATAATTTCATTCCTAACCCACCACCGTTTTTTCATCATCAACAATACAGAGTTCCAAAGTTAGATTTCCCGAGATTCGATGGTGATAATCAAAGGGGTTGGATTCGGAAAAGCGAGAGGTATTTTTAGATCAACAATATTGAAGAACACATGAATTGTTGCGATCTACTTGGAGGGTAAGGCTGAAAAATGGTTTTTAAATTTTCAAGTCAATAGAAATCGTATTACATGGTCAGATTTATCTAAACATTTGTGTGCTAGATTTGAAAATCCAATTGAAAAAACTTTTGTGGGTAGCTTTAATAAACTTATTCAGAGCTCAACAATGGATGACTATTATGAAGAATTTGAGTCTTTAAAAGCTTTAATACTTAACATGAATCCCTCTCTTAGTAAGACCTATTTTGTCATGAGTTTTCTTAGTGGTCTTAAAGACGAAATTGGTAAATCTGTTTCTTTGTTCCAGCCTGACACACTTTCTGAGACATTTTCACTAGCTAGATTAAAAGAACAGAAATTCAATATTGCAGCTGTAGCTACTAAGCCATTAACCAAATCCTTCAATAGCCTTTTCCACTCAAATAAACAATATTCATTTAAGAATTTTCCTCCTAAACCAATTCTCACATCACCCAAATCTGCTCCTCTAACTCCAAAATCTTCTTTCACTCCTCCATCAAAATCTAATCTAACTCCTCCTACATTTAAAAGGCTTACCCAAGAGGAGAACAAAATAAGAGCTCAAGGATTATGCTACAATTATGATGATGTTTATAAACCAGAACATTTTTGTAAAGACAAGCAGAAGATCTTCATGCTTCAGGTGGAGAATGTTGAGTCACAAGACACTGAAGTGGAGGAGGAAATTTTTGAGGAAGTCACTGCATCTCATGTCCAATCAGATATTGAGATATCTTTACATGCTCTTACAGGAACTGCCACTGGAGATACTATTAGGATTCCCGGCATTATCAATAAACAAAAGGTCTCCATTCTAATTGATACATGTAGCACCACCAGCTTTATTGACAGTCACTTAGCTGCTTCACTCCAGTGTTCCATTCAACCAACTGCTCCCATGATGGTTACAGTTTCTAATGGTGAGAGGACAGTAAGTACTGGTATATGTTCACAACTTCAATGGAGCATGCAGGGGCATAAATTTGTGAAGAATTTGAGAATATTGCCAATGAGAGGTTGTGATATAGTATTGGGTGCAGATTGGCTCAGAACATTAGGTGTTGTACTCTTTACCTTCTCCAAATTGAGTATTTCTTTCAAGTACAAACATAAGAAGATTACCTTGCAAGGCACTACACCCAAGCCTTCTTTATTGATGATGAGTGGAGAAGCAGTCAAAAAAAAATTCTCAAAAAATTCTCATGGCATTGTGGGTCACTTGTTCTCTATTACTACACATACTACTCCACACATACTTATTCCTATATTACAGGAGTTTCAAGACATTTTTCAGGATCCTACTCAGTTACCACCAAAAACTAATTTGGACAATTTCATTCCCTTACACCCTAATGTTGCACCAGTCAATCAGAGAGCATATAAATGTCCTCATATTTGAAAAAGAGTAGTTGAAGAACTTGCGAAGGACATGCTTCAAGATGGTACATTATACAACCAAGTCATATCCTTTTTCCTCTCCAATTTTATTGGTTAAAAAGAAAGATAACTCTTGGAGATTCTGTGTGGATTATACAAAATTAAACAACATTACCATCAAGGATAATTTTTCTATTCCTATCATTGATGAACTCTTGGATGAATATAAAGGGGCCATATTCTTTTCCAAAATTGATCTGAGAGCTGGTTACTGCCAAATTAGAGTAATTGATGTTGATATTTTCAAGACTGCCTTTAGAAAACATCAAGGTCACTATGAGTTTAAGGTCATGCCATTTGGTCTCACAAATTCTCCTGCCACATTTCAGGCACTAATGAATGACATCTTTCAACTAGTTTTGAGGAAATTTGTGTTGGTCTTCTTTGATGACATATTGGTTTACAGTTCTAGTATGACTGAACTTATTGAGCACCTCAAGTTTATCTTCTCCTTACTCAGACAACATAAGCTTTTTGCTAAGTTATCTAAATGTTGTTTTGGTAAATCTTCCTTAGAATATTTAGGTCATATTATTACAGCTGAAGGAGTATCTGCTGACCCTACTAAAATCTCTTGTATGCAACAGTGGCCCATTCCAACAACTATTAAGGAGCTCAGAGGATTTCTTGGTCTTGCTGGATATTACAAGAAATTTGTACAAGGTTATGGAGTTATGTACAAGGTTATGGAGTTATTAGTAATCCTTTAACTGAGTTGCTTAAGAAGAATTCTTTCATAAGGAGTCTTGCAGCCACCATTGCATTCAACAAACTCAAAGAGGCAATGATTAACGCTCCAATATTAGCTTTGCCAGATTTCACTAAGACATTTGTGGTTGAGAGTGAAGCCAGTGATGCATGTATAGGGGTTGTTCTACTTCAAGAAAACAAACCGATTGCTTATTTCAGCAAACCTCTATTCCCGAGAACACAAGCTTTATCTACCTATGAGAAGGAGTTTTTGGCCATTGTGATGGTTGTGCAAAGATGAAGACATTACTCACAAGGTAACAAATTTAATATCAAAATTGATCATCAAAGTATTCAATACTTTCTTGACCAAAAAATTACCATTGCATTAGAACAAAAATGGCTTATGAAACTGTTGGGGTTTGATTATGAAATCCAATACAAGAAGGGCTCCGAAAATGTGGTGGCTGATGCTCTCTCTAGAAGACCTGTTAATTTAGCTACTTGCAATGCTATGTCACTCTCTACCCCAACTTGGGTGCAAGAAGTTTTTCTCAACGATGTCCGAGATCCAAAGGCATACCAGCTCATTTCCCAACTACTTCTTCAGGCTACCTCTGTTCCTCATTTCACATATAAAGAGGGTATCTTGAGATACAAAAATAGAATTTATATTGGCACTGGAGGTAATGTGAGACATAATCTTTTAGAGTCATTACATGCTTCTACTGTGGGTGCCCATTCAGGCATACAAGCAACTTATGTGAGAGCTAGGAGCCATTTATTGGCAAGGGATGAATAAGGATATTTTGTGTTTTGTCTCCCACTGTGACAGTTGTCAACGCAATAAAAAAGATTCCACTACTCATGTTGGTCTTCTACAACCTCTGCCTATACCTGCTCATGCTTGGCAACACATTACCATGGACTTCATTGATGGCTTGCCTATTAGTGACATAAAGAGTATTATTTTGGTCATTGTGGATCGAATCACCAAATATGTTCACTTTATTGCTCTACAATATCCTTACATAGCTGCATATGTGGCACAAGTCTTCCTCAATCAGGTATTCAAACTTCATGGATTACCTTCTTCTATTGTGTATGACAGAGACAAGGTATTTACAAGTAATTTTTGCCAAGATTTATTCAAAGCTTTAGGAACTAGCTTGAACTTGAGTACAACCTACCACCCACAGACAGATGGCCAAACTGAAAGAGTTAATTCCTGTTTGGAGAGTTATTTGAGGTGCATCACTGGACAAACCTAATAGCTGGACTAAATGGCTTGCACTTGCTGAGTGGTGGTATAATACAAGTTTCCGTAGAGGATTAAAAATGTCTCCATTTCAAGCACTATATGGATACTCACCTTCTCATCTGGCATTCCTTTCTACTACCACCACTTTTGTTGCTGCAGTGGAAACTTACTTGAAAGAGAGAGCCAATATGATGGACTTGCTCAAACAATCACTCCACAAAGCTCAGGAAAGGATGAAGCTCTATGCAGATACTTCCAAAGTTGAGAGATCCTTTGAAGTGGGAGATTTAGTCTACCTCAAACTGCATCCATACAGACAAGCTTAGGTATCCTTGAGACGCAACTTCAAACTTTCTGCTAAGTTTTATAGTCCTTTTCCAGTTCTGCAGAGGATAGGCCAAGTGGCTTGCAAATTGGAATTACCCTCTCATTCTCGTATTCACCCCATGTTCCATGTCTTTCAGCTGAAGAAGCACATTGATGTGAAAATTACTCTTCTCCTACATTGTGTTGATCTCACAGGGGATATCATTATGATACCAGAGAAGGTGTTGCAAACAAGGACTGTCCTCATTGGTAACAAATTGATTCGATAGGTGCTGATCCAATAGAACAATTCCTCTCCAGAAAACACAACATTGGAGGTCGTTTCCAACATCAAAGCTCACTATCCAAGATTTATCCTAGGAACTAGAGTGTCCATACGAGTCACAAACCTTCCATCCAATGAGCACTCTCTAGGGTTTCGATGATTGACATAAATTTGTAAGAGAAGCTTTCTTCTGGGACACAAAAAAATGAAAATAGTTATTGTTGGCTGTGCTTTTATTAGCCAGATTTTGGCCCGAATCATCGATTTAGGAGGTGCTTAACACTAATCTTATCATTCTGCTTGTTAATTTGTTGTAGCAATACAACATGTTGCTTTACTCAATTCAAATATACTTAACTGCGGTGTAGATGATCGTCATGTACATGTAACCTTCCATCCTCAATTTTAAGCCTAATCTAGTGCCAAAATAATACTACAGGAAGAAGAAAAATGCTGGAGATAAACAAAATTTAACCACACAATGACACAATCCTCCACACCCCCACCCCATATGTTGTGTTCCCAGAGCTTTACTTTTCCAAACAATCTCTAATGGTGGGTCTTCAAGAAATAGTTGCTTACTTTGTGAACCCTTTAAGTAATGAATTTCTCTGTAGAAACATCTTTCTTAATTTATCAACAGAAAGGAAGCTTATAGAAACAACTTTCTTAATCTATCAGCTGAAAGGGAAGCTCTCTTATTTGTTGGCTCTAAAACAAGTGCATATCCAAAATCTGCAAGAAAGAAATAATACATCTGTAAGTACACATTTGAGTAGCAAATGGTCAGAATCTGTCTTTGGAATTTGTAAGTGTTTCCTGAGATAGAGCCCACAGGTTGAGTGGGATTGGCTTACAATCATATATTCATATAAGGCCTCAAGAATCAGTTCAACCACTGCTGATATTTCAGAACAAGTCAGATAATAGTGTACGTTGGAAGGAATGATGCACAATGATCCATAGACACTAGATGTTTTGGAGCAAAAGATTACCTTCAACGGCCTCTTTGTAAAAACCAAGCATCTCCCTTGCTGTTCCTCGCCGCAGATAGGACTTCACATGCTGTGTAAGAAGAGAACAGGTTAGATAGCGCCAATTTAAAAGGAACAAAATCTTACTCAAGAAGCATATATATATATGCAATTTATAACAAAAGGTACCTTTTTATCAAGACTGATGGCTTTAGTACAATCAGCCTCTGCCTGGAGGTAGCTGGATGACAAAATGAGGGAAACCACAAAATACAGTGTTATAGGGAAGGCACAAAACAATTGAATGTTAAAGCACACCAAAAGAACATTTGAGTTGAGGTAGATCAACTATAATAATACCTTCCCAGTTCCAGATATGCTGCAGCCCTATTACTGTAATATGCTGCATTTTTTCCATTTAGTTTGATCGCTTCAGTGTAGAAGCCAATAGCTTTCTGCCATTGCTTATCTTTGAATGAATTGTTACCCTGTGTCATCAAATATTAGAGTTAGTAAATTTCCCATAGAAATCCGAGTTCCAAATTGTTTGCACTGGTCAAAAGATTACAATTTTAATAATAAAACTCCACGAAACAGTATCTTAACACCAGTGCAAGGCCATTTGCACTAAACCAAAGCTAAGCTTACAAAATAAAAATTGTAGAAGGGGGGATATGCCAAAAATAACGTAGGGTTAATCTTTTGCGAAGATCAAGAAAAAGAAAATTTCAACTAGGACATATGTATCAATCTTATTTTTGCTAGCAAACCAAGTCTCGGAAGTTATTAAGGAACATAAAATTGAAAATGTTGATTCTCTAGATAGTTAACTATTAGCCATGAGAAAAATTTTGCAACGTAATATGAAAGGGGAGAACAGCTCCACTCCTCTGCTCAAAGTATCAAGGAAAAGTTACCTTTTCTTTGGCAATCTCAGCAGATTCTTCCTGGCTGAGAACACTATTTGACGAGCCTGACTTAACAGCAATATCAGCGTGCTCCTGAAGGGTTGCATACATAGTTTGCACAGTGTCTAGCAAGAAGCGATCAGCACCATGGCGTGCTACGAAGGACACTGAGACAGGACACTTTTCATGAAGTCCCAGTGGTATGGAAACCTGCCATACGATTGTTTCACAAAAAAAAAAAATGAATTGAAGCACCGCGAATATAAAATGGAAAAACAAGCTTTTGGAGCTCTACATCTTGAAGCACATGTAACTGGCATGAACATGATTGTGACAAAAGAATGAATTAAATATTATACGTACCTGACAACAACCGGACATGGTAGCTATACTCAACAAACTAGATGCACGCCTTTGATAGTCCTCTAATATAGCCTCCTTTGCACCAGCTTTTGGAGGAAGGTCAGCTACAGTAGGAATTACAAGTATCCCATCATCCTGAAAAGAAACAACCTGTTAAAGCGAGTTTTGAAGAAAACTTATAAACGGCACTAATCCACCCTCCTATCGCTATTGAAGCCCTACAAGGCCAGAAGTTTGATCCAAGAATTGCTTTTTATGAACCTTCAACAACAACTAACAAAAACTTCAGCCGTCAACTTTTAATTTAGTGATCAATTATTATGCGAGTAATACAATCGTACCAGTCCACATGATAAGGGACTATCCCACAAATTCAAGGCTGTCATTTCTTTACCCACTACAAATCGCAAAATAAGTAAACTTTTGAAGCGTTGTGCATAGCTAATTGGAACTGCCTAATATGATATCACACTCAAAATACTGGCACAAAAAATTGAATGCACAAATAGCAAAGGCTAACAGCTTTAAATTATATACTCTATGGTGATCACACACCTTCAGAAGACTGTGAAGAGCTGAGCGTGTTTCATTCCAAACTAATTGGCAATTATCAACCTTTGCATCTGTGGCCTCTCCCAGTTCTTGCAGTTGTCTTGTTATTGAAGAATCTAAGACAGACTTCGTCGAGTTGATCCATTCCCCATGATTATATTTGAACTCATGCCTGCATTATTTATTTTCAATGAACTTACAACAATCTCATGTGTAACTAACAACAGATGACATCTACTTTTGGCATCCAACATATAAACCAATGGGCAAACGAGTTTGTTCAAAAGAAAAAGTGAAAAAGTAATGCAGAATAAAACTTAAAATAATGTATAACCTCATAAGGGTTGTAAAGCTATATAGAAGACAGAAAAAACAAGAAGAGAATGAAGAAGTTTAATTTGAGGTGCTTAAGAAATTCTGGGACTTAAATGGTCTTCCGTAAAAGAAATACTGGGACTCGGCCATTCAAGGCAAGCAGTTCCAAGAAGAACCGGCACTCGTGAAACACAGTAAAAAATACGACTATAAACTCTAAAAGATATAAATTTGAGCAAGCATAACTCACCCTTGCTCCTCTAAAAAAAGAATTTCTCAGTTTCACAGAATAGAATAAATGAGTGAGAGACTTGGCGCAGCTTAAACTCACAGGGCTTAGCTTCACCGAACTCAAATTTCTCATGGGAAGTAGCATACAATACATGGTTTTACAAATAAGACATCAACCTTACCTCTGAAGAAGGAGCATAGCATTTGCAAGTGATCCCAGTGAAGAGGTTTTCACTTCGCCATTTTTGCTACTCTCATTGAATTGTTTCAGACTCGGTACTTTGGAACCCAAGTAGTCATCAAGGTTTGCATGCTTCAATACTTGTTCTAAGATAGCAACAACATGATGAAACAAATAAGTAAGAAAGAAACCGCAAATCATCAATAGGTCCAAATAACGTGAAAGCTGGGAAGCATGATATTAAAGAAGAAAATTACAGGGCATTTACACTGTAAAGAGGAAAAAGAACATACTTCCAAACAGCTTCTCACTGGATTTAATCACCACTTGCGCAATTCGGTTCACGGGGAACTTTAACAGCTCAAAACAATCATCAGCAATTACAATATTCCTAGGTGAACGTGTATCCGCGTACGATAGTTGCAGCAGCACGTGACCCACTCGACGAAGCATGCTAGGATCCCTGGCAAACCATCCTGCACAAAAAGTTTCAAACATTATGTGAGATATAAAGATACATGATATGAAGAACCAGTGTCACTCCCACCGTGAAGAGGGGGGATTCGGTAGAAAACATGACGCCAGTTTTCTGATTTCTGTTTCTAGTTTCTGATTTCTATTCTAGTAATGTTTCGGTTAGGACTATTTTATGAGATGGGTTGTAGTCATGGATCTGTCTTGTGTGCTATAAGGTGGACGATGATTGCTCAAGATTGTCAGTTAAGTGAATTATCTAATTTACAAAAAAAAAAAAAAAATACTTCTACCAGACTTACACATATGTGGGTAAAAAGGGGCCTATTACAATTAATATATCCTATATAGCGTGACATATACATAACTTACACCCAAACGATGAAAAGAAACAGCACATACCCACAGTGTCTAGACTAGGTGAAACTGGAATAGTCCCCATGTTAGAAAGAGCCCCATATGAAGGACGGAATCCAAGTATACCACAGAATGCAGCAGGTACTCTCACACCACCAATTGCATCAATACCTGCCGTTGGAAACAAGAATTGTTTGAGTAATCCGAATAATAAACCAACAATGTTTATGGAGTCTCACATTTAAGCACAAGGAAACGTTTGCAACTGGTTAATATCAAGCTGCATTAGTGACTAGAGGTCCGTTGCAGGAGCATGGAACTCAATTATCATACTCTTTGGACAATTAGCATCTAGCAAAACAGACTCACCCAGAGAAAAATCAACCAGATTAGCAGCAACAGATACAGCAGATCCACTTGAAGATCCTCCTGATATGCGTGTGGGAGCTACAGGATTGGTCGGCTCTCCATAATGTTTGTTATCTCCATCGATACTGAAAACCAACAAAAAAATCCATCCAACTTAAAGCTGGTAATAACTATAGCCGCATGCACCTCTATCATGTCCTAGACTAAAAGGAACAAAGTTCACATTTTGTGCAGAAACCATAAAACCCATAGAAAGCTAAGTGCTAACCTATACGCCAATTCATCCACAACGGTTTTTCCAACACAAGTGGCGCCACCTTCAACAGCAGATGAAACCACAGGAGCTGTTCTAGAAGCAGGTTCATGTGTCTTTTCCCATTCTGGATTCCCGAATCCAGTAACATATCCATCTATATCAAATCTGCAAACCAATACATAAGTCATCAAATTACACAGCTTTTCAATTCATAATTCACTAATAAGAGGTTCTTCATTCTTTTTCTTCTTACATGTCTGAGACAGCAAAAGTAAGACCAGACAAAGGATGAGGAGCTTTAGGAGGTGCAGGTGGTGGAGGAGGTAAAAGCTGTAACCTAACAACAAAAGCCCCAAAATCTTCTTTGATAACTTTCTTAAGTTTTCTAGTCATTAATAGAATTCCAGCTATACCTAACCCTAACAATACACAGATATTTGTTATTGCAGATGAAGAAGATGCCATTGTTTTTTTACCCTGCTGTTTTTTTGAAGTTGTGCCAACCATTAACTAGAAGTGATATAGAACCCTAGAACCAAGTATAAAATGAGTTTTCTCCACTAGGGTTTAATAAATTCTGAAGATAACAGTGATAGATAGTAATCCAAAACCAAAACCTAGGTAGAAAGAGAACTAGATAGAAGAGAGAAAGAGTCTCTTCTTTTTACACAGAAACGTGATTTGGTACGTCTCCTAGGAGAGTGTTTAAGTTATGACTAACGCGATTGGATAACAACCACAGATTATTTGCATTTTTGCAACAAGGGCCAAGGGGACACTGGTGTTTCAGCCCAAAATATATTTGATGTAATACAACAGCCCAACTAAACCTAATTGTCAATACACTGGAGAAAGAATTTGTCAACTTTCTCAACAATGTAGTTATGTGTGGAAGGAAGTAGTAGTATTAATTCTCTTCTAGGTGTGCAGGATCATGATTGGATTCTTCTTGGAAGAAAGGAAACTTCTTATATTCAGAAAACAGGAAATGCAGGCATTGGACTAAATCATCTGAATGATTTAGTAGCGGTTTCTTGCGGAGAAAAAAGATGGTACTTCTACGGAGGACTAGTTGTTGAACATGGAGTGGAGAAATTGGAGTGTATTTTTCGGCGAGAAGATGTGAGATAGGCTAGTACTTATGAGATACAACACAATTATTTTTCAGTGATTTTAGTCGGTTGTAAATTCTATCAGTGAAGCTAATCCTAGTGTTTATTAGGTAAATCAAGGGATTAACATCTTTTCGTATTTAATTTGTAATTTTTTGAATCGTCCAGGAAATAGAGTAGCATATTCTTTGGCCGTAAAAGGTAGCACAAATGGTTTTGATTTTGAAAATCTTAAAAAAAAAAAAAAAAAAAAAAAAAAATTGACATATCTGGATGGATAAGTGGAGGTTTGATTGTTGAATTCACTGTCAAGTCTCTCTAAAAGGGAAAAATATGGATAAGAAGTACAAGAATGACACCCAATCCACTGACTAGAACGAGATTTGGAAGATGGACACCTCTCCCGCCATTAAACCTTTATTTGAGAAATGTGTTCATGGAATTTTTCCAACAAATGTAAAAAAAAATTGCATTCTTCGTTACATCTTATGTGCAAGTTTGGTGATGGTGGGGAGAAAACCTTAGCTCACCTCCTAATGGAATGTTCTTTTGCTATGTCAGTTTGTTTCTTTTACAACCTTCATCGATTGGTTCAATTATTGGTTCGGGTGTAGGGGTTGTGAAAAAGCAATGGATAACTACTTATGCTTGTCTTGTTGGTTCATATGGAAGGCTAGATGTGATCATATTTTCAGTGACATTGTGTTTGATGCTAATTCGACTATCAAAAGCATCAGACAATATTCATGCATTTATAACATAATCAACAACAATCAAGGGCACATTTTAAACAACCTTCATTACAACGGTAATGTATGAGACATTATCCACCAATATCAGATACTTTTATAGTGTAACTATAAGAAAAAATTGTAGTATACAAGACTCTATCAATCAAAACATATACATTGGCCTAATAGCTACTAATTTTGCAAATCATTGTATCGGAGCAAAGGATATTTAGGACTCGATTGAGAGGATGGAACTGCATGAAGAGATCAACTAGCTTAGACTGGGTCAAGAAATGCACCAAGTGAACGTGGAATTTGAAGCTGAAGATATGGCCATCCTCATCTTCATAAAGATAAAAGATTAATATCAAACTACAGTCAGGGGATAAGACTCGCTCAATTATCATGCCAGTTATCATAGTAGTGTTAAGGACAACATCAATGAAGTTTCTTGTGCTAGCTAATCGTAGTGTCATTCAAAGACAACAAAATTACCCGTATTTAGATAAGCTATTGTTTGTAAGAGATCTAGTATCACCTCCTCATTTATTTGGCAAGGTCAGGACCTTAGTATTTTATTTAGTAACCTTCAAACTTCTGTTACCACAACTATTATTGCTCTTGTTACACTTTGCTTCTTGGGATACCCATTCGATAATATCAAATGATATTGTTTTAATAAATATTTCGACGATTCCATTTATACCCTTGTAATAATTAAATTGTAGAAGTAATCAATTGGTATTTTATTTTAAAAAGGTGTTGACTTAGAGTTTGTAGAGATTAGAGATTTGAAACTCGGTTCCAAGATTCTTAAAGGATTTCTCTAGCTAACTTATCTAGTCCAAATTGGTATTTTGATAAAAAGTAACGATACCATACATATATTGTTGATCGTGAATGTGAATGTAAATATATATTACTCTATACTTTGTGAGCCCTAACAATATATGATTACTTATAACTTAGTTTTTAACCGTAACAAGTTGGCTAACCATAACCGGGATGTGCATAGCTTTTAGTTTCTAACCGTAATAGTGGTGTACATTGATCCTCCAGATAAATTAATGCAAACCTAATAGATTACCTAGAAATCAAACCACTGGATTAAAATGCAACTAAAATTACAAAAATGTATGTAACCAGTTTGATTAGTGGAATATTTTCTCAAGACCCGATCCGGTCAAATCAAGTTGAGATTTAATATATTGAATATATATTTTAAGTTTTACTAAAAAAAGCTTTGACCTTACTTTGTTTCTCTCTAAAACTTTCATGAATCCGATCAAATTTACCATAAATTTCTTTATAAACTTTACTACAACCGATTATAAGCTCTTAATTTTTCAGGAACTCTATCACATCGATCTAATCAAATGAATTTTAGTTGATCTAATATGTTAGAGCATAGCTCGGTTGAACCGACCAAGCGTTGGTATGTCAAGTTTGGTTTTCATATTTTAGTGAACCAAAACTCATTTAAAGAGTCGCTTGATTATGTACTAGAGTCAACTTCGTATAGGTTAGCTTGAAAGTATTAGGATATGAGGCATTACAAGTATTGAGAAGACTTAAAGAAGTGAAGAAGTGAAGAAGTAAGGAGCTACAATGACAACATCATCCTTCCACTTGAGGTTAGTAATATTTGACTTGAATTGTTTCATTCCCTAACGTATCTTTCAAGTCGTGCATATTGAAAACATAATTGTGAAGCATGAATGATTATACTCTAGTTAGACGTAGTATTAAGGAATACAATACAAAGTATAACGCTTATCTTTTGAACTTCGTATATAAGACATCGACATAATCGTTTGAATGCTATTGTGATTATGTATGGGTATAAGGTGAAGATTTCATCCTAGGAAACATGTTTTACATTAGTTTAAAGGAAGTAAATTCATGAACTTGTTTCGTGAATCGAAAGGAAAATCGCTAGGCTTATTGGTATTGTGATTCATTGCATATCTTTTGAACTACCAATATGTGTGATTAGTATAACCGCTCATGACTTGCTTATGTTCTTGGTAAAACTATTCACAAGGCCTGACTTTTTTATTGGTATGACTTTTATTAGTGAAACCGATCTTAAGTAATCACCTGAGATGGTATGATCGATTTAGTGTTATTGGTATGACCAACTCTAGGCAAAGGGGAACCGATCCTATGAAGAGGTGCAACCGATCACAAAAGGGGAATCGATCCTTGTAAGAGGTGCAACACGTTTTTAGTAGATGGGGGAACCGATCCTATGAACATGTGCAACAACTTTTTAGTGAAAGGGGAACCGATCCTATGGACATGTGCATCAAATACAACTAGTTACCATAAGTATGTGGGGAACCGATCCTAGTACCTAGTCAACCGAATTTTTGGAAAGATAGTGTGACTATGCACAATACTCACATGGAGGTAGAACCGAAACTTGTTTTGGTAGAACCGTGAAACCCATGATTTGTGATTGAGTGTTCTTAATCAATCACATAGTTCTTGAAAGCCAGATGAACCAATTCTAAACTCGTTTGGAAGTGTGGCAAATCGGTTTCAAGATTGTAAGTATGAAAGAGGACTTACAAAGTAAAGATGTCGACATACTTTGAACATGTGCAGTAACGCTTATCTTTTATTGTTCAAAGATATTCCTTAATAGCTAAAGGAAAATCCCGAATTGAAAAATAAATTGAGAATCTTTTAATTAAGGTTTTTAATTTTATTTTTGAAAAATGAAAATTGGTAATGTGTATTTACTAATTGGATATTTTCTAAGAGATTTGGTCAATGTTTGGACAAAGCATTTCCGGGGAATTATGGAAACCGAATCTGAATATATTGCATATCTTGAGAATATTTTCGGTTTTGGAAATTCCTTGGTGTCCAAACTTCCTTGGTCTATAAATACCGAGTTTACATTTCTAGCAAACTAATCCTCGGAGCCAAAGAAAACTACCTAGTTGTGTCATTCTCGTTGAGTCGCCCTATTAAGAGAGGAAAGTAACCTAATTAGGCGAAATCTCTTACTACGCTCGGTTTAAAGACTTCTTTGGGATTGAGAAGCTCTATTAGTACCGTTGGTGGGAAACTAGATAATTACAATTTATTATTAGTTTTCGATTGATTTGACTGACTAACGGTTGTTGAACTTTGATTGCACCTAGTTTATTTATGCTTGAGAATTTTCTCTTCTGATATAAGATTCACTCAAACTAGATCGAAGTTTCGACGGGGATCTTTAGACTGTTTGTAGATCTAAAGACGTTTGGTGATAATCCATTGTTAACAGACTCCATTCTGTGCGTGATTAATCATAAGAGATTCAAGTTGATTGTGTGCAGGTGCTTATTGAAGATCTAAAAAGATTTGAAGACAAATAAGACTTTGAAGATCTATGATTTGGGTTCATAATCTTTGGTGTGCACAATACTTGTTTCGGTTAAAGAGGATCCAACTATAATAAGTTTATCCTTGTGGTAGATTGGATTGATTAGTTGAGTAGATCGGCATCAATACGTTTCTTTGTGATTCAAAGTATTGATTGCAAAATCTAGACGATTACTTTGGTAGTTGTTAGTAGATAGATCTAAGGACCTGACAAAGGAGTTTATTGAGATAAACGGAAGAGCCTTTTGTAGAACTCACATCACTTGGTTGAAAAGAGTTGATACCAAACAGATTTGTTGTTCCTTTACTGTTTGGAATACGAACCAAAGGAATTGTTCCAAGTACGTGACTTATTACAAGTTGGAGGCGTGGGAATACAAACGGAACTAGGTGAACTATATGTTTAGTTGCTTGGTCTCAACTATACGAAGTTGGTTTGATTTTGTATAGTGGCTTAATCCTGAGAGTATTCAATTCTGGACAAGGTCTCGGGGTTTTTCTGCATTTGCGGTTTCCTCGTTAACAAAATCTTGTTGTGTCTTTTACTTTTCTATTTCCGCAATTATAATTGTTTTTATTATAATTAGAAGTAAAATACACAAACGTTAATTCCTATTTACTTGATAGTAATCCTATTGTGTTTGGTTAAGTCCGAACCTCTTATCAAGTAAACATACTTCGTTGTTGTATTGTCTCGATCTCGTATCCATGGACGATCACACGAAGTGTGAACCGATTAGTTGTATTGTCTCGACTCAGTCCATAGACAATCACTTTCATAGAAATGACTTATAGGTGGAAATTTTTTAGATTGAGGTATATTTGGGTACCCTCGTCTTTTCATAATATATATCAATCTCTTTCAAATTCATCAATAAATTGTACCCAAATACGATGATATAACTTTAACTTGAGTCAATTTACGGATATTTGAATTTTGATACTCCCTCAGTCTTACATATATAGGTGTAACTTTTGATTTTGGTTTATCCACTTAGACATGCGAAACTTTAATTCCAAGATGAATTTATTAACCTATTTCACTCGTGTTTTCTTAACTATTTTCTCGAGAACTCGGACAATATATAAAATGGCGAGAACTCAAAGAATGGCAACAAGAAAAGAAAAAGTCCCAAAACGTTGGATTAACGAATCCTATATTTTATTTAATTTGAATTTAAGAGATCATATTTATTTTTATGTTATTTTCTTTGAAATTTTTCATTTCTTGTTACGTTAAATACTTTTTGGTTCGGCAGTGTCAAATTCAAGTTTATGTTGTTTTCGAATTTTAATACTAAATTCTGAAATATAGTCTTATGTTGTTTTTAGGATTCAAAGAAAAAGAAAAAAACGACTTGACTTTATCGGCGGCAACAATATTGATTTCACGGTGACTTAAATACAATCCATGTTTGGTTTAAATACAAACCACATTTTGCTTCTCACTAATACTTGACTAAATGGCTAAATATAACTCGTGTGTAAATTGTATACAGTAACTCTCTCTCTCTGCTCCATTTCTTTGTCGCCTATTTTTTATTCTATTAACTAAATCGTAGCAAAATACCCCATGCAAACTATGTAAAGAGAAATAATTAATGGGTAATAGGTTGATGAAAGATTGCACTGGCATCACGGAGGATAAAAAATCAACTTAAGAATGCATGTTTGTGTGGGATATTATGGATGACGAGGAATTTTGTTGGTTTATTATGAAAGATGAGTCCACAATGTCAATATTATGATATGATCTCTCGGTTTACCATGATTTTATTCTCAGGATTACCAGTAGCCTCTCTGGTTTAAAGAAAAATCAATTTGATATAAAACCAATCAGTAGTGAAAATAATTTACGCATTTGGCTTCTTTTTTTTTCTTTTTCTTTTTTGAAAAAAACTAAATTGTTTATGAACTCTCTTTACTATTATTTCTTTCAATATTTCTCCTTAATTAGTAATCATGAAACCATCGATTTTTCCTCTCAATATTACTTGCTTGTGTGATCAAAAAAATAAAAAAAATATTACTTGCTTGTGTTTTGCCCGGTTTAATACTATTTGTGCACAATTATATATAATATGGATTATATTTAACCCAAACATGGATTATACTTAGTCACCATTTATTAGTTTTTAGTCGTCAATGTTAATAAGGTCCCTAACTAATAAATCTATCTTTTAAATTTTTCTTTGTGTCAATTTTTTTTCTAATATAACTGAAAAAATGTGTAAGGCACATAAACATCAATTTAAACTAAATGGTAAATATGGAACCTTGGTTATTCATTACTTTAAATTATCGTATTACGTTTCATTATTTTAATGGCCTATTGGCCTATACATGGTGCATAGGTTAACATTTGAAAATTGAAAATACCAGTAGGACTCACAAAGGAGAAAAAAAAAGTTGAAAATTGTTACCACAACCAGCCGTAATTTTCCAACATCACATCAACTCTATGAACTTTGACTCTTAACTGCAAATTCAAGAACTACCATGTTAACACAAAAAAACGAGACTAGAAAAAGAAAATAAACATATGATTGAAGATAAAACAAACACATATAGGAAGGAAGCCCTCGAAGAT
>JAJJWW010018057.1:0-47243 GCA_023531295.1 Papaver armeniacum | reverse complement strand
GTTATATTGTACAAATGAAAATACAAATCTATAATAGCTTTTTCGATTCATTTTCATTCTCTTGTTTTTATATTTTTGGAGTGAATTTTTTTATAAATCGAATATTGTTGATCTCTGAGCGCATTAATTGAGATCAAATGAATTTTAAAGCCGAATATAATTATATTATAATTAGACTTATGTAATTTAGTGTTCGATCGGAGAAAATGAATTGTGTATATAGGGAATTTTGTATTATGCATAATCGTCTTAAGTGAATCCTAAGCAGTTATATCCAATAAAATCTAATGAGAAACAACTATGATTAAAGTAAATGTATTCCAGAGTTCGTTGATGCTGTTAAAAAACCGACTTCAATGATTAAGCATATCCAATGAGAACCAATACACTACACAGTTAGATAAATCAACTTATGTAAATCTCTGAGTATATCCAATTAGATTTAACAAATTACACAGTCAGTTGATTTTCTTTTTTAATCGATTTATATGAATATCTAAGTTATCCAATAACATCGAACGATAAAGTCGAATGAATCTTCACTGAGATTGATTGGTGCTGAATTGAAAATCCAAATTCGTTACTTGAGGTAGTAGATAAACTGGTAATTACATACATAGTCATTTTATCAAGTATCAGATCAGGGGTAAATGGTCATTTTCCTAAAATTCGGACAAAAGGGTCACAAATGACCATTCCGAATTTCCTCAACCCATAAGGAATATTTTTGAAGATGGAGTACAACCCTTGTCGAAAAATGTCAAGTTGAGCCTTGATTTCATCCCTCGTTGTAAAGACAAGCATATCCCCGATTTCGATCCTCGCTACAAAAAAACTTGATTTCAACCCTTATCACTAAAACCACGAGTTCGGCCTAACCTCAATCATAGTTTGCCAAAAAGGCAGCTCGGCCTTAGGCGAGAAGACGCAATTTAACCCTCATGGATCAAAATCAACTCTCACGAAAGAAACTCAACCATTGGTCTACAAGGCAATCGACCATTCTACCCCACGGGCCTCATGAAGACTCTATAACATCCTTTCGAGGTACAATGGTCATATTTGCCCCCATGATATGAATAAATCCCGATTGACTCCTAGAGCATCCCAGGACAAGATACGGCCAGGTCAGGATAAGTATATATTCCATAGGTCTCATTAAGATAGTCTCATAAGGACAAAAGACATTAATAGCCTCGCTTATTGTTATTAACATGTTTAAATATCTAAGCATATCTAGGAAGATCAGACAAGTAACGGGATGGATGTAAATCCCTAAGTATATCCAATGACAACGAAAGAATTAAGTTTGGATGAATCTTTCTTAGAATTGAATTATATAAACTTTTTATGAAAAATTAACAAGATCAAGCATATTGCAAAGCGGATGATGTCTTAAAGCGACTTATGTGACCATAGAGTTGGATGAATCTTTCTTGAGGAAGATAATGAAACTTATGTAAGATCTTTCGGATGTCAAATAAGTTTGGATAGATTACGGAGACGTACATCTAAATCGTTTTTGGTATCAAATTCGGTAAATTCCTAAATAAATCCGAAGTAAGATTAAAGTAATATTTTAGACTTTATGTAATCTTAGAGTCGACAATACTAAAAATGCATTTATGCAAATTTTAAAAAATAAAATTATAAGATGCACTTGAATCATACGAGATGGATGAATCGTCTTCCGAATTAGCTTATGTAGATGTCTAAGCATTCGAGTCGGGCCTAAGGGTGTGCGGGAGGTGCGACGCACATGTCCCTCTCGGCCAATGCCTTTTTCAAATCAGATATTAAGCCCGGTCGTGACATATTTATGATTTATCTCTCACGTGCGTGTTCACTTAAGTCTTCTTTCATTCTTATTTCTTCCTTCCGATCTAAAGGAAAATTTTCTTAAAAATCCCTTAACTTTTCTCAAACAAAACCTAACCAAAGGCAACCCCCACTCTTATCTTATCTTTGATAACAAATCGACTGATAAAACTAATCAATCACTCTAATTCAATGATGTATGCTAAAAATCACACCCTCCTCCCTCCTCTTTCAAGGATTCATTTTCTCGTTGCTATTCGAAATTGTTAGGGAAACTAAGTTTTGTACGTAAAAAGGCTTTGCAATTAAGTTCGCACAGGGCCCTAATATACACAGGATCAACTTTATAAACAATCATACAGACGGATGAATCTGTCTTCGAATTAGCTTATGTAGATGTCTAAGCATGTCCGGTGAAATCAAACAAAATATCATCGGCCAATCCACACAAAAGATATTAACAAGAATCCGTATGTTATTTATTGGGCCAATAGAAATCATAACCTACATAGCACAAGGATTGCCATCTCATAAGGTCATCAACCACACATAATTATGGCAGAGATCACATTTGCACACAAAAGACGATAATTCTACGTACACCGGGAGAGGAAATCCGTGATGTTACCGTGTGAAAGAACAATGGCATGGGACCCACCACTAAAAACCACTCCCTATAAATCTTTGTGGTGGGGTCCTCGGGCTGTGAGACGCGATGATTTTCACGGTTCCTAGCCCCGGTATGTGTAGCATCACTCCACAAAAGATATCAAGGCAGATCCGTATGATATCACTTTAGCCAATAGTAAAAAACAAAATATGCCACACGGATTGCCATCTTTACCGTCCAATGTAAATTTTCAGCAGGGAGATCCGTGTCACTATAACCAATAGAATACCACACGGATTACAATCTTATCCGTCCAATGTATATTTGCCGCCACAATTTCGTTAGGCGCCAAATTTTCGGTCAAAGAAACATGGCGGTAAGTTTTGGCTCCTAATTTGAATGTCCCGCCAAAATAATTTGAGGCATTGACAAATGCCGGCAATTTTTAGCACCCTAATTTCTGAGTATTTTGACTGGGAATCCAAAATCGAAACCGAAAAGTTCTTGACACACTCCTATTTGTACTATCTCGCCGACCCTCTCTATCCAAAACTTTTACTTCACTTATACGAACGACTTCAAATCTCTCTCTCTGCTGAAGAACCTTGTTGCAGTTGATGCTATGGTGATTGGTGAAAAAAAGAAGTAGGGTTTCCACTTGATGGAGAAGAAACGCAACGCCGAGAAATTTTGTTGGAGAAGTTATTAGAGAATTTAGTTTCTCTACAGACAGTTAAGTTCGAAATCAATTTAAGTTTCTGTCATTGCAAATCTCTATTTACATATACTTTTAACCTGTTTGACAAAATTACTCTATGAATTTTCTTCCAGATTCGGTTAAGTTGATATATGATGAATTCCATTTGTGTTTCAGACGGAGGTTGGATTTCTATGAGATCATTTGAAAGAGGGTTAAAAGATGAACTGGAGAATTTTGTGAGGTATTAATTGCAATCTTGCGTCATGATTTAGCTAACTAATGTGGGGATGGGTTCCTAACTTTTTTGTGTGTGTTGCTGCGTATAATCTTTACATATATTATGCACATTACATCAATTTTTTACTCATTATTCCTCCTTCTATGGTGATTTTATGGAAACGAGTCAAAAGTAGTGTGCCTTGATTTCTTTAATGGGGTTTTGATGTTATATGTTGGATTTCTGATTTGTAGTTTGTTTGTTTCTACAGGGAGTATTGACATACAAGGAGCTTGATGAAAGGATGAGGCGCTCGAAATTGCAGGACAATTAGTGGAATGGTTGAGATGATCATTACAACTTTGATTTCGATTTCAACAATGTTTTTCTTCAAACAAACTCATTTCGACGTTGTAATGAGCATTTCAACCATTCGACTATTGAGATAAAAGAACCAAGCTCCAAGCGCAGGTTAATACAACTTATATGATAGGAACAAGGTCAGCTTTTGATTTACATTTGATGCGTTTTCTTCAATCAATTGTTGATCAATTTTGTACTATTCGATTGTTACATGGTTGCATCAAAGAGTTACGTAGTTGTATCAATTTGCTAATGGGATGTCATTCTTTTTCAATTTGGTGGAGTCTCTGTGGACTGTGGTTGTATTAACTAAGTTCATCATCATTTTAATCCCTAGATTTGCTTTTAGAAGATGTAGGAATAAACTAATGTGATATCATCATAAAAATTCCCAAGTCGGAGAACCTACCGTTGATGGACAATTAATCGGCTTTTCCTTCTTTGAGGTGAAATTAGTTGACATTTGACCGGGTACATCTAATTTATTGTTAGAAATGAAATTGAGGTGTTAAAAAGGCTAAATGGGTATGGAAATTTGTGGGACTCACTTAATTTACTCACCAATCACTCAACTGGAGTTTATAAAATGAGATTTTTTATTGCTCTCTTAAAACTACAGGGTCGTATCTGAGACCATTACTTCTTACAAAGACACTTACTCTCACAAATATGTGATATCATCTACATATTTTTCTTTGTAGGTCAGGTGCGTAAAATATGATTTAGCTAAGAGAGCCTTTTCCAGGGATAGATCAGGTGCGTAAAATATCTTCTCAACTGTTCTCGTATGCTGCTGAATTCCCCACTTACCATGTGTTAGTAGTTTAGGTAGTTGCAAACTGCAATCCATTAAGTTTTCATTTGCGAGTTGTTTGACATGGAAAGATCTAATACCCACTACTAGAAATACTAGATAATAATTTTAAACATCACATGTTCTTGCAAATGTACTGAAGAAGGAATTTGGTCAATGGCCAGTTTCTTGATAAAATGTTAGCCATCCTCTCTCGACACGGATGTTGTAATTTTACATTTGAAGTCATGGGTCATCCAAAGAGCCCGATACTTATCACTATGCATGTATTGTCGGTTAACCGGTATTCTTGTTTCTTGTGTCCATCGAATATCTTTGATGGTTAAATAAGTGCATTGTTGATTGTTGTACCACATATCCTAGCATTGAGAAGTAGATTATGGCACGATGAGGCAACTCCTAGGTAATGGAAATTGCTTAAATGTTGATGTTGCTCCCCCTTTAATCGTAGATTGCAAGGATAAGACAAAAGAAAAGGATACAAGGATCAATTTCTCTGGAACATTAAGCTTTCCACGGATGATTAGGAAAACCCAAAGGAGATGGAGTTACTGGTCATATGAAGATCCATCTGGCCGCACATCTGTTGGAGGGTTATACAAGCAGTGAGTTTTCTCAGGGAAATATTCAATTGATTTGTGTGCATATACCAAAATCTTGTTTATTAAAAATGAACCAATTTTCACTTATATTTAGCTGGAATAGGGTTAACGGGGAAAATCTTCTAGTGATATCCGTTTAAAGGAGGTAGGGGCTCGAGTTTTGTTTCTTCTTTCTTACGGCTTATTTTTGTTATTTGAACCACCATGTAAGAAAAGTGGAAATGGAGTAGAAATTCATGATCTATTTCTTTGTATAATGCTTTTAGATAATGCGTACTTGTCCACTAGCATGTTAATGATGAATAAGATTAGGTTCTTTGGCCAAGGTTAATATATTGTTCCCCATGGATTTTACATTCTTCACTTTGGCTTGCTATTATGTTCAACATGTTTTGATTTTTCTTCTAATGTTCATATATCTTAGATGTACGAGGACTCCACGAATACCAGATGGTCAATGGGAAACTTGCAAATCCACGAAATCATGAGTTGTCCTTGTATTGATTGTAAGAATCTTGTTGTGCGAATTCACAGGAACAAAGTGTTTTGTCACTTTTAGCGGATGGATCCTACTTGCATTTATTTTTTTATACGGGGAGCGGCTAGCTAGGCTGCTAGCACTTCTAATTATATTCACCAAGAGAGAGCAAGCACCTAGTGTATATCGTGGATATTTCATGTTGAAGATGATGCTCTTGTTGATCGGAGTTCATGAAATTAGAGATCGGGCCATGGGGGTTGGCAAGGGGTGGAAGATACCTACACCCGTTATTCCCGGGTTATCTGTGCACACAGTTCACTATCACTATTGAATTATGTAAGCACAAGACAGTAAGTGGTTCATTATGAAAAGCTTTTGATGAACGTCTTTCTAAGGCAAATTGTTGGATGTTAACATTCTCTTAGGTCTGAGATTTCTTAATTTGAAGTCGTGTTATTGATAACACCCTTTTTACATCTTTTACATCTGTATGAACTCATTGTTAAGGTACTTTATTATATTATTCAAGTTAGCGCTAGTTGAGATTCTTATCTATTTGACTTTAAGTATTCATTTTAATTGTGCATTTGTGATAGCAATTTTCACTTCTCCCACGTCATGGAAAAATGATCTCATATTGTTAAAAAGACTGCACAAAGCTTACAAATCTGGAACATTATTGAGGATAGTTGATGACTTAGACTTCCACCTGCAATGCCGGAGTTCAAATCACCACATAATCTACTTGGTTTTGTGTTTTTTGACTAATGGAAAACGATAGTTGCGATTAAACATTCTTGGGAGTATTTAGGAACTAGCAATTCTAAGCGGTTTCCTTGCATAGTTTAAAGCATTAGGCTACAAGTGTATTTTATGTAGTTGGCTTACATTTGTTGCTAATTTTTTTGAAAACTAACAAAAGGGGTTGCCATTAACATGATGCGGGGGTATACAGAACTAAGAAAGGGCCTTTGCCTAGTTCTAAGCATTAGGCTACTAGCGTATCTCATGTTGTTGGCATATGTTTGTTGCTAAAGAGTTGAAACTAATAAAACAAGAGTTCTTTATCAACTTGTTGGCCGGGTGTATAAAGGAACTACTAGTTGCCTTAGACTAGTTCCGAAATCCTTAGGCAACTAATTTTTTTGGGCGATTCTTAGGATTTTAGTGGCCTTTTCTCGGGTTTTTTTGTGAGTGACGGTATATCCTGGGTTTTCAAAGTCACACCAAGAAAACCCTTGCAAGGCTAACCTGGAAAAATTTAGGGTAAAAACGGAGGATGAAATAAACACAAAAGAAATTGTTGTACTCAAAAAGCTTTCAAGGCTCATACGATTTCTTTTAGGCGATTTATTTCTACCCTTCCAATATCAATTGGCGATTACAACAGGTATGCGAAATAATGCCTTGAGATACAATGAAAGCCTACACGAGAGAAATTGGATTCAAGGTTTGCACCCTTGACCCAATCAAGAACACACTGAAAAATTACGATGATGCTTTAGAAAGAGAAAACAGTTGAATTCATTGTGAAGAATGGGAGAATGCCTTCACTATTTATAGGGATATTCATGCATATTGGAGATGCCTCTTCACTTCCAAAAAGACACATAAGGTGTCTGTTAGGGAATGGTTGCCTTTTGAACCATCACACCTATTAAAAGTGTCTCTTCGTCTCCAACTAACATCCATTGTGTTTATCCAACACGTAATACTTCCCCATCATAGCGGCAAACCAAAACATAAAACCATTTTTATTTTCTAAGATATTGAAAATATCGACATTTTTTGGCTTAACTTTCATTTAGACATTGATACACAACTTAAGCCGTTTGGTTAGTGGCCCTACATAAGAGATTAAAAAGCATGCGATAATTAATGTATTACAGTTTTGCAGGGTTTTCATCATTTGATTAAACTGGGGGCGGTTAGCTAGATGTCCTTTTTGACGCATTACGCACTGCGAAAATGACTAGCAATCATAGAGTGATGGAATGAGCAAAAGTTGCTTTATAAAAATAAGTGGTGGCTTTTGTAGAAAGGATAGAGAGACGAGATCGGTTGCACATGTAAAACCTTCAAAAGCTTTGTACCTTTGTTTTGGGTGACAAAATTCTCTCTCACCTTCTCTCTCATCCTAAACCTTTATGGGATTCGAACCTAATTAGCAATTCGGGATACGAAGAGTAGTTATACGGATACGAAGAGTAGTTATACGTACGGGAATTATAAATCAATCATGCAAAGGTAGTCAATATCGGTTGTATAGGCCGATATTAAAGGTTTTATAGGATATAGGAAAAATCTTTTACGATATTGAAAATATCGGCGATAATCTGAAGGAGAAACGATAAACGCCGCGTATCATCTGTATGGACCGATATATCGGTTTCACTTGTACAACGATAATATAGAGTTTCACTTGTACACTCGATATATATCACTAATGTATTTTGTCTTTTGATTATGATTTCTTGAACTTTTAGTTCAAGAAAGTAACCCACTAATTTTGGTAACTTCATATATGATTATGGTGGATGTAATTAAAGTAAATGTGATGTTGATGGGCTATGACATTCAATGTTTGGTTTCGTTGTTGATAGTATAAGGCTCTAATCAACCACCTTTTATTTTGTAAGGTTGAAGTATGTTTACTACCATTATTCTTTTCTATTATGGTTATATCAATATATTTTTTTTTGTTTGATAAGTAATAAATATTAAAAAAATCCTAATAATGTATCACCTATAAAAACAGATAATATCATTTGTATAGGTGTATAGGACCCGACCGATACGATACCGATACATGATATTAACTACCTTGATCATGCATCAATCACAGAAGCAATTGCATAATTTATAAATGAAAAATATATATAAAAAATGTCCAATGTCCGATTACAGTTCTGAGAATCGTTCTTTTCCTAATTACAACTCCATTCAATCAATTAAAACTGTAGAATAAGATTAAACTTCAATAAAATTGGAAAAAATAAAATTAAAAAATTGGTCATGGGTGTATCTTTCTTGCAAACAATATTTTCAGTGATCTGTCCAAAATGAAAATTATAGAACTATTAAAATCAAAACAAAAAATTGAAACAAGAATTTAAATGTAAAGCGAGCTAATACAAAAACGAGTTTACAAAAATTCAAGCAATAACAAAATAATAAACCTCATTTTTCTTGTGATATAGAATAAGAGGAGAAGAAGAGACAAAGTAAAGGGAGAAAAGAAGAGATTCTTATTCCTTAAGTGTATAGAATCTGATGTTTAAGCCTCTATTTATATAGATAGAAGACTTGGTGTCAAGATATGTAAACCCTAAACTTAGACACAAAAGGGCATCTTAGTAAATAAACAATGGTTTATAACACTCCCCACATGACCACTGTGTGGCTAAGTCATTACAACATACCGGGAAAACTCAAAAGAGAGAAACACAAATTGCTTAAGCATGTAAAGACTCAAATAGTGTTGGACACGCATATGTTTGCCTCGTTAAAACCTTGACAAGGAAAACCCGGTGGGACAAAACCTTTGACGAAGGGGAAAAGAGTACAACTCGATAAGTCCAAGTAAATGCACCTTTGATGATGAAATCGCTCCCACGATGAGTACTTCGGTTAAATCTTGGCTTGCAAATCTCTCGAGTCGTGACTTCCCAATTTGATGAGCAGTTTCTTGAATTCGAAGATTCTTCTTCTTTCGTCAACAAATTGCTACTTGATGAAGTCTTCTTTTGTGTTAGTCTTCTAGTAGTAGTTTCTCGAGTCTCTATGCTTCTTTAAAAACATTGACGACTTGTGTCTTGGGTTGCTAGATTCTGGGATGATTTGCGGGAAATAGTTGATGTAGGTTCTTCATAAAGTGCCAAGATACCTTATCATACGGAACAAAAATCGTATTTGTGAGAAGGAAATCCAAATTCTTAGGAGATGATTAAGTTGATTTGGTTTAATCAAATGTGGGCATCCACTAAACAACCAAAATTGATACGACTCCCCCTTGGATGACCATCATGTTGGATTAAATTGCCTCACTAAAACCTTGCCAATAAAAACCCAATAGGGAAAATTTTGAATGAAGGAAAAAAGAGCACAATATCAACATTTTAAATGAAAATCAAATGTCAACAAGAAGTTGCCTCGTTAAAACCTTGTCAAGAAAACCACATGGGACAAAACCTGAACGAAGGAAAAAGAGTACAACTTTTGACGTAAATATGGATGCTAACTCAACTATATGAGTATTATTAAAAGCACCAAAATCATAACTATAGTCTACATTATAGACAAGTTTTAAGCAAGCATAATATTTTAACTGCTTGATTTAAGAAAAATAATATTTATCTTTGTGAAGCATGGATTTTGTGTTTTTAAGGACCTCTCAAGAGACCTATGACGTTGAAGTCATCAACTAATTAACTGGTTTTTGGTTTTGCACCAAATTTCTAAAAAATACATAAAGGATTGTTAAACCTTATGTAAAGCAAATAAGGTGGTTGCCTAAATATAATTTGAATCCTCCAAGGATTACAAATTCAAAATGTTCTCCGACCATATATGAGTCCTTGAAGGACTACCATGCAAAATGTGTCTTATAAGAAGAACAATTCTGAACCAATCCTAGGGTGCGAGGCAAAAGAAAAACCCTCAAATCGTTTTTACAACGAATATATTTTCTCTTATAACACATTATGACTACATCAACTTTGTAACTAATAGGTTTGGCAATTTTAAGGTGTCAAGTCTTGGATCCAAAATTGCGTTAACCGAGAAATTAATCCAACCTAATTGGATTGTATTCCAACCAATCACGTATGTCGATATTCCTCTGCAGAGGGGTTAACAACCACCATCATTAATTATTTCAGTAGCTACTGTAAATGAATATTCGACATTATTAACTACTACGATCCTACACAATTCTCAACTGTATGCATATCTTGAAAAATTCACATAATTGTTGGTACCATCGCCCACGGCATTATAATCTCCTATCTTCCGGTGAGGAGATATGAATCTTGAGAATGTGGATCTTGTTTTGATAGACTCAATTGGAGCACTATCTGCGGACCTCTTATAAAATGCTACAAAGTTCATAGATGTGACTGGATTTGCCTTTCCAAGAGGCATAAGCTTATTAAAAGCATAATGAAATTTTTTTCGCGCCTTATTTAAGATGGCAGCCTTTTTCAATTTGATCATGATGGGAGAGAAATTTATATAACGTTTAAGTTAATGAGCACCAACATATGGTATTGTATATTCTCCCCCTGATTATGGCGGAAATATTTTCATCTCAAATACGAAAATAAGTTTCGTAAAGTATTATCCGATTAGTTCGAGACATATACTTGTAATAACATCTGGATTTCAACAATACCGGTTGGAAGGTAGATAATGACTTTAAAGACAAAAAAATTATCCTAAAAAAATTGTGATCTACACTACTTGACATACAAATATAACATCAACCATGGATTTTAATGGTTATAGGAAAAATATGCAAATAAAATCTCCAATAATTTTGTGACATATAGGGCCGATGAGATAAATATTGAGAATAAATTTATGGACACATTCTCTTATCAAAGAAAATTATATTAAGATCGATATAGTCACATAAGGACTAATTATATGGCTTTACAAGTAGGAATGCGCACCACTTTGATCTTTAGTGTCCAATCCAACAAAAAGCGGAACAACTTCAAATTTTGGAGAATTATAAAGGAAGAGAATTAAAAATTGATAAATATCCCTAAGGAATGCGGCAATTCTCCATCTCATTGATGTTTGCAATAGTGAATACGACAACGACATCTCATGCTTTTTTGGGATTTCTGAGAGAAACCATTTTCAATTGACTTATATGATTCTTTTAAGAAAAATAAAGAAATCATTGTCGGTATCGACTTTGAAAAAAATTCATTTTATGTCGAAGATGGTTTCTTGTAGATATATAGAAAACCGTATATAATTAAATCACATGATCATTATGCAAGGACAAGGATACCAAAGTTAATTGGCGGAGGTTTTTCAACCATGCATGTGATTAAATACCGTTAAGGTAACTAAATCGCGATGACACCAATTTATGGTGATTCTGAGTTTCATGAAAGAAATAAAACTATAGACCATCTTTCGATGGATTTTATTTTCTGTCTCTATTAGAAAAAATAACGGCACAAAGAAAATAAAAGCAAGAGGATATAATATGTGTAGTACTAAAAAGAATCAACAACACACTTACACCTGCTTGTAAAGAGAATGTTTTGGGTATAGTGTGCTCACAAAAACGATACTAGCCAATATTAAGAGCGTCAAACATGTCCTTGGAGTAAAGAACGTGAATGGTGGTAGAGCACGACCAACGGTAGTGCATGGAACATATGAGACAGTCTAAGACAGAAAGTTAAGTGCAGTAGTGCATGATTTCCCTTATGAGTCATATAAGACGTAAAGAAAAGATAAAACCTAAAACTCAACTAACCATGATTACGTGTGTTGTGAATAAAGGACCGTATACATGCAAGAAAACTAGGAAAACATGATCGTGAATAATGAAGCAATTCGATGTCACCAAAGTATCCGGTTTGTAATCCTTTACGCGTCCATTATACTATCAATATTTGATAGACAATAGATGATAAAAAAAAATTGAGAAAAATATGTACTAATGTACTTTTGATTAGATTATAACAAAATCAAATCAATTGAGTACGTAAGTAGAAACCCAATATGAAAAAATAAAATAAATCAAGATCAAAGCTATTAGTTCTTATGAGAATAATGATAATAAAAAAAAAACGCCTAATTGGTAGAGCGACGTGCGTGATAACGTCTTGTGATATAGAATAAGAGGAGAAGAAGAGACAAAGTAAAGGGAGAAAAGAAGAGATTCTTATTCCTTAAGTGTATAGAATACAATGTTTAAGCCTCTATTTATATAGATAGAAGACTTGGTGTCCAAGATATGTAAACCCTAAACTTAGACACAAAGGGCATCTTAGTAAATAAACAATGGTTTATAACAATTTTTCATATTACTTTTCTTAATTTTGTTCATAACATAATTAAAAAGAAAAATAAATTTAACATAATTTTCATTATATAAAAATTAAATTCTAATTTTGTTATACATGGATATGTAATATATTTTTATACTAAAATATTACCAACCACTATTTATGACGATGAGAGAATAATTTTGGCTATCCAAAATTACAAAACTGAAGTTTTGTAACTTCCATGATATTGTTTCCTAAACTAGAATATTTTTCCCCTAATTATGTTTTCTTTTCTAGAAATTCCGGGCTTGATTCCCTTTACAGGAAGCACCCGAATATATTTTACTTTTTAATGTTACATTACAAGAGAATAACAATAGAAATTAATTAAGAATATATTATATTTTTGACTATACAAAGATGCACGTCTTTTATTTAGGAGAGTTTAATAACAATTTTTAGGGTTCAGGATCGTGTGTGACCTCTTTGAGTGTCTCTTCTGTCCCCCACTAAAAACGTAGCCACTGTCCTAGGAAGTTTACCTTAAATATAATTAGATACTATAGTTGGAAATTTGAGATAATTAAGGAGAAAAATATAAACAGTTAGAGCATCTCCAACGGAGGTTAGAATATATTTTTTTTGAATGACATGTAGGGATTTTAGACCCCCATTAGGGTTAGTATAAAAGCATCTCAATAGTTAGGTCCTACAAACTAGGAGGATCATATACTAAATACGAAGGTGTTAAAGAAATTCTTAACTACACCTTCAGGATGACCTTAAATAATTCCATGTCATCAATTTTATTTTAAAAGAATAATTTTTAATATGGAATCAAGCTAAATACTATTTTTTTAATGTTTATCTAAATCTAAAATGCATTGTATAACCTTAACTACTGGAGATGAGTTTTAATATAAAGAGTCTTATTAAGATCCGAGGATAAAATCTAAAATAAATGGGGTTTAACAATGACATCCACATGTAGGATTTTTTTGACCTATTGTTGGAGGTGCTCTTAATATTTACCATATTGCTAATGCCTTTCTCTACCTAACCTAGTGACAAACCATAAGATCCGTTCCATTCCTATTTTTTTTTTAAATCTTTGTGACACGGATGTTTTGGTGAATTAATGAAACCTAAATAGTTAAATTTTACTAGTATATTGTTTTGCAAAGACAAAGAAAACAAATTCACTTTTGAACTTAAGTAGCTGTTAGTCTCTTGTTCTTTCTTACTTGTTAGTCGTCATTCTCAGAATTGCTTGTAGAACTTAAAATATCTTCCATACCCATTTTAGCTGAAAGGACAAGCTTTTTTTTTTTTTGGTTTGTGTAGTACATCTATAAATACAATGGTTGCACTGGTCAATCCTTTAGAACATGTTCATTGGAACCAGCCTAATACAACTTATTAATCCTGCTATTATAAATATTAATGGAATCATCTCCAGTTTTGTGATTCACCAAATTTTTTAGCAATTAAACAATTGTATTAACCAATGGTTGCACTGGTTAATCCTTCGGTCTTAACATGTTTTTTTTGTGTGTGTGATACATGAGGGCCAAAGGCCCAAAGTGTAGAACGAAATGTTTCACCAAATTTTTCATGCTTCAAAAAAAAAAAAAAAATGCTTTATCTGGTTTGTAAATAGGCTCGGGGTGGAGATACTAACGAAATGGCAAGTCTTAAATGGTTTTAAATTGTTTTCCTTTATTTGCTCAATCTCCAACTGTATATAGATTTTTTTATTTAAGATAGATTGTCATTGACATGTGGCTACGTTTTTAGTGGTGGGACTGGAAGGGACACCAAAAGAGGTCACATGGATCCCAAGCCATTTTTAGATATCACGTTCCAAAAGAAAAATAGTTAGTACTATATTTTTTCTACACTAATTTTTACAAAAATATATATACATTCCAAAATCCACAAGATTTTTTCCTTCATAGTAATATTACATTCCAAGATTTCCAAATTATCGCATTTTTTTTTTATTTTGGAAATTTCTAGCTTGGTTGCTCCTGTATGAAGCACTCTGCCAACCCGAAATCCCAAAGTTTTGGTGTTCTTTTTTCTTGCTGGGGTTTTGTTGTGTTCGTTTTTAGGGTTTTGTTTTCTAAAAAAAATCACTTTTTGTTTTGCATGAAGCTCTCATCAAGGTGATTGTCCCTATATGCTTCAAATATGTTATGTCATGGAAATCAAACTCCGGGTTCTTGTTTTAGACATTAATACGTTGATTGTCCTTATATGCTTCAAATATGTTATGGAAATATGAAATTCAGAACTACTTTAGATTTCGTTTGGTTAATGGTTATTAGTGAACAGACTCATTCTTGAAACTACAAAACCTTTGTATTTGAATTTCTTGGCAGTAACATTTTGCTCTTTTTTGTATGCTTTGTTGTTTGTCACAACCATCCGTTTTCTTATGTTCTGCTTTTCTTACGTTAATAATTGGAACATTTTTGCTCGGTGGGGAGTAAGGCGGGTGGCTACGCCGGGGGGCGGGGGCGGGCCTATGCCTAAAAAAAAAAAGTCGCCACAAGTTCTCTCTATAACTTGGTTTGTTGAACTAAGTCCATTTGATAGTTGATCTTGAAGATATTTCTAGGCAATCACATGTCATGGCGTTACATTATATATATGTCATGTCATCCGCTATACGTTAATTTCCACTTAACGTTTAAGAAATATGTCTATGGTCTATGTGGGTGAACACCAAGTAGTATCTCATTTTTTTATTTTCAGGTGGATTTTCTTGAGGGTAATTGGGTCATTTGATAGTGCAACTTAGGGGTTCAAAATGACCATCCAATGGTATTTGTTAACAATCTAGGAGTATTTTTGGGTACGGGCCCAATGCCGTACTACAATAGATTAAACTATTCACGTTACATGAATGATGTACGGGTTAGTGTAAAATCAGGCAATCGGCTGTGATTAATGGATCAAATTGAAATGACGAATAAAATGAAATTATGTTCATAACGTAACTTTAGAAGTTAGTATGATTTCCTTTTTTCCGTTTTCTCGCATGTGTAATAAGCATTACCTAAATAAACTTTTCGGTGGGGTAAAATAAACAAAGTAGTTTGCACATATAAATAATTCTATTCATGATGTACCATGTACAGTTAGACTTAGGATGAGAAAAAAAACAAATTCACATCTGAGCGGAGCCTCATCTAGAATTTGGATGTAAGTGGCCATGTAGTAGATATATTAAAAATAATTCAAATAATCATAAGTACATAAGTACACTAAAAGTAGAGGGAAAAAAAGAGTTTAGACTAGAGAGAGTCTAAATCCAAAGCTAAAGTACACTTAAAGATGTATCAATGCCAAACTATGATGATATATCTCTAAACGTGTAGAACTATCAAATTGACGAGAGTCAAAGTGGCGGCATGACATATTTTGATCCTATAAAGCCGAACGCACATTTTATACAAGAGAAATTGATAATCGATTTCATCCATCATAATCATAACAAACCACGATACAAGATGATTTGCGGGAGGAACTACACATCACACATATCTGCAATTTAGAGGGGTAAGATGGGTAGAAGAAGAAGTCCATCTAATCTAGGGAAGGAGGGGCCGGTGGTTCCAAAAGTTTAGACCAAGATTGAGTTACTTGTGAAAAGTCGACATTTTAAAACTCTAGCTTTATAGCAAGGATACAACCATCATCTTTACTAGGGTGTCTCTACCTAACTACTGGTCATCCTTGGGAGTGAAATCTAGTGAGTATAATTTAATCATTCTTTGACCGCAAAGAGATATATAAGAAATCAAAGCAAAGTATGAACCCAAAGATCACCATACCAATTTTGTTATTACACAATAATATGAGAACCCTGATATCGAGATATGTCACACACTCAATCGGTTTTGTTTGGAATATCTTGAAACTTTTTTCCGGAAGCTATGAACAAAAGTTTAATCTACTATTATGGGTCAAAGAACTTAATAATGGAACAACAAAAGAGAGTAACATTTGAACAACATATCATTGAGGACATAACCAAATGTGTGGATTCCAATATTTGATAACCAACAATTATGTACTAGTGATTTATATAGTAGTCGAGACGTATTCAATGGTACGAACACAAACAATTTTTTTTTTTTTACCGGATATCCATCGGCTATAAAAAAATAAAAAAAACAATAAAACCCTATGAAAATGGTTCGATCATTTTGTAATCACCCTCTTATCATCCTTACCTTGAAACTACGTAAATGCTTTGGTACAAGGTTACACATAAATCGTCTTCTTTTTCACAATATTGTAACCGATTATTTTTTAATGCGTCCTATCAGTCTTTACTTTGTTTCCGCTTGGCAACATTTGTACAAGAAAGTAATAGAATTGAAATAAAATATCAGTCTCACAGCATAAGACACTTGAATCATTTGAACATGGTAAGCTATGTTGGTAAGCTATATAGTCCGAAGCTTTAATGTACATTTTCCTAAAAAGGTAAAACGACAAGTAGGGAGGCCTTGTGCACAATTAGTCTTGTCATCATCAGCTATTTATTTTATATTTTTGGTAAAAAAGTTAAAATCGTATAAAATAGAAAATGTAACAAGGTCAAAAGGCCCCCCATTTTGAGTATACAAGAAATTATATATTGTTTATTAACACCTTCATGTGAGTTGTGAGTTCTCTTAAGGATCTTCCCCAGAACCACTTTTCTTCACTACCCCATTAATTAATCAAAGCTTTAACTTCATTAATGATCACTCCTTCTGCTCTGGAAATTTTGTTGGCCTTTACCTTCCTATTTCTTTCTTCCCACAGTGCTCTTACAATGGTGAAAATTAGGAGATGCCCGATTTTTCTATCCCCTGTTTCTACCTCTTCTAAATTTCCAATCTTGCATTTGATTCTCAATTGACCCAACTTGCACCCATTTGACATTAAAACCTCCCAAGAAATAATTCCAAACTTTGTATGAAAAATTATAGTGAAGCGGCAAGATGAGACACGGATTCTTGGACCATATTGGGTATAAGGAGGATTGATATTCTGTATTGTTTGTACCCAAAATAATTCTAGGAATCTAAACACGATGATACGATGATAATGATGTCAATTAGGGTAGAAAACATATACAAAATAAAGAGCGAGAGAAAAGAGATTTAATGTGGTTCGGCAAGTGTTTCCTACATCCACGGAGGAACGAAGATATATTTTATTAATTGTATGATACATAGTTTTATCCGGGTTAGCTAACCTAAAATTCCATATCCCTTTAGGGTTTAAGATACATGTATTTATATTGTTTATGTAACCCTAATTCTGATATATACTTGATGTGTAAGCAACTTGGGCAACAAGACTTCTGGAAACTTCTGGAATCTTCTGTCACGGGCCGGCTAGACGGACTTGATTACGGGCCCTATGTGTATAAAATACACGGTACAAACATGTATATCGCAACCTCTTCTGACAAGATTATCGAAAGTAGGTATTGCATTTCGTGCAGACATCCAGAGAAATTTTTTTATCTTTGCAGGGACATATTTCACCCATACGCACACCAACTCAGACATTAGCTTATTGATTTTTATTTGTGGGAAGAGTATCATTTTGTCAAGCTGATATTATTTATAATAAGGGTTCAATATTCATATTCTTTATGATTAGCAGGGCTGGCCCTGACCAGAAGCATCCGAAGCAGTACTACGAGTAGCAAATGTTCAAGGGCATAAAAAAAATTATTTTCCCCGTTTCAGTTCAAAAAGTTAATGTAAATCGGGGATTATTAACACATAACAAGGGAAACAAAAGAAAAAGAAGAAAATCTCCTGTAGAGAGGGTTATGGAGAGAATACTCCCTTAATTGACTATTAAATTGATTTGAATGTTTTATTAGGTAATATGTGACACGTACACACATTAAGGAATAAAATATATGTACCAGTTATAGTTGTTTTTGCAGAAAGAAGCTTTTCCAAATTAAAATTAATCAAAACATATGATAGCCATTGAAAAAGAAATAGCTAAATTACTTGATTATAAGCCTATTGTTAGAGACTTTGCTTCGGAAAATGCCCGAAGCGTAGTTTTTACGCCTAATTAGTAAACTTTATTTTTGTTCTTAGTTCATCTCTTTATTATATTACGCTTATAATCATGGTGTTAAGGAAATGATCTAACAATATTTTTATCTTTTTTGTATATAGGGGCATCATTTTGTAGATTTACTTGGGGGCATCAATATATCAGGGACGCTCCTGATAATAAGCGTCCAACATTTTGTATGCAAGAAACAGACCCGTGCATCGCACGGGTGGGAAACTAGTCCATATAATCTGCATACCAGATACGAAGTTTTATTTATTTGGTCATATGAATCAGATTCGGTCAGTTCGGATATATTCGTGAATAATTTGTCGAATTAGTAACTAGGATCCAAAATTGTGACCTAACTAGGGCTGAACATATGAATCACCAAAACTGCACAAAAGGTGAGGAAAAAAAAACAATTGTTTGTTGATGATCTCAATAAAAAATATCTTTTTCAACCTACAACACCACAAAGAGGGAGCATGCCTACTAAAACCTATTTACCACAACATTCCGTTGTAATAAATACTTTTATAGGTGATCCCTTTAAAAGAAATATTTGTAGATTTCCCGGTAAAGCAACAAAGACTTGATCTTCCATATAAGATTGTCTTGCAAATATTCCTTACCTTGAAAGATGCAAAAGTTTCTTTGTCTCCACACATCCCAGAAAAAAGAGAAAGGTAAAAGTTTCCGTAATAACAAATCATTCTCGGTAATCCCTTGCATCCAATAGCCTATGAAAAGATCAGTGATATTATAGTTTGACCCTTCGGTCTTCTTTGAACAATTTTCTGACCCATTTGGTTAGATCTCTATATATATGGTAGTTGTAGGTCTCATTTTTCAGAACAAATAGACTCTAAGGCTTCTCTCCTTTGTTGTGTATCATGTTGATTAAATTAATGACCATGGGAGATTTTTGTCGGAGAACAGATTCTTGATAATTTGATGCTTTCTCTTGCCCGCCACTACGTGCACATAATTGTTGTCTTCTGCATCTCTGATATCCCAGCAATCTGGGAAATTTTCCAGAACCTTTTGGATAAGATCGACATAATGTAGGGCGTCATCTCCGGTAGTTGCACAATGGAGGACGGTCTTTCCCTCCCTATCTCTCTGGTAAGCAAAAGATTCATATTTCAACAAAGCATCCGCGAACTCTGTCGGTTTGTTGTGTAGAGAAACATATTGTAGGGCAGTTTTGTGTTCGCCATCTACACTATTTATAAGTGGTGGTATGGCTTTTAAAAGTTCCATTACTATATTGTCATGAGACTTTTGGTGAAGTAATGTGGCGTGCAATACCGTCATTTCGCCAGGGGCCTCAATCGACATATATCGAAACCTTAAGATATTTTTAAGCCCTTTGCTCTGATTCACCTAGGCGGTTGGCCTCCATTTTTAGGATATTTTTAAGGTATTTCATATCCCCGAACCAGAAATCACATAATAGTAGTAAGGGCCTTTTATACTCATGGCCGGTAACTTCGGGTCCCCAACATTCATTCTTTTAAATCCCTCTGCTCTGATTCATCTAGGCGGTTGGACTCCATTTGTCACGGCAAGGAAAAGTGGAGTCTTACCATATGAATTAGTATTAAAAATACATTCTGGGTGTTTATCAATTATAATTTCGGCTGCCTGGGTTGAGCCATGTTGAGCGGCTTCACAAAGAGTTTTAGAATACGGGCATCCAACTCAAAACCAATTGGCAATGAGTGGAGAGGCCCTAATAGATTATAAACCGCATGATCTTAAATAACACAACCATGTGGGACTAATAATCTCAACACGCCCCCTCAAGTGTAGCCTCGGCGGGTCTTACAAACACGTGGACAATTAAATCGGGTGATGCGAGTAAAGGTGCGGTCAACCGGCTCGACACAAATAGCTCCTCACGATACCATATTAGAATACAGGCATCCAACTCAAAACCAATTGGCAATGATTGGAGAGGCCCTAATAGATTATAAACCGCATGATCTTTTTTCTTTTCTTTTTTTTGATCGGTCAAGAGGAAAAGATTCATTGAAAAAGAGGTACTTAAGGGGGTACCTCAACCCAATAAAAACAACCGACACAAAAAGGAGACGGAAATTAGATCGATCACCTAAAAGAAGGACAAAGAACAAATATCCAAGTGAGAATACAAAGAAACAAACAAACACCAAACGCCTCACATCCACCTCAAAGCGTCCGATAGAAGTACGAGTCCCATAGAGCTACTACCATGTTCGCCGTCAAACCCAACATTCTAGTGTTTGCTCCGCCCAAAAATAGGCTTGGATTTTAATATCTCGAATTAAACTTTCCAAATTTCTCTTTTTGTTGTTGAATATTCTAGAATTCTTTTCTTTCCAAATGCAGCACCATATTGCAACCGGTAAGTTGTTCCATATACGGTCAAGTCTTTTATCACCCCAATCATAACTCCAATCTTTTATAGTTGTGGAAATATTAGTATCATAATTCCAATTGAAGTTGCATCCTTCGGCAAAATAATCCCAAATTCTTTTGTTCGCCAACATTCATAGAATAAATGGGCACTTTTTCATCTTCTTCTTCACAAAACCTAGCACACCCTATCCACATCCATACCCCTTCTAAAAATCTTATCCGTCGTCATCAACCTTTCAAGGTACAAAAGCCATAGAAAGAAGTTTACTTTTTACAGATAATATCGACTCCAAATAATCTCATTTGGGAAGTTACTATCTCCTTGGTCACAAAGAGAATCAAACCCACACTTAACCGTATAAGCATCAATCATATTATTTCTATCCACCATCCACAATCTAGAGTCAATGACCACTTCTTGAATATTCACCACTTCTAGTAATGAGTTTATGGAAGCAATCTCCCTCGTTATGGCTTGAGAATATCTACTTCGAGACATGAACTTCCACTTGATGCCGTTCCTCGTGATCTCATATAAACTAGCCACCACCTTCCCTTTTTTTCTTGAATCTTCAAATGCCAAAGGAAAACTATTGCATAAGACGTCATCACCAATCCAAAAATCTTCCCAAAATCTAGTTTCATTTCCCGCACCGATCTTAAATTTCACATGTTTGTTAAAATCCTCAAGCTCCTTATAAATATTGTGCCACAAACTACATCCCTTTGGCCCTTTTGGTTGAAGAGTTTCCCAACCGGTGGATGATTCTCCAAATTTTTCCACAATTATCTTTCTCTAAAAAGCATTCTTTTCCGTACCAAATCTCCACCACCACTTTTTGAGAAGCGCCGAGTTCATGTATTTAGATTTCCGGATTCCAAGACCACCACCTTCTAGATTTTACGATTATAGACCGCCCGACATTATGAATTCTTCTCTTGTTAGAATCATCATCCCAAAGAAAATTTTCTTACTATCTTATCAATCTTATTTGTAATGGAGCATGGCGCAAGAATGATGGATAAATAATAAATGGGCAAACTAGCCAAAACACTTTTGATTGGAGTCAACTTACCTCCTCTTGATAGCGTTCTCCCGTTACAAGATGAAAGTCTCAAAGAGAAAGATTCAAAAATCTTTTCCCACTTTTGTGTGCCACTAACTTTATCACCCAAAGGAAGGCCGAGATAAATACTTGGAAAATTTGATCTTTTACACCCCAACATGTTGGCGAATTCTTCAATGTCTTCAACGAGAGATACCCCAAATAAACAACTTTTAGCAAAGCTGATTTTTAAACCCGATGTTAACTCAAAGCATAGAAGTAAATACCGAAGAAAATCTACTTGTTCACACTTCGCATCAAAAAAACAATGGTATCATCCGCAAATTGGAGATGGTTAACTTTGGTTCCCTCGTTCTTTACCGAGAAACCCGAAATTTTACCAACTTCTTGTGCCTTACTTAACATATGACTCAAAACCTCTCCAACAATGGTAAAAAGAAATGGGGAAAGAGGATCACCTTGAAGAATACCCTTCTCGCTACCAAAGAACCCATGAGTGGTGCCATTCACAAGAACCGAAAATTTTGAATAAGATAAGCAATTCCTTATCCAAGCACGCAAAACGCCTCCAAATCCCATTTTAAATAAGACTTCATTTAAGAAGTTCCAATTCACATTATCAAAGGCCTTCTCAAAATCTAATTTGCACACTAACCCTTCTAATTTTTGACGAAGTCTAGAATCCACACATTCATTTGCTATCAAAACTCCATCTAAAATTTGACGCCCTTTAATTAAACTAGATTGAGAAGGAGAGGTTAATATAGGAAGATATACCTTTAATCTCTCCGCTAGTACTTTGGATATAATCTTGTACACGCTTCCTATGAGGCTAATAGGCCAAAAGTCCTTTACCTCCTCCACACCAATCTTCTTAGGAATTAACGCTATAAAGTTGTTCTTAAGAGAAGTATCGAGAATGTTGTTATCATGGAAATCTTTAAACACCTTCATCAAGTCTTCTTTAATAAACCGCAGGATCTTAAATAACCTAACCATGTGGGACTAATAATCTCAACAAAGAGGGAGGGTGTTTCCTCTCCCGTTTGGCTTTACGGATAATACTTCTCTTGTACAACTTTCAATATCATGCCCCCAAATAGCCACATCGTTAAAAAAATGATATTTGTTAAGTTAAGCCTCGCACAAATTTGCAGAGAAGTTTCTTTGTCATCGTTTCATCCATTAATAATGAAGGTTTATGCTTCCAAATTAGCTTCACATAATCCAATTGGTTGATTTGCACTGCCACGTGCAGCAAATTGGAATTTGCTGATGTCCTACTCGTACCTAAAATTGATCTTATTTCTTCTTTCGTATTGTTTTGTAGGTGACTAATGTCACCTTTGCGAACAACTTGATATAACTTGACATTCATTTTCCTTTTTATAAATTCCGGCAGAAAATACTTGGAAGGGAGTGAAGAACAAGAAGAAGGAAAAATAGAAGAGTTGAAATTGATAAAGCATTTCGATACAGAATTGATAGATGCATTTTTGTGTCTGATATAATCTCAATTGTATATATTGTTAGTGCTCGATTTTGTATTTATTATGGCTTTTTGTGTCTTTGTAGGTGTTTTTGGAGAAATACACTTGTGCGGAGAAATTGGCTCGAAAAGTGGTTTTTGCGCTCGTGGGAGAAAATTACTATACGGACCCCCAAGTTGGATAAGGGGCACACAACTGTTAAGGGGCACTCCATTGTTATTTGCACCCCGTGTGTGCTATTTACACCCAAAGGATAAAGGGAGTCAAGCACCGATTAAGGGGGACGCCCAACCTTCTTCTTCACGGTTTCAATTATTTTGATGAAACCTGAGTTTGACATGCATACTGGGTGAAGCGAATTTTGAACGATATTTTCTCGGGATATTGCGTGAATTTGACTTGGGATATCCTGTTATGATAAAACAGAATGTATATGCGTCGAATCGATTAAAAAGGAAGGTTTGGGGTATATCTCGATAAAACAGGCGAAGTTGGTTGCGATAAAATGGCGAGATTCCATCGTATTATTGTAAGGAAGGGGGATTTGTTTGAGTAAATATGGAAGATACGTGCAAGAATAGACTTCAGGATTCGATGTATCAAACACGTAGACGCGTGAGAAGAATTTGAGGTAAGAAAAGTCCGAGACTTTTGGGAGAAGTAAACAAGAGATTTTCTGGATTTTGGACCCCAGAAGTATATAAGAGGTGGTTAGAGTCATAAGAAGGAGTCGAGGGTTTTGGGGTCGTATACAGAGGTACGGTAGAAGCTGCAGAGAAGAATCGGAGGAGCTTCGAAATTGTTGTCACTTGGTGTAGAGGAAGAACACGAAGAACATTGGACCTTCGTGTGTCTGTCGCTTGAATCGGTCGCAGAATCTACTACACAAACAACTCTCCAAAGAAATCTTATATTCTACAAAGAGTTTTGATATATCGTTTTACAGAACAAAGATTGTGATTGTTTGTAACACTCTAATACAACGTTGCAAACTGTCTTAGTCATTAGTTTTCTCTTGTTTTTCACCCTTTGAGCTATGAATACCTATTTTGAGCACGTGAATAACATGAGGAGCTAAACCCCAATTTTTGGGACAATGGAGGAAGCCATTTTCATGCATGTGGTAATTCTATTAATTCTTTTATGACTTATTGCATTGATTTTTAATCGTATCTTATGATTTTTATTGAATGATTGTGATTTCAATTGATGGGTCATGCTTTCTTAAGTGTTTTGATGTCTCATGCTTTAGATATACAATCATTACTTTCAAAATCTACTTTGGCAATGAATCGTAGTCAATATTTTATTATTTGAGCTATAAATGTCTAGAATTATTAGTCGAACTACATGAATGCAAGAATTGGTGGAATCCTGAGTCTCGATAATCTCTCGATATCGTGACAAATTTGTGAATATATTTTCTTTGTTTTTAGTATTTTCTTAAATCGAGTCTTTACAAGTCCGGTGAACGACAACCTTACTACCACTTTTCTACAACAACATAAAATCACATCAATTTTTGGGCGCCGCCGACGCGGACTTTGTATTTTGTTTTGTTTTTGGTTTATTTTTATTTTTTTGTTCTTTTTTACGCCTTTGTTATTCTTTTGATTCTTTTCAGATTTGGAGCGAAGCTATGAGGAAAGAAAAAGTGCTATAAAAGGAAAGATTGCCGAAGAAGGAAAGAAAAGAGGAGTCCAAGGAGCGAAGAAGATTTTGTATATAATTATTTTATTTTATTTTTAGAAACGTAAATAGGGTTGTATTTTTGTAATTTTTTTTTTTTTTTTTTTATTTTTGGACACTTTTTGGACATTTTTTTGGACTTGGACATTATTTTTAAAACCCCAAGGAAGGGTTGAGATTAAATAAAAGCTCAAGCGAGGAAGGACGACGATTACGATCTTTGTCTCGGCCCCTCGGGTTCGTACACTGACATCGGAGTCGGTGGCACGAGCTCGACTTCAACGGTTCATCGCCCGTGCAGTACGGGGAGGTAAGACTCTATCCACCCACGAATCCCCTGTCGGTGGGTTTTATTTTGTGTGACAACTCACACCCTGCGAATAGAATGTCAACTGGTATTACAATGGCCAATACAACGAATATCGAGACTGAATTTCAAAATGGACGTTACTTTGACCATAATGTGAATAGTGGTTGGGAACATCATCCTTTTCAAGGTTATGGCTCATACCATGATGAGCCCAATTACTATCCATACTCCCACTCTATTGTCATACGAGCAAAATTCCTCTCTACTAGAGTCCGCACGTAAGTTAGGAGTCAAAGACAAAAGATACTTAAGTCGACAAGTAGTTGAGACGAGATAAATAACTTAGTTATGGATGAAAGCAATGAAACGTGTGAACCTTCTTTCCTAGATCAAATCGGGAAGTCATGTGAATCGACTCGAGAAAATGTTGTTAGAGGCCCAGGAAAGAGCTGTCAAGATAGGCTTAGTTTCCAATATAGTGTTTCCAATAGTACCTTTGAAAATGAGGATAGTTATTTGCATAATCAAGATGACGAGGATAAAATTGGTAACACTACTTGTTTAGATGAGGTTCAATCATTTTCATGTTATTATAATGATGATTATGATGAGGATAGTGTTGATGAAGAATTTGAAATAAGTAGGCATAGTGATCGGAATTTGTTACTCCAATTGAGCTTTGAATGATAATATTATTTGTAGTTCAAATCCAAATAATTTTAATAATTATTCACCTATTCAAAAGGACGAGGATTTGACTAGAGATACCACCGTTTTAGACGAGGTAGTTTTTCCTTATGATTACGAAGCGATTATGGTTTAGAGGAACGTGTTTATTATGAGAATACGGTTTTAGAGTCTAGCGATTTAGAAACATTAGTCGTAGACAAAGAAAATGAACTCGTAGAGATGGGTGAGGATGAACTTTGACTTAGAAGAATCAATTGACCATTTTCGGGAATCGGATGACCTTGAAATTAGGGAAGTTGTGACTAGTCTTTCTAGAGACACTTTGAAAACTCTAAGTTTGGGGGTGATTATCATTCTCCATGTGCTTTAACTCTTATAAAGGTCCCTCACTTGGGACTTGACATATGTGCCTCAACCATTTTAAAAGATTATCTTCATACACGTTTTCTGAACCTAGTAATGTCCATAGGGAAGTTCAGTTGTTAGAAACCCATCCTCTGGTTGATGTGGTTTACCCAGGCTATAAGACCCAGATTGATTTTGTTTTCCCACCAAATATTTTTCAACCAGTGGGAACGTATGAGTTCAAAATGTGTCAGTTATTAAGTTCTGAGACTAAACCTAAGTACTTTAGGAGAAAACAAATGACACATTTGCTTAAGATTGACCGCCAGTTTCATCGTGGTCAATTGTGTGAGTCAAACCTGATTGACTTTAAGGATCCACAGTTATTTAGGTTATTATTATGTGCTTCTAAGTTTTTACTTGAGTATTTTCAGACTCTAATACCTAAATCGGATCTTAGCCTCGAGGAAATCCAACCCATGAAAATATTTTATTTGGATCCAGTTATAGAACCTGAACCTGAACCACAGCTAGATGTAGTTGTCTTAAACAGGAAACTAGACAAGGGAGTGCTTTATTTGTTACTTTTCTTGGCAAGTTGGAGATTCCTTTTATTTGTGATAGCTCTATTTGGTTTTGATGACCCATAGATTTTTCGGCTATTACTTTATGATTTTATGAGGTGACTAATCCCTTGATGGTCTGGCTGAAGACGATAAACTTAGCACTTCTTGGGAGGTAACCCAACATTCATGCGACACGGTAATATCTTTCCTTAACTCTTTTACTTCAAATGGTAACAGTTTCTCCTTGTTCATGCTTTTAATTTTATCTTTAGAACATTGAGGAGAATGTTAGATTTAAGTTTGGGGGTATAGGAGAAACATTTTAGTTGCATTGTTAAACTCCAGAACCTAGAAATTTATGCTTACTAAGGATGGCACTAACCAATCTAAGTGGATGGAAGCATTTTGGTTGTAGGAGTTGAGGAACCAATCTGATTAGATGGAAACATCTAAAGAGTCTATTCATAAAAGCACAGAGCTCAGGTGTTAGAAATGACATGATAGTTTCACCAATCTCGTTGAGTCCTTTTCACTTCTTTTTTTATTTTGTTTTGTTTTTAAACTATGTTTCTCTAAGTGATTTGGTGGGGCCCACGAATCAAGTTGTTACCGATGCTAGGGTGAATTAGAGTGATTGAGATACAAAAAAAAAAAAAAAAAAAAAAAAAGTGAAAAAGGAAAAAAAAGAAAAAAGGAAAAAAAGTTGAAAAAAAAGTGAAAAAAAAAAAAAAAAAAAAAAAGAAAAGAAAAGAAAAGAAAGTGAGACCGGACCATCGGACCAACCGGAATAAATTCAATAAAGTCGACCACTTTGGAACCCTTGTATATGCCAGTTGTGTTGACCTAGAGTTAGGATTATCGACCACTTTGGTTCCCTTGTATATGCCGGTGTGTTGATATTAGTCGAACTAGTATCTCGACCATTAGGATAGGTTCATTTTGGCGGAGGCCTTCGGACAGAGATATGGGAAACATCGATCACTTAGTAAACATCAAAACCATCTATATTTTTCTCTATATCCATCTTCTTGATCTATCCATGTGATTAGTTTTGACTCCGGGTATTGATGTCCATAGTGTGACTATCTCGAGTAGAGCTCGTGACTTATATATGAATTTTAGTATGCTTTGAGTGCAAACTCGGTGTACAACAATTGGAATTTCGCATCGAGGTACTTCCTCTTGTAATCAATAAGTATGCCAACCAAGGAGATTCTTTAGTGCCTTCCAAGGTTTTGCGTAGATAGTTAGGGTCTGCAGGTATTAAAGGTTTTGTGGGTACACCTCTCAAACCCTCCCGAGACTATAACTCGGCCACTAGGGCCACCTAGGGGTTTAAAGGCTTATTGCATAGGCTAAATGCAATCGATTTGCTGCTGACAGTGAGTTAGGATTTTCTTTATTTCGGTTTGCTCGAGGACTAGCAAATAATAAGTTTGGGGGTATTTGATAGATGCATTTTTGTGTCGATATAATCTCAATTGTATATATTGTTAGTGCTCGATTTTGTATTTATTATGGCTTTTTGTGTCTTTGTAGGTGTTTTTGGAGAAATACACTTGTGCGGAGAAATTGGCTCGAAAAGTGGTTTTTGCGCTCGTGGGAGAAAATTACTATACGGACCCCCAAGTTGGATAAGGGGCACACAACTGTTAAGGGGCACTCCATTGTTATTTGCACCCCAGGTGTGCTATTTACACCCAGTGGATAAAGGGAGTCAAGCGCTGGATTAAGGGGACGCCCAACCTTCTTCTTCACGGTTTCAATTATTTTGGCGGGAAACTGAGTTTGACATGCATACTCTGTGAAGCGAATTTTGAACGATATTTTCTCGGGATATTGCGTGAATTTGACTTGGGATATCCCTGTTATGATAAAACAGAGAATGTATATGCGTCAGAATCAATTAAAAAGGAAGGTTTGGGGTATATCTCGATAAAACAGGGCGAAGTTGGTTGCGATAAAAATGGCAGATTCCATCGTATTTTTGTAAGGAAGGGGGATTTGTTTGAGTAAATATGGAAGATACGTGCAAGAATAGACTTCCAGGATTCGATGTATCAAACACAGAGACGCGTGAGAAGAATTTGAGGTAAGAAAAGTCCGAGACTTTTGGGAGAAGTAAACAAGAGATTTTCTCGGGATTTTTGGACCCTGTGAAGTATATAAGAGGTGGTTAGAGTCATAAGAAGGGAGTCGAGGGTTTTGGGGTCGATACAGAGGTACGGTAGAAGCTGCAGAGAAGAATCGGAGGAGCTTCAGGAAATTGTTGCTGCTGGTGTAGAGGAAGAACACGAAGAACATTGGACCTTCTGTGTCTGTCGCAGAAATCGGTCGCAGAATCTACTACACAAACAACTCTCCAGCAGTCTTATATTCTACAGCAGTTTTGATATATCGTTTCTGTAACAGCATTGTAACAGTTGTTTGTAACACTCGTACAACGTTGCAAACTGTCTTAGTCATTAGTTTTCTCTTGTTTTTCACCCTTTTGAGCTATGAATACCTATTTTGAGCACGTGAATAACATGAGGAGCTAAACCCCAATACTGGGACAATGGAGGAAGCCATTTTTCATGCATGTGGTAATTCTATTAATTCTTTTATGACTTATTGCATTGATTTTTAATCGTATCTTATGATTTTTATTGAATGATTGTGATTTCAATTGATGGGTCATGCTTTCTTAAGTGTTTTGATGTCTCATGCTTTAGATATACAATCATTACTTTCAAAATCTACTTTCGGCAATGAATCAGAGTCAATATTTTATTATTTGAGCTATAAATGTCTAGAATTATTAGTCGAACTACATGAATGCAAGAATTGGTGGAATCCTGAGTCTCAGTAATCTCTCGATATCGTGACAAATTTGTGAATATATTTTCTTTGTTTTTAGTATTTTCTTAAATCGAGTCTTTACAAGTCTGAGTGAACGACAACCTTACTACCACTTTCTACAACAACATAAAATCACATCAAGAATCCCATGAGCATGTAAAAGAAGAAGTCATTTTTTTCAACAAAGAATGGAAGTTTCAATATGTTCAGAATTGTTCTCAGTCTGAACTAGTTTTTAAGTGTTTGAATATTAGGGTAACTTCTGTATAGGGTTTCCTTTTTATAACTTCTGTATAGTGTTTGAATATAAAGGTTCGAAGATTTTGAACAATTAATTAATCAATCAATCGATATCTATAGTACATTTTACTGGCTAATAATACTGAGAGATGTATAGGTGGGTAAACTTCCTATCGATCTATTAGATTCTATTTGTTTTTTCGACAACATTTAGTACTATTAATTATCTGATTTATCTTTTCCTTCTATAATGAACTAATCTAGACCAAGAACTAAGAACATAAATAGACCAATATTTTTGGAGCGTCATTCATTTTATGCTACTACTTTTATGCATAAAAGATTCTTTTATTATTCATACGAACTTCTTACTTCTTAGTGTACATACTACACAAGTACAAGCATGAATTCTTTCCATCTAGAATGGAAAAACATGTTTTTTTTTCAAAACAAAAAAATTCATTCCATTAATGATGAGAAAGCACAAGGAAAACACGAAGTACAATTAATATAATCACAATAATCACAAAATGGAAAAACATGTTACATTCTAACAATTTAGTATAATCGAGATCAATTATTCATCGAGTAAATCAGAAAATTAACTTAGCTACTCGAATTTATTCTAGGGGAATACAAATTCATATGATAAAAGCTAATTAGAAGATGAAGGTGAACACTCGCCTAATTCTGATACAGCACGAATAAATAGCGCATAATTCGGGATCTCTATATAATACGTGTACCAGATACGGAGTTTGAATTATTCAACCGTATGAATCAGATTCGGTCAGTTTGGATATGTTCGTGAATAATTCGTTGAATTAGTAACTAGGATCCAGAATTGTGACCTAAGTAGGAATGAACATATCGATTACCAAACTGCACAATAGGTGAGAAAAAACAACAACAAAAGCAAGTGTTTGTTGATGATCTTTGTAAGAAAGATCTTCTTCAACCTATAGCACCACAAAGAGGGAGTGTTCCTACTAGAACCTATTTACTACAAGAATCCAGTTGTAATAGAATTTTCGATAGGTGATTCCTCTAAAAGAGACATTCATAGAGTTCCAGTAAAGAAACGAAGACTTGACCTTCCGTATAAGATTGTCTTGCAAATATTCGTTATCTTGAAAGATGCAGAAGTTTCTTTGTTTCCACGACACAACCCATGTCGACAAAAGAAAAAGGTAAAAGTTCCTATAATGACGAACCATTCTCAGTAATCTCTTGCATCCAATAGCCTATAAAAAGGTCAGTGATATTATAGTTTGATACCCAGTCCCGCGAGAGTTCATTCATGAAAAACATCCAAACCGTATTGATAACAGAATAATGCATAAACAGATGATTGATAGTTTCAGCTTGTTTTTTTTTGCAAAAAACACATCTATTTACAGAAATCCATCCCCTTTTTGAAAGATTGTCTTTTGTCGATGGCCCCATAAATGATAGATGAGCCATACAAAAAAACAAATTTTTGAAGGGACCCTTGTATTCCAAACTTTAGAATAAGGGAAAGTAATCACCTAATATGGTATGATCAATATTTGTAATTGGTGTGACTGATCCTTGTAATTGGTGTGACCGATCACAAACCGATCCTTGTAATTAGTGTAATTAACCAGTCTAGTAATTGGTGTAACCGATCCTGGTAACTGGTGTAACCGATCCTAGTGACTTGTGTAACCGATCACTAGCAATATCATGAGTATATGGTAACTTCTCACGGTAATTGACGTAACCGATCCACGGTAACCGACGTAACCGGTCCCGGTAACTTGTGTGTCCGATCACAAGTAATCCGAGTTAGGTATAACGATCCTAGTGATTGGTAGAACCGATTGAACCCATGCATGATTGTGATTTGGTATTTGAATAATGACATAGTTGTTTTGGAATACAGATGAACCAATTCTAAACTTGTTTGGAAGTGTGGTATAATTGATTCCAATATTGTAAATATGAAATATGATTTACAAAGAAAAGATGTCAACATACTTTGAACACGAACAGTAACTCTTATCTTTTATTGTTCAAAGATATTCCTTAATTACTCAAGGATCCTTGCCTAAAATAAATTAAGAATCTACAAACAGATCTAAAGATTCTTATATCAGAAGAGAAGATTCTCAAGAATTTATTTTGTAACACCTGGTCGTTAAAAAAAAGTATCGACGAGATCTTTAGAAATATTTGTTGATCTAAATACATCTTGTGATAATCCATTGTGCAGGTTTAATTGAAGATTAAAGAAAATTTGAAGAAAAAGAAAATTTCTTATTGGTTTCTCATGTCTTTGTGTAGCACAAACTTTGATCGGCTTGGATCCAACTAGAATCGGATTTATTCGATTGATTAGTTGCGTGAGAACGGCAACACCTAATAGTTCTCTTGAGTTTTATTTTGATTGTTATAAATCTGAATTATCCAATCTTAGGTAATAGAGATTGGATTGATCTAACTAAGCAAAGGAGTTTATTAGTTTAAACGGAAGAGCCTTTGCACATGACTTGAGATATCTTTATCTGAAAAGAATCAATAGAGTTGTTACTAAACCTGGCGAGATTGGGGTATACTCAAACTAATTGGGGTATACCCAATAAGACAAAATCTGGTCATTATGAAGTAAAACCAAGCCACCCCTTAACCTTATTTTTTCTAAATGGCTAATATGCCCTTGGTTAATTAATATTAAAATTAAGATTAGGTTAATTAATTGAGTTTAGATTAAAATTTTCAAATTATGAATTCAGTAGATTAACCTTTTGATCCGTCTTATGAGTTCGATTTCGATCCAAAAATTTTGTTTTGAAAATATGAAAGGTCGGCGGGGTCCCGGGTTTGAATAAAGTGCTGGCTATAATATAGCCGGCATGGTATTTGTTTGAATAAAATGCCGACCAATTCTAGCCGGCATGGTCCTTGGATGAATAAAACGCCGACCGTTTTGTGGCGGAAGGGTCTTTGAATGAAGATTATGCCGACATTATAATGACAGCGCGTATGTGTAAATGCCGGCATGTTAAGGATTTATAACCATGCCGACATTTACATATACCAAACATAAAATAGAATATCGGAAGATCTAATTCACTTTATTCATGCAATTTTGGTTACTACATTGATTGAAACGGAGGGTTTACATAGAGGTCTACCCACAAAACCTATACAAAAACTTCTAAAGCCATCAATCTTCCTCATCCGAAGACGATACGGCATCCAAGTACTCCGGGTTATCCTCCTCTTGGGATTCTTTGCGCCAAGAAGTGATAGCTTGCATCGAACGCGAATGCTTCCCCTTTTCCTCCAAGTAGCGCGCTTTCACGACTTCATGCTACAAAAACACAAAAACAAACTTACATATGTTAGTGGTGTTTCATTGGAAGATAAACAACATGGGTTGCGTAAAAAAAACCACAAAATTGCTTACAAATTGTGCAATGGACAAGGTGAAGGGGCGAGTGTTAAAAATCCGAGGTTGGAGAGCCAAAAAAGCAAGTATCGCGTTTTCGATGACTAGGTGCCTTTCGTGGACTTGTTGAATACTTCTTCCATTAGGATTACCAAACTCGCCGCAAAATTTGTTGTGTACCCTAGCCCAAAAGGTCGTGGAATCCTCCCTTTCGGAGGATTGACGTCTAAGTCGAGTTTCCGCGTACCATGCTTTGGTGATTGCCAAATCCTCGTTTGAATCAAATGATGCCATTTTTATTTAGCTATTGGGTGAGTTTGATGGATTGTATGATGATATGAGCTTTGGATAGTATATGAAACTATTTGTATGTTGTTTTGTAGAGAGAAGTAGTGTATTTATAGGATTGTACCCAAATTTGGCCGTTATAGTGCCCAAGTACAAGTCAATCAATGAAATTGTACTTGCCAAAAATTTGAATTTTGAATTCGCCGGCGAGATTATTTTTTCTCAGTATGCCGGCTATGACACGGTCGGAATGGTATAAATTTAAAACCATGCCGGCGTTATGATGGTTTTGGCATCAGTAAATCATTTTCTTAAATCAATACGGCAATATATTTTGAAATTTTACTACCGGCTATGATATGGTCGGAAGGGTATAAATTTAAAACCAAGCCGGCGTTATGATGGTTTTGGCATCGGGAGAAGGTATTTTCGTAACAAAACGCCGGCGTATTCGAAAACATAATACACCTTCTGGGCTTGTATATTCAAACTTGGTAATGATCGACTCACTTGCCGACCCGGTATGCAAGCATTTTCACGACAGGGCCGGCATTCGACACTTAAAACCTTGCCGGCCCTGGTATTGTCGGCATGGTGAATTAAAAGAACCTTCTTAGGCTATTTGTCTTGAAACTTTAAGTAGCTATATAAAACTTTCATTCAACAATTAGAAATCAAACACTTGTTGTGCAAAATAAGAAAACATGTCCCATAAACCTTAAAAAACCATTTGTCCAACCATTAACCTTTACATTTGTCCAACCCAACATAAAGAAATAAACTAGAGACTGCATTCATTCACCACGAGCACGACCACGACCACGACCTCGGCCCCGTTTAGGAACACCAGCACTACTACTACCTTCACCACCACGACCACTACGAGCCCTCTTTTTGTCAGCATTCATCTTGGCTTGTGCTTCCCTCCTGGCTTTTTCTTCCCTTCTTACTTCAGCCTCAGCTTGCTTGAACATTTCATGGGCATCCTCATTGTCAATATTGCTAGCATAGTGAATGTACTTGGTTTGCTCTTCAATCGACAAAGGCTCTCCTCTTTCTCTCGCGCAACACAACAACTTCACAAAGGTCTTCAAATGCCCCTTCTATTTTCGGTTAAACAACAAACAATTAATAGAATTATTCGATAATGTAATCTTAAAACAGTAAGAGCTACTCCAAAATACTTACAAGGAAGTTAGGAACTGTTGTTGAGTCATTCGATGCCATCTTCCTCTTACGAGCCAATTGTTCACCAGTCATTTCCCTAATCACAGTAGGACGAGCCCAACCCAAGTACCACGACATGTATTTCTCCTGAGCTTCATGACCTTCGGTCACCTCGTCCAAAAGACTCGTATCGACTTTACGGTCAAGTCTTTCGTTCCAATGTCCTAGAGTTGGGGGTGGAGCGTAAGCGGCGTTAATAGTTTTTTGGGATGTCTGCAGTCCTCCCTTAACACTTTAAAGAAAGGCTCAAGATCGAAATGAGGTTCTTCTTGGACGTAACCCAATTGTCGCATTACCCGATGCGGATCATACATTGAAAATCCATGGGAGAACAACAAGGGTCCGTAGTATAATGCAACATCATCTCTCCTTTGGATTAAACCTTGATTTCTAGCATCTCGGTAAGGATCAAATATTACCTCATCCACAGTCAATTTGTCCAAGGCGATTCGCACGTTAATAAGCAGCTGCAGCATATCCTTTTCCTGAGCACCCTTAAAACTGTATCTTTGCGCTCTTGGCTTATCAATCGCAAGCTTTTCATTCACTTTGACGTGGGAGTTGGTTTTCACCAAAGTAGGGAAGTGCTCATATATCCAAACCTATGCAAACACAAAGTTTAGTAAGAATCAAACATTACAAGCATTTGGCAAATATAAATGATTTAGACAATACAATTACCTGGAAGAGACATATGTTTCCGTTAACTTTCGCGAGTGAGTGCCCTTGAAGCCTTTGTCAACTCATTGTTCAAGAAGGCGACCACCGCAGTACCCCAAGAATACTCATGCATCTTATCTAAGGGATCCAATAGTTGCAAATAACTGGCGTCGACCAAGCTTCCAGAACTGTCGGGGAAGATACATCTGCCCAGGACGTAAAGCAAATAACCTGACGCGGTAGCATTGATTCGCACGGGGTTCACCATTCCTTCCACATCAAAGATTTTCTTGGTCCCAGACAATGTATCCCTCAGCTTCTTCAGATTAAACTTCTTGCTTAGATTACCATCCTTCATCGCAAGCATAGACTCAGTCTTAATCTGATCCCAACCGAACAAAGTGTTGGTCAATTTGAAGATATCCTCCCAAGAAATGTTACTATCGAAGCCCTCACTGACGGCTTTTCCCTCAACCTCGAGGCCTAAAATTTGATGAGCATCATCGGGAGTTATCGCCATCTCACCGAATGGGAATAACATTGTATCGGTCTCTCCGTAGAACCTCTCACAGAATGCGAATACGGTAACTCTATCATACTCAACATTCGAACTCTCCACCGTGGCAACAACCGGAGTTCTTGACAATCACTTTCACCTCCTCACATTCATCCTCAAGATCCCAAGTCTTAGTCACTGAACATGAAGCTTGGCGCCTCATGAGACGGATAGCATGCTTGTGATCCTAAATACCAAAAACACAAAATGAAAAGAAATACAAATACTTGACACAAATTTAAGATAGTTACACACTTAAATGAAAACCAAAGACGGATTGAGATTACTTACGATAGTATTTTGGATTTCACATGCCCACGAGTCTTTGTATCCAAAAAGAACACGTCCACCATCTTCCCTGGGTCCCAGAGGAAGCTCGTTTGGTTTCAATTTAATCTTCAATTCGAGAGGAAGGCATGTGGGAATTAGCTGGTTTAGTGATAACCCTTTTCTTCTTCCCAGGTTGCACTAGTACTTGCAGCTTGGGTTTGTTCCCCAACTTCTTCTTCTTCTTCTTCTTTTTCTTCTTCCACTTTGCCTCTTCAACAATTTCATCTTCTCTACCCTTACCTTTATCTCCATTACCATCATCATCATCATCATTACCTCCTCCAACATTAGGCATGTCTTGATCACCATCATCATCATCATCATTGTTCCCTCCTCCGGAAGGAGTTCTTTCATCAACATCATCATCCTCACCTCTTCTACCGGATGGAATTGATTGGTCTTCATCTGGAGTCTCGTCTCGAATCACTTGGGTTCTGATGGTGGTTGATAATCATCATTCGGCACACGGATCTTTGTCGTTCCCGCCACAACGTATGCCCCTCGATGTCTTGAAGTCAAGAGTTTGTCACCAACACGAGGAGGTCTTGAAGGAGGACTAAGAGCTTTCAGAGCTTTCTTGTTTGCCTTTTGCAACCTGAACAAGAACAATTAAGAAAAAAAAAAATAAGTCGGAAGGCTCAACATATATAACCATTCCGGCGGACTAAGGTCGGAAGGGTCGATATCTAAACATCAAGCCGGCTAAACAAGGGTCGGGAGGGTTTTATTCCAATAACTCTTAGGCTTTTAACAACTATGGCTGGGTTTTCAACTACAAACGCCGGCGACGTATATAATAAAAACAACACTGGCTAACATAACGCCGGCGTTGTATTATTTAGATACCATTCCGACATTTATCATTCAAGGCATCGGGAGACGCTAAAAATCAAATCCCGCGGCAAGTTTAAAATTTTTAACCAACCCGGCTTAAAAAATAAAATTTTCGCCGGCAAGATTATAGGTTGAATAACATCCAGACCCCTGTGAAAGCAATTACAATAACTAAACCGGGCATGATATTCAACCAAAGAGCATCCCTGGATTACTAAATATGAAATCCCGCAAGGTCGTGAAACAAACAACATGCCGCTGGCTAAATAACGAAAATCAAAGAATCGATTTTTCTGACTAATTTGACATGCAAACATGAAATCGAAGTACTAGAGTGAGTTTAAGTAGGCCCTTACTTTCTTAATCGCACCATTTCTTCGTTTTGAGCGGGTTCAATCTCTTCTTCTTCAACGGTTTTTTCTTCTCTTTTTGTTGAACTAATTTTGCAATTTCAGGGTTGTATTGATTGGGTTTGCGATTGGCGCCTTTCATACGAGTTCCCTTACGTTGTGGTGGTTCCATTGTTGAAGATTACTCGGAGTTTTCGAATCGACGATGTTAACGAATTAATCGACGAGTTTTGGTGGTGGTGGTGGGGAAGGAGCCGGTGTGGTTGGTTATGGAAGAGAAGAAGAGAAGAAGGAAGATGAAAATAAAAAAACTGATTATGGTAATAGAATTATAAAGGTCAAGGGTAGTATTGTAACTTCAACCAAATTTGACCTCCCCCTAGTAAGGTCACATGTCCACTTAAAATTGGGTATACCCCAATTAGTTTGAGTATACCCCAATCTCGCCAGGTTACTAAACAGGTTTATTGTTCCTTTACTTATTGGAACACTATCCAAAGGAATTTTTTCCAGTGCATGCACTTATTGAATGTAGGAAGCACAGGGATACTGAAGAAACTAAGTGAACTAGGTTTAGTTGCTTGGTCTCAACTATAAGAAGTTGGTTTAAATTTTGTTTAGCGGCTTAATTATGAGAGTATTCAATTCTGGACTTGGTCGGGGTTTTTCAGCATTTGATGTTTCATCCTTAACAAAATCTTCCCGTGTCTTTTACTTTTCTATTTCTGAAATTATAATTGTTTATTATAATTAGAAGTAAAATACACAAACGATAACTACGTATTATTTGATAGTGATCCTATAGAGTTTGGTTAAGTCCGAACCTGTTATCAAGTAATCACACTTTGATTAGTATTATCTCGATCTCGTATCCATAGACGGTCACACAAAGTGTGAATACCGATTTTTCGTATTGTCTCTACTTTGTACATAGACAATCACTTTCGGTAAGAGGACTTATAGGTGGATAAATTAAAGATTGTAGTGTATTTGGGTACCCCTATCTTTTCAACCTCCTCTCCAAGCCATCTGTCAAACCAAAACTTAGTCAACTAGACAGTCAGACTCAATCAAGGAAAATACATCCAATAGTTATATCTTTGCTTCTCAATGTAATCAAAGAAACCAAACAGATAGAAATCCGCGAGCCTGATTATTATGAGAAACAACTTGGACGGTACCAAATACCAATGTTCAAGTGTCAATCAATTTATATCAACAACCAAAGGTTGGATTATATAATTGATTGAACTATGCACAACCTGTGATATTTCAATTATATAGAAAATGTAATGCGGAAAAGAAATAACACAGACACCAGAAGTTTTGTTAACGAGGAAACCGCAAATGCAGAAAACCCACGAGACCTAGTCCAGATTTGAACATCACACTGTATTAAGCCGCTACAGACTCTAGCCTACTACAAGTTAACTTCAGACTGGAATGTAGTTGATCCCTAACCGATCTCACTGCTTCATTAAGGTATGGTCCGTTCTCGACGCCTCCCGAATCCCAGCGGACTCTACGCACTTAATTCACTTAGGCGATATCACCCACAACTAAGAGTTGCTATGACCCAAAGTTGAAGACTTGATAAACAAATCGGTCTCACACGTAAAAGTCTATTGAATAGATAAATATATCTCCAACAGAAATACCTACGAGTTTTTGTTCCGTCTTTTGATAAATCAAGGTGAACAGGAACCAATTGATACATCGGTCTTATATTCCCGAAGAACATCTTAGTAATATCAATCACCTCATAATAACTTAACTATATGGTAGTAGAACAAGGTATTGTGGAATCACAAAGAATGAAACGAAGAGCTTTGTGATTACTTTTTATATCTTACCTATCGAAGATAATAAATCTCGAGCAAATATTAAAGAAGATAGTACTCAATACGATAGGACAAAGTAAGATCAGAACATGCAACTACAGAGAAAATAGTTGGGTGCGGCCGTAATCCCAATGAAGTCTTTAAGCCATTAACCAATAATGGTTTTAGGAAAAACCTAGGTTAAAAGAGAATCGAATCTAGTCGCAACTAGTATCACACATAAGGTTTTGGGATTAGGTTTCCCAGTTGCTAGAGTTCTCTCTTATATAGTCTTAAAATCATGGTTTGATAACTTTGGAACAAATCAATCAATATTCACCGTTAGATGAAACCTAATTTAAAATTCAAGCTAATATCTTTCAACCGTTAGATTGAACTTAGCTTGTTACATACAAATGAAATACACCTTCATTTAGATATGAGGTAACCGTACCTAAACATGTATATTGAGTTGGCTCAATAACGGTTAACCGAAGTTAGCAATATGAATACTTTTCTCTTAACCTTGTCCATCTTAACACTTTTAGATCAATTGATAATCAAATAGATCTAATTGAGTTACTCATAGAGTTGTTCAATTGTTTATATTCTCATAGAAGTATACAAGACACAATTGAAACAAAATCTGTTTGATTCAAACGAATCAGTTCATGAAACACACTCTGCCAACCATCTTTATATGAAGCACACTCAGCCAACCATCTTTGTCTCACAAACCATGGTATAGATGTTAGAACACCATAATGATCATATACATTTTATCAGAGCATTTGGACAATTTGGTTTCAGATTTCTATTATATTTGAGGAAGAAAAGTCTTGGGATATTAATCAGAATAGATTACAAAAATAAAGGAAATATAAGATGCATGGTATTGAGAAGTTTTCTTTGGATGCCCAGGATTGGATTGTGCTGAGAGGAAGATGTGAGGATGTTTGGAGCTTGATACGCTATACTATAATGTGAAATACTTGGAAGGAAAAAATAATACGGTGTGTGGTGCTCGTGCTAAATCGGAAGTAAAAACCAGAGCTTTAGTTATTGTTAAACGGTTGTTCTCTAAATCTGTGATATTAATATATTTAAATCAATTTTTCTTCTTAGATGTTAAGAAGATGCAAGACAATATTACATATCTAATTATCGAGGCTCTGCCCTTTTTTTTCTTAGTGTAAAATTTTCATTAACCGAAAAAATAAATGAAATATATGGATCTTATCGACATAAAAATAACTTGATCAAAAATAATATGTATATCTAAGACAGCGCAAAAAAATTGAAGCGAACCATAAACCATCTTGAACCAAACTGAATCATCTATCAGGTCATTTTAATTTTGTAAAAACTATTGATTTGTTTCGGTCCTAGTGCACCTTAAAACCGTATCGAAAACCGTTAGTTTAAACTAATTATTACAAACCAGTAGATTGATTCATTTACAGTTGTTGGTTTATCACATACCTAAGCGGAAGCACTATGGTACTGCATTTTGTCTGACAATAACCACGTTACAGTGAAGGTTGACCACTGACCACATTATAGCAAAAACCAACCACTGTAAAACCACATTAGGAAAGGGAAACACATATGCTCCTCTCACTGGCCAAGAAATGGCTTACGAGAACTTGATCATGAGTGAATTAAATTTTAGATTGTTGTTTCTATTTCAATAATTTTGAATCCAATTTTATTTTTATTTCTTTACTAGGCTAAATCGGACACGAGCACCTATCCAAATCCAGCAAGTTAAAATGTCCCATTACCAGACCTAATCCCGCTAAACCCTACTGTACAACCGATTTAAATACAAATTTTCATGATAGGGTTGCAGACTTCCTCCTCAGTAAGTTGGGAATTGGGATACCACTGAACTATGCCCTCGGAGTCTTGGACCCAAAATCAGGATGAGTTTTCATCGATATAAGCTTAGAAATAAACGGGCCGGACCTACAGCCGAGAACAACGGCCCACCACGCTAACAAATATATCCCGAAGTCAATTCACGAGTTTGTTCTTCTTCCCCTTCACTTCACCCTCTATTTATTCTCCACCACCACCACCGTTCCAGAGACCAGCACCGCCTTCTCCTTCTTTTCCAACCTCTGCCACCTCTAAGTCTAGCAGCAACATAGAGTTTCTTTGGGACTTCATTTGTTCTAAGTTTTTATCAAAATTAATGAGTAGCCGGAGAAATTAGTGATTAATATCACTTAACTAGGTATGAATCGTTCTTCAATGTTCTTTTAATCTTCAATATTTCTAATTTTCACAAATATGAAACCTAGAGGATTTTTTTTTTTTTTTGGGGGTCAATTGAGACTCTGATATTAATAGGGTTTAGGTTTAAGTTGAGTTATGTTAATTTTCGGTTGTTTGATTTTAGTTTTATTAAATACTAGGGCATCCGTAATTGAAGGATTAATTTTCCATTGTTCTTTTAATCTTCGATTTTTCTAATTTTCACAGGTATGAAACCTAGGGTTTCATAACATTTGGTAATTTTCCATGAAATCCACAATGGTTACGGTAATCATCTCTGTCTATACTTAAAAGGATTATGGTTCAATGGAAGTATTAATTTAAACCACCCTGTATAGGTTTTCTTTTCTTGGTACAACTGGTTCTCATGAAATCCACAATGGTTAGGGTAAATGTGTTAACCCATTGATTGAATCTTAGTTTTGGTACCATATTCATATTACATTTCAGCTTTTAAATTCGATTCTGGTAATATAGAGATTTTAGTTTGTAATTGTGATGTTGCAACTTGCTTTACAATGACTAGAATGACTAGAGTTTTCTAATTTGATATACGTAAATGATGTTTACTTATGTCGAATGCTGTACTTTGAAGATCAAAGTGGTTGCTATATGGAGAACGATATACCGCATTGACCATATATGTTGTTGTAAACACTAAGTAAGGAAGTAATTGAAATGGTTGCATAGTTAGGTCTACGGCTCTTGTTGTTGTTCAAGATTTGATTGTTGGTTTCTGTAGTTGTTTAAAAATGTCTAGTCCAACTGCAATTTCTGTAAATGCTTTAATAACTGACTTAATGGTTGTTGTGTTACTAATACTTGGCATGTCTTTGTTTTATGCAGGTTACTTCTGTTGATAGGAAGGACTAAAGGTTGAATTCTTGAATTTGGATTGGGGATTCTGGGCCTAACTACATTTTTTTTTTTGGAAAACGTATTTGGTACTTAACCCAAGTGCTGTCGTTTCTGTAAGAATTTCAACTATTGCGAAGCATCCCTACCGTTTTTTTTTTTTAGGGTTTTGTTCCAGTTCCTCTGCGTTATGCTGTGTTTGATAAGTTTTAGGGTATTTGTTCATGGCAGGTTGTTGCAGAATATTGAAACTGTTATCTGAATTTTCTCAAAGAATCGAATATGCAGGTGAGCTTCGATTCTACTCTTCTTTAGCTAGACTATCATAATATTGTTCGAACTTAGTATGATATTTTACTCTAAGATTGTGCTTATTTAAGCCCCAATCCACTACTGTTCTAATAGATCATTTCTTTGGTGATAAAAGAAAAAGAAAGATTAGAGAAGAAAGATTAGAGAAGAGAAGACTGTTAGATTTTAGTTTAAACTCAAACTGGTTACATGGGTATTTTTAATGCGTTAGTAGTATTCTCGCATTTATTTGTTGCTTCCCTTTCTATCGAGTTGTTAGCAAGAAATGTTTTGTTACTGAATGGGTCGACCACTATTGAGTTACTGTGAAGCTTGAGTTGTAATTGATTAGTTGTCTTTGTGCATGTAATTGAGTCTCATTATTGTTATTAACTATCCGAGCAATGTGTAGTATTGTGGTTGTCTGTGAATTTAGTTTTAATCCTCTCCACCCTTTCTCGATCCATGAAATTCCATCAAAGACAAGATAATTGACCTTAAAACTTGTTTACTTTGAAATTTCCCGTTTGCTTCCGCAATCTATGACTTGCTTAAACACTGCAAGCTTGTAGATTATGTAGATGTATGAGTGTTACCGCCTGAAACGAGGCAAAATATATTCTTGAAAATGTATTATGTTATAAGCATGCGGATTGGTTGTGTAAAAGTGCAGAGCATCCTAAACAAGAATACTTGGAATTCCATCATTTTTTTTTTGTATGTTCCTAATTTTTACACTCAATGTTGTATGTCATCATCTCCGTCTTATTCTCTTAATGATCAATTTTTTTTGTTTGTTTATTTGGTTCAGGCGAGTGATAGGTTCAACATCAATTCCCAGCTTGAGCATCTTCAAGCCAAATATGTTGGAACAGGCCACGCTGATTTGAACAGATTGTAAGTTCCAAACTTCCGTGAAAGTGTATTAATAGCTCTTTATGTAAGACTTATTGTCTCCTGCTAACGGTTGTTCCTTTTGTTTTGTTTTTCTTTAATTAGTGAATGGGCAGTGAACATCCAGCGTGATAGTTATGCATCTTACGTTGGTCATTACCCCATTTTGTCTTATTTCGCCATTGCGGAGAATGAATCGATTGGAAGAGAGCGTTACAACTTTATGCAGGTATTTACATAGTGTTTGAAGTTATCTTGTCTTATAATTCTTTTAGTCTCTCCTTATGTTTGAATTTGTTGATTGACGGTATTCAGTATTACTTAAATATGTCTGAGGCTTGTTTGCTACTACATCTTTATTTTACTGCCTACTTTATTCTTCCAGTTTCATCTGTCTATAGTTGAAACACTACTACATCTTTATTTTACTGCCTACTCTATTTTTCCAGTTTCATCTGTCAATTGTTGAAACATCATATACATAATTATTCTTATGTTACGTGAGTATGCTATTGTTTTACTTGACGGATGCTAGCATGGAAAGGTGCATAATCGGTTGACAAAGCAACTTTCTCTAGCTCTGTCTTTTATATCTGGTCTTGGTTAGCAAGCAAGCGTAGGCGCAACGTTATTTGGGCATTCCTTTTTCTACCGGGGCTCTCAAGATTCAAACTAGGATAGAATTTCACGGGCACTGATCTCAAAAAAAGGTCTCTATGTAGCAGACACCTGTAGTCCTAGCATATGTAGGAAACTTGTGATAACACCTGTGGGCTTGTCAATGAGCTTTCTTACTTATCGTTTGGACCATTTCAAATAAGTGTATGTTTTATTCATTTGTCTGCGAGCCATTACTGTTTGTCCGTGTAATCTAAGCTTTTATTTAACCTTTGTAATGGTCCATCTTGAGTACTACCAACTTACATTAAGTGTAACTAATGTCAGAACTTAGACCAACTTTGGTTAGTCTTGGCTGAGTATTTGTAACCATAAACTGATTCCATTGTGGGAAACATCTAGACGGCCTAATAGTTGTTTTATATATCAACTGTTGAAACATTTTATACATTGGTTAATGTTACATTCGCATGTTGTAGCTCTGCCTTGGTATGCCCTATCAGATATAGTATTATGCTAAAATAGCTCAAAATGATTGCCTCTATCTATATATTTTGCTGATAACATTTCCAGACAAACTGTTGATAAGCAACATGTTCAACCAATAAGTATCTTGAAACCACTTTTGTTCCGTTCAGAAACCTTAGTCATGTACTAGAGTCCTTGAACTTCGTTGGGTAATTTTTCCAGGAGAAAACTAAGAACACAAACAGAGAACATCTGTGTCTATTCTCTGTTATTTGTACCCAAACTGAGTTCGTCTCCAGGTTCTCTTATGCTGTGGTTCAGCTTATATGTGTGTGCTTGTTTAACCAAGTAGCGTCATTTCTCTTTCCATGATAACCTTGTACACTTGTAGTTTTTGCCGTCATCTTATGATATGACTATCTGCTTCGCAATTTACCATAATATTTTAACTTTCAATCATTGCTGATGAAGTGCTGATATTTGGTCATACTACCATATTAGTTAAAAGAAAATCTGATCTGTAAGGTTTTTGAGTTTCGTTTGAATTATTTACGTTGAATACAATCTCGTGGAGAATTTATTTAGGATTTGCCTTTGAACTGTGTTAAAGCTATCTTATATAAGGAGGACTTTCCATTGCTTTACTTCTCTTTTCGTTAGTACAGCTGTTATGACTGACTAACAACACTCTTGTATAATTTCTGCAGAAAATGCTGCTGCCCTGCGGTCTTCCCCCAGAACGAGAAGAAGATTAAGAAATATGAAGAAAATGAAAGCGATGATTTTCTCTATGTTTGACTGATGTTACTACTCCTTCCCACGAGTAGTTGACTTATTTTGAGATTTTATGTGAGGCACATAGCCAGTAGGAGAGTTTGAAAGGAGGTACAGGATGATCTGAAACTGCTTTCTTAAAGAACGCACCAAGTTGGTCTTTCTTCTTTCTTTATAGGATCCTATTTATTCTTGGCACCTTTCGATAACTTGATATGAACTTCCTTGTTTCAAACATTTCATTTCCGTATTGTCGTCGGGAATATATGCCTGCTCCGATGGGGCAGCTGGCATTTGATTCTGAATTATCCATAGAAGAAACAATTGCTGTGTTCATCTATAATGATGAATCGGAAAGTAGTTAGTTGGCCATACTATATTTGAAATGGGTAAAGAAAAATCCCATCAATTCTGCGCGCGGGCGGCCTAGGCACGTAGGAACCCCAGACTTTTCAGTCCTTGTGGAAACCGATGGATGACTCAAAAGTCTGATTTGTTGACTTGTAAGTTGTGAGGTATCAAAGGTGTAGATAATGGGCCACAGTAAATCAGGTTTTACTGGGCCTATGATGAAAGGGGTAGATTCTGGGCATGAGGGTTTTTTTTTGAGTCATGATTTTGGGCATACCAAAAAATTACCGGGCATGCTCAAGGTTCGGCTCACAACTTTTTTTTTGCCTAGGTTAACGAGTTCTACCGATAACTTTTCAGTAGAACTTAGGACAAAATGTATCTTAGGAGTAATTTTGGTATGCCCAAAATCATGACTTTTTTTTTTTTTTTTTTTTTTAATTTTTTTTTTTAATTTTTAAATTTTATTAATATTATTACATAATTAACGAATATGCCAAACCAAGTCGCATATCGGCACCATGGCAATGCCAAACAAGCCGAAAGATATCAAGCACCATGGCAACAATGCTAAACCAAGTAGCATCTTTGCCCATGGCAACCATGCCAAAACAAGCCGTATCTTAGCAGCACCATGGCAACCATGCCAAAACAAGCGCACTCTGCGCACCATGGCAACCATGCCCAAACAAGCCGCATCACTGCGCACCATGGCAACCATGCCAAACCAAGCCGCACTCTGCGCACCATGGCAACCATGCCAAAACAAGCCGTATATCACAAGCACCATGGCAACCATGCTAAAACAAGCCGCATATCTTAGCACCATGGCAACCATGCCAAACCAAGTAGCGCTCTGCGCACCATGGCAACCATG